>OU898285.1:52192106-52716395 GCA_918026665.1 Diabrotica balteata | reverse complement strand
AAAGGAGAAAAACTAAATTTAGAGGTATACTTTAAATTTTCGGCAAAATGTGTTTTCTGGTAAAATATTCTTCTTCTTCTGCCTCTTCCTCTTTATAAGTAATTCTGCTTGTTCATTGGCGGATTAATACCTACATGGAATTTTGTAATTTTGAATTTGAATTTTAAAATTATATGATTTACGAAAGCTCGAAGTAGAAAAAAAAATGAAATGCGACTTAATTATAATTAACACCATTATTTAATCTAAATTGGTAAAAAGATAACATTTTAGTATTTTTTTATTAGCGAGATTAGCGAAACCAGTACAAGTTTCATGTAACCAGCGCTTACAAAAAATACATTGTAACCAGTCATCTTTTTTGCATGTTTGGCGATAGTCCTCGTTGCACTCAACATATTCATTTTCAATATCACTCATGTTTTCATCACCACTAGTGATATTAAATATTACTGTTAACTAATGCTGATTTTTCCGACATCCTAATCATGGAATCCGCTGACATACCATAATGCCACGGCTTTTTTATTTTTTCCCTTAAAAATGAAATATGGGGCCAAGAAAATCTCTTTTGCACTACAGCAAGCTATTACACTGATAATTGCATCTTTTTTCCCAGGGCTTACACTAGGAACACATTTTGAACCTTTTTCTGCTAGAACTTGACCGGCTCTAGTATTCAGTTGTAATCCTGTTTCGTCAGTATTAAAGATGTATCCGGGTTTATCATAAAAATTATATTCAGTCATAATTCTCTCGAGATCAGAAAAATAGTTCACACTGGAGAGAAAATAATTTAAAAAACAACAACAAAGCACAATGAAGATAGTTCGTAGCTCAAAAACATCCTAGGACAATCGCCAATTACACAGTGGGCCCTGTTGCCTTAAAGAGGTCAAACTATATAATATTATATTAAATGAAAAAGACAGCAAATATTTGATTTCACGCAAACAGCGCTTATGTATCTGTTGATGCGTATTTCGACCTAATAGGTCTCATCAGAACAGTTATTTATAGGTGTTCACAATGTGAAGGATCAATATTTTCTGTCTTTTAAGAAGCAACACTAAAATGGCTTTGATATGGACGCAATAGGACATCTGATAATAAAACCGTAAAATAGTTTCGAAACACAATTCAGATTTCTGCTTTAATCTGTGCTATCTAAAAATTGCAAAGCAAAACAGACGCCGATGAAGGTGTTAAAAGAGACATGAGGAATCTAAAATTTACATTCCACGACATGTCTTTTCAACTAAGCAGCAATCCTTAGCGAATTGGTTTCTTGTACTCGTACAGAGTAGATCCGAATAAAATGAAAAAGACTGCAAATATTTGATTTCACGCAAACAGCGCCTATGTATCTGTAGGTACGTATTTCGACATAATAGGTCTCATCAGAACAGTTATTCATAGGTGTTCTCAACGCGAAAGATCAATATTTTCTGTCTTTTAAGAAGCAACACTAAAGTGGCTTCGATATGGACGCAATAGCGACATCTGATAGTAAAACCGTAAAATAGTTTCGAAACACAATTATATATATATATATATATATATATATATATATATATATATATATATATGTATATTATATTGTTTTATATTTTATATATTATCAGTGTCATAGTATAGATATTGCATTAATTTTGATTTTAATTTCAGGGCTACCTACAAAAAAAACCAAAAAAACACACACAAAGAACCGGCAAAAAATACTAACAAAAACCGATGCAAGTCAACAAAAAAAATTAATAAAAACCCCAAAGCCCGGGCACGTAGGGCCCAACCCCTTGAGCACCAACTGGCCGAACTGAGCCGGGGCGTTTTAGTAATTTTAGTTCGCGGATGTCACTTTAAAATAACAGGAATATAGCGGCAATGGGCTGTCCTGAGTTTTGCATTCGGTTAGGAAATCATGTTGGGGTTCTATTACCCAGGACCTCCACATGAAGAGCATTTGGCTGATAGTTGTGCCTCTATAGCGCATCAGAGTGGTGTAGGGGGGAAAGGGATGGTCTGGAGCATTGGAGCGCGGTGGGGTGACTTCTGTTTTTACTAGAGTTAATACACCTCGCTTCAATGAATTGGTACACCCGAACGTAATTCTTAGGGGTGAACATATCTCACAGGCTGGGTTTAATTAAATTGCTTGCTTGCTTGCAGAAAAGTAGTTATTGAATGTTTCGTTGGACATTCCTAAAGCTCGTGCAGTTGAGGTGTTCTCAGCTTTTCTAATTGAAATTTCAGGTCTTCGTTTAAAAAAGGGTTCTAGCCAGTTTTACCAGCTTTACCTAAAAGTAGACAATAAGTAACTCTTGTATCAGATTGATGAATTTAAAAATTTTCCTTCATTCTACATTAATTTATTTGGGATTACTAATCGCCAAGCTAAATTAAAGGCTATGATTCTTACTTCAGTTCTAGTTGGTGCAAAGCTTGCTTTTTGAAGTTTTTTATATGGCTAACGATTTTAGCTGCAACATCAGTTATTAAAGAACAATCTGGACCCAATCGGTTCCTCTTTTTATTTGTTAAAAAGTCGTTTTGGTTATTTCAAATGCTTTGGAGGCTTTATTAATACCCATATCACCATTCTTTACATGTTTTAAATATAGTTAAACAATAAACTAACAAATAATAGATCAAACTCACCTGTTTTTACAAAAAATGAAATTTAAAAAACTCAAATAAAATTATCACACGTGGCAGTTTCAATTATCGTAAATAACACTCTTACAAGTACACACCGGTGTGTTATAACTGGCGTTTCTTAAGCAGATAACGTTAAACGATACAACAGAGTAGGATAGACTTGACCTGTTGCCAAGCTTGGTCAGGTATACCTAGCGGATCGACTATCCTCCTGGTCCATCTCTCCTCCCTTTACCATAATTATTCAAAATGACCACCACCTTGTCGAATGCAAATTCTTGTTCATTTTGCAATATGTCTGACTGATTTTCAAATCTCGTCTGGGTTATTTTTCATTTTTTGAAAGGCTTCTTCAATCCCTTCAAGAAGTTCTTCCCTACATAATCGTGAAGGCCAGACATGCGGACCGTCTCTACCAATCCATCTATTGGAAAAATTGTAGGATAAAAAATCTCTAACTACACGCCTGTAATGTGGTGAAGCAACATCATGTTGAAAGTATATTACACCTGTATTAATACTTTAATCATCTAGCAGTTCGGGTAATATATTTTTAAAAAAAATCTAAATTCACTTCACCAGTTAGGGTGGAAGGTAAAATATATGATCCTATTAATTTGTTATCAAATATTCCAAACTACACATTAACAGAAAATTTATTCTGCTAGTGAGTTTACAAGGCAAATGGATTATGCTCTCCCCAAACGTGTAAGTTCCTGATCACTTGTGAATTTTATCACTTCATCTGTGAATAAACATCTATTTATAATTCTTTGATTTCGGGTGATTCATATCAATTCTGAGTATTTCATTTCCACATCTCAACATTTGTACTTCCTGTATATGGTAAGGATGGAGATTATTCATTTTAAGTTTCTTCACACAGTAGTATGCGGAATTTGCAGAGCATGACTATCTCATCGGGTGCTCACTTTTGGATTATTCTCAATTAAATTAAGAATATTATTTTCCAATTTAAAAAGGTTTACTGCCACGACGGACGTGTACGCCCACTCTGTAATTTTAACATGCATTGGCGGACGTATTATTATACGACGTCTATGTACCTATTTGACAAAGTTTTAGGTCTATATTCTAGCGGTCGTATTTAGCATGGTTTAAGATATATGTAGTATACGACCGCTGTGGTATAAATTGCTCACATATAATTATGAATGACAGAAGTGCTAAACAAATATTGAAAAAAACTGCAATTTTTTTTTATTTTTTTACTGAAAAGTTAAAGTACTTCTTCTACACACAACAAGAAAGAAGGCTACAGTATATCATAAACAAATAAATTTGACTCTGCATGTATATTATAACAATCTAAACCAAAACGGGGCTTGCACTCGCAAATATCGCAATAGGTCACAACTTTTTTTACATGATTTTTGGACATTTCTCCACGATAGCCTTTAGCCAACATATTAAGAATACTGGACACATTGCTAACTATGAAAATGTGCAAGTACTAAAGAGGGTTGACAACCAATTTAAGAGAAACTTCATAGAAATGTGCTACATCCATAACTGCAGTTCTTCTATGAACTGTAAGAAAGATGTTGAAAACTTAAGTTGTATTTATTCGTTTCTACTTCAACAGGACTTGACAAGATGTAACAAACTGGAGAATGTAGGGAACTTATCATAACATGCATAGATTGCCTACCTGTACTTGAGAAAAGACTTCATTTCCCTGCTGATTGTGTTTCCTGGGGTTCTTTCTTTCCATATCCATGAGGTTCTAACGTGAAAATTATAACCTCGTTGCATATGACACCGGATATTGACAGAAGTCAGAAATATGTCATCAAAAAAGAAGAATAATTCTTCGTTTCTACCTTTAACATAAAGTTGCAGTCTTTGTAGGTTGTAATTTTTAGATTTTTGTTGTGTTTGTATTTTAAATAATACCCTGTTGTGTTGTAATGTTTTTATTCAAAATTTTAAATGTATTTTTTAATATTTTTAACATGTTTGTGACAGTGTTCTTCACCTCTAGGACCAACTGAACATTTTCAATGTAGGTTTTGAATGTTAATTTCCACCACTTGTACTAAAATAGGTTTTCCATTTAGGTGCTGATGAAGGTGACAACATATCACCGAAAATTACACATTTAGAATAAAGTTCTACACCAAACTGGCTTATACCATCTCTAGCTGATCCTTGTTTTGACGCTTTCCCGAAAGTTACCCTCCAAAGAATTGTATTCTTAGCGTCGTTATACAAATTCTATATATATATATATATATATATATATATATATATATATATATATATAAATGGATAAATATATATATATATATATATATATATATATATATATATATATATATATATATATATATATATATAATGAATAAATACTTCCCGCCTTTTTAGCTTTTTGATTATGACTTATTTCGGATTTCCATGCCGGTTAGCTCTCAATGTACTAAGAAAATGTGTTTTATTGTCAAACAAAATATTTGTTGGTTGAAGACTTATATAATATTTATCAACAATAATAATTCGTCTTGAATTTAGTAGGTCCTTTAAGAGGTTAATGACAATGTTAGTTGGTACAGAAGCGTTGTCTTTTTTTTTCCTTTCCGGCATATATTTGCAGACTCCATGTACATATACCAATTGCTACCGCATAATTAATACAAGAATCAGTCAAAAAATACGTAACAGAACTAAATAGATCTGACCATGTACTATGGAAACCAATTAAATCATCTTTAAAACCTAAAACAATATCACCACCAATACGAAAAACCACAGACACATAGAACCAATGGGCAAGAAGCGATAGAGAAAAATCATAATTATTTGCGGAGCATTTAGCAGCAGTATTTGAACCACACAAAAATGAAGAAGATCAAGAAATTATTAATTATTTAAATTCGGAACAACCGTCAGTAAAGCCAATAAAATTAACAATATCAAAATAACTTAAAGAAGAAATCTTGAGACGACATATCAAAAAGTCACAAAGAGTTGATCTTATAACGCCAAAAATTGTATAAAGAATTGCACAAACAGGGCATAGTAATACTTACATATATACAGAGTGGCCCAAAAGACTGGAAACGGCCAATTATCTCGTGAATTGCTAGTTATAATTGTACAAAATTTAAGGTACACCTATTTTGGGATACAGAGATTCCATATTTAATATTTGCAATGTTGCCAGATTTGCCGTTTATCTTATATTATTAGTAACTTTGGTTTTTCAAATTCATCACTCTGTATATTCAGTCATTATTGAAATCTCCTATTCAATACGAGTTCAACCATATGTAAAACTTATGATTTTATGTAGTTTTGGAAGATCTTAAATACATAAAACATAAAGTCTGGCAACGCCTAATTGTCTCAATAAATTTTTTAATACTAACTATTTTTAACTACATTAAAATGTAACAATTGATAGATTACAACATTTTTTAACATAATTTTTACTTTATCAAACGTTCAAAATGTGCTCCATGTGAGTTGACAGTACACTAATCGATGGTAGAATGCGTCTACCACATTTTTCCATGATTGTCTAGAAATTATTCGAGATTCATCGATATTTCGTTGCCTTAGTTCTGCGAGACTTGCTAGTTTAGTTTTGTAAACTGAATTTTTCAAGTATCCCCCATAAAAATAATCTTTAGGATTGAAATCAGGTGAACGTGGAGGTGATTCAATTCTACCTCGTCTACCAATCCATCGTCCAGGAAATACCTCTTCTAAATACCGCCGAACATTTACACCAAATTTTGTAAAATTATGACAAGAAATTTACAATTAACGAATTAGGAATTACGAATTCACTAGATAGATACCGATCAGTTAGCCCAAAAAGAGATGAATGAAAACAAAACTAGATAGAATGCAAAGTTTTGTTAAAGATCCACGTACATCCTCACGCAGGGTTGCACAAGTACATGATGTAGGTCGTTCTTCAGTCTTACGTGTATTAGATAAGAATATTTTTAAACGATACAAAATTAACTTATTGCAAGAATTAAGTGAAGATAACTTCGATCGTAGATTAGAGTTTACTGAGGTAATGATGGATACAATTGAAAAGGATAAAAATTTCGTTAACAGAATATGTTTTTCCGATGAAGCAACCTTTACACTGTGTGGAAGTGTAAATCGACACAATTTAAGGTACTAAAGTGACGTAAATCCACACTGGATGCGTGAAAACCAAACTCAAAGACCACAAAAATTAAATGTATAATCAGGTATAGTAGGAACTCAGTTAATTGGGCCATTTTTTATCGAAGGAAATTTATTCAGATAGTTAAGAAATGTTACCTAGAAATGAAATTGTACCTACACTGATAAACTTGTTTGGTGCCAATTTTAATTAGATATGGGCAAGATGGAGCCCCAGCTCATTTTGGGGTAAATGCTCGGGGTTATTTAGAAGAGATATTTCCAGGACGATGGATCGGAGACGAGGTAGAATTGAATAGTCTCCACATTCACCTGATTTCAATCCTAAAGATTATTCTAATTTGGCATACTTGAAAAATTCAGTTTACAAAACTAAACCAGCAAGTCTCGCAGAACTAAGGCAACGAAAATCGATGAATCTCGAATAAATTCTAGACAATCATGGAAAAATGTGGTAGACGCATTCTACCATCGATTGGGGTACTGTCAACTCACAAATGGAGCACATTTTGAACACTTGATAAAGTAAACATTGTGTTAAAAAATGTAATATATCAATTGTTACGTTTTAATGTAGTTAAAAATAGTTAGTATTAAAAAATTTACTGAGACAATCAGGAGTTGCCAGACTTCTGTTTTATGTATTTAAGACCTTCCAGACAACATAAAATCATAAGTGTTACATATGTTTGAACTCGTATTGAAAAGGAGATTCTAATAATGAGTGAATATACAGAGTGTTGAATTTGAAAAACCAAAGATATTAATAATATAAGAAAAACGACAAATCTGGCAACATTGCAGATATCAAATATGGAATCTCCGTATCCCAAAATAGGTGTACTCTAAATTTTGTATAATTATATCTGGTAATTTACGAGATAGTTGGCCTTTTCCAGACTTTTGGGCCACTCTGTATTTATTGCAATATTAAGGTGTAATTATTGTCCTAACAATCTAAAAATTGCAGAAATACTCTTATTCCCAAAACCAGAAAAAGATCCCAATGAAGTCTCACCCTATCGGTTTATCAGTCTGTTAGCAACAATCTCCAAATTACTAGAAAAACTTTTAATAAAAAGAACAGATCCAGACTTTACTGCGCAGACTGGTTATCAAATTATCAGTTTGAATTTTGACGAAAAAACTTAAGTAACCAGCAATGCCACCGAATAACCCATAAAATCAACTCCGTTTTAGAAGAAAAGGAGTATTTTCCAATGGTATCACTAGATGTAAGTCAAGTTTTTAATAAGGTTTGGCATAAAGGACTTCTTTGATAAATGAAGAATGGAAAAATATTTAAAACTCACCCAATTAAGGCGGTAATTCCGTAAGGCAGTTTCTTGGGACCTTTATTATATTTATTATACACGTCTGATCCACCAACTTCAAATAACGTAACAATTAATACATTTGCAGATAGAATAGTAGCACTCACAAGTTATAAACACATTAACGTAGCTACACAACAACTCCAAGATACTTATATGAGCTTGAAAACTGGTTGGAACAATGGGAAATAAAAATGACGAGAAACGCCACCACCCATTTATATCAATAGTGAGGAAATACCCAGGACTAAAACAACCAAATACCTTGGGCTACATCTGAACAAATACACCCAAGACAAAAAACTCAATTGGTTAATTGGAAAAAATTCTAAGCTGTCAATAAATAATAAAATTCTAATTTATAAGACAGTTATCAAACCAATATGGACAAACAGCATAGAGCTGTGGGACTGTAGTAGTAAATCCAATATTGCTATAATGGAGATATGTAAATCACCAGTCTATTTGCTTTTTCTACTTGATCTTTCACTTCTTTGTTCAGGTCTCCATAGCTAGACAGTGTAATTCCCAGGTATTTTATTTATATTACTTGTTTAATACTGATGCCATCAATTTTAATTTTACATTTGGTTGGTTCTTTGCTGACTACTATTATTTAATTTTCTGAGACGAGATTGTCATATTAAATCCTTTTCTCTTATGTTAAATCTGTGGACCAGTCTTTGCAGACCATCTTCATCTTGGGCTGTGAATATTGCGTCGTCTTTGTAAGACAGTATTTTTATTTCTTTGTTTCACATTCTGTATCCTCTTCCATTGTTAACGCTTTTGATGATTTCATCCATGATCAAATTAAAGAGAATGGTGCTCAATGAATCCCCTTGTCTTATTCTGCTGCCTATTTCTATAGGTTCTATAAATTGTCCATCTATTCTGACTTCCATTTTGTTGTTTTGGTAGATGTTTTTGTAATATTTAGGGGAACTTCTTTATTATACATAATAGAGAGTCTTACTCTGTCAAACGCATTATTAAGGTAAATCAGACAAAAAAATGCTGTACTCTAGTACTCTAGTAATTTCTGAGTAATTTGCTTTATAACGAATATTGCATCTGTACACGATCTTCTACTACGAAAACTCTGTTGTTCATCTGCTAAACTTATCCTATGATTTATTAGCACTTGTAAAATTTTAGTTGTAAATTTTAGCGCAGTATTTAACAAGTTTATAACTGTGTAGTTTTCTGGCTATTTTTATCTCCTTTTTTGAATAGTAGAATTGGTTTCCCTCTCCATTCTTCTTCAGGGTTTCAAATAATTTCCAAACTTAATGTATGTACATTTATATTAAGTTTTTCATTTATAGTAATTTCTGGTGTTTCTGGTTCTAGCGTCGTTTGTTCTTCCTCTGCATAGAGTTTTTTAGGTAGTCAATCAACGTATCCTTTTCTATGTGTTTTGGTTCTATTAGTTCCTTTACCTCAGTTCTTTGACCTCTTATGAAGCGAATTATGAATGTTCTTGGGAAAAACACTTTTTTAAAAACTGAACTTCACAAATAAAACTTTTATTTTCGACTTACAAAGATTTTAGTAGCAACAACAATAAATTAAATCAGACTAAACTACAAATCAGACTGAAAATATTGATTTTAACATGGTGTTTTTATAATTTTATAATTGCTGATCTTGCAGTCCAATACGTCGCAATTCAGTCCAGAATGATCGAGCGGTAGTCCCGTGTGGAATCCACGTGGTAGAATTTACTGGATGGTAGCGGTCATTGTACTGTAACTACTCCATCCCTGAAGAAGTTTTGTGAGGGACGAACAGAACTGTTGGGTTGGCCTCTTCTGGAGCTTCGTGGCTGGAGTTGGGTTTTTGTTATTTGTTTTATACCTGTAACATATTTAGAGGCAGATTATTGTAATAAAGATATATAAAGGAGTCATCCAAAAACGGTTATGGCTATGGTTCCATAATTTCGGGTTAAGTGTCCTTGACTTTATGTGACTCTGGATTGGGGTTTTGAATTCGCATCTGGGCGGAAGATTGATGAGATATAGCTCAGGAGGAATGATTGTAGTAGAATTTGCGGTAGGTATAGAAAATAAATGATAATAAGTAAAGAAATTATCATGTAGGACAGAAAAATGAAGGATAAATATTGCTTCCTAGTCCATTAATTAGCCCTCTTCTTGGTCTGCCATAGGGGTAACTTGTTGAGAATTTTTCTTGAGCTGATTTTAATTGGTATATAAGAGCTTGGTCGAAATTTTGTAAACTGCTAAAATACGGATAGCTAAGTCCATTTTGAATTGCTGTGGTTACTGCATCGTACTGGGTTTCAATTATGTCCAATTCTTCCTTTATTGGTAGTAGTCTAAAAAAGTGTATAAAATCGTGCGTACTAGTATGAATCTTTGCTTGTCCCAGATTGAGGGGAATTATTTCCTGGATTGTCTTTCAGTTCCTTGATCTTCACTTCTTCTGCCATCGTCAAGGTGATCCTGTGGGGAAGGTTCAGAATTAGTTTTTGACTTAGGTTGGTGTTTTATGTTTTTCTTGTGAACTGTTGCTTTTGATGTATTTACAGTCACTTTGTTATTCCTTTTTATATGTTTTGCGGAATATCGAGGAAGTAATTTATTTCTGGTAACTGTTTTTCGTGTATAGATTTTTGTGCTGGGTTTATACGTAATAGGGTCTTGTCTTGATTTGTTTCTATTTTCTATGACTTTATTTTTATTCTCTTGTATATGCTGGTTTACTTCCTTGTATAATTCCTTTGTTATCTCTCTATGATTTTGGATATAATCGTTCAGTATTACTTTTTGTATGTCAACGTCAAAGGGATCTTTTGCGTCGATATGTCCGTTTAATATGTCAATGGGTCTTAACTTCGTTGCTGAATGTATGGAATTATTGTACCCAATTATAGCGTATAGCATTTGTTCTTTTATCGAGAGTTTTGCTTTGGTGTTCCTTAAGATTCGAAGATGTTCGATTAATGTAGAATGAAATCTCTCAATCATCCCGTTTGATTGCGGATTCTCTGGTGTCGTATAGTGGATTGAGATTTTATGAGAGTCTACAAATTCTTGTATTACTCCATTTTTAAATTCAGTACCATTATCAGCTACTATCATTGTTGGGAGTCCATGATGTGTTATAAAAATTAATAGGGCGTTGAGTACATTGATTGCATTTCCTCCATTTATTGGGTAGGCTTGTCCATACTTTGAAAATGCGTCTATTATGGTTAAAAATTTCTGTCCATCAGCCTGGAATAAATCGATGTGAACTATTTCCAGTGGTTTAGTGGGAGTTGGTGTAACCATAAATTTCGGTTTGGGAGGAAGTCTGTCGTATTTATTTTCTTGACATATATCGCAAAAGTTTATGATATCTTCTATGTCCTTCTTCATATTAGGCCAGTAATATCGTTTTCTTATTTGACTTTCTGTTTCAGCTATTCCTCTATGATTCGTTTTTCCTTCATGATAGTTTTTTATAATTTCTTTTTGCTGTTCTTCTAGGTTAACATCTTCCAATAAAAGATTACATTTTACTAAGTCGTATGCGTTGTTTTTAAAAGTTTTCCTAATAATTTCGCAAATCTCTGCAAAAATTTCTTCTTCTGTTTCAAATAAATTGCATATTTCTTTTTCGGGTTGAGGTGTTCCTTAAAAATTTTTATGGTATCAGCTTTTAACTGATCTTTCGATAGCTGGATATGATAACGTCTTTTATTCGGAAAGGTTTGTATAATTGCTGGAGGTCGTGGATTGTAGTTGACAATTTTGACTATAATTTGGTTACTATAGAAGTTAAGTGGTTTTTCCGAAATAGGTATACCAAGAATTGGGTTTTCTACCGCTGTATGTATTGTTTCATTTCCGTCTTCATCCATGTTTTGATCTTCGTTTTCAACAGTGTCGTCTGGGATGTTTTGATCTTCGTTTTCCACAGTATCTTCTATGATGTTTTCTGGAATTAATTCTGTTGCTTTTTCTTCTACAATCTCGTCGATTATTCGATCTGCATCTGGATTATTAGTCGTTGACCATCCATCGTCTTCCATGTCTACTAAATCATCAAAGACTTCCTTAATTTGTGAATCGATGTCCTTAGTTTCCTTTGTGTGTATTTCGATTCGAGACAGTGCGTCTGCATTTGTATTAGCTTTGCCTTTTTTGTAAATTACTTCGTAGTCAAATTCTTCTAATTTTAATCTCCAACGTACTAGTTTGGAGTTGGGTTCCTTTAGGGAAAATAGATATTGCAGAGGACGGTGATCTGAGAGTATTTTAAATTTTCTTCCAAATAGGTAGGGTCGGAAATATTTAGTTGCCCACACCATTGCTAACATTTCCTTTTCTATTGTGGAGTATTTGGTTTCGGTTTCATTTAGTGTTCTGGAAGCAAAGGCAATTGGTTTATCACTGCCAACTGGTCCTTGGGAAAGTACTGCACCAATAGCGAAGTTGCTGGCATCTGTTGTGAGGTTAAACGGTTTGGAAAAATCTGGATATTGCAATAACGGTTCATTCATGAATAATTTCCTGCACGTTTCAAAGCATTCTACGAATTCGGGTGTATGTTCGATTTTTGCATCCTTTTTCAAGCATTTTGTTAGAGGTTTAGTGATTTTTGCGAAGTCTCGAATAAACTTTCTGTAGTATCCTAGTAGTCCAAGAAATCCTCTTATTTCTTTTGCTGTTTTCGGTATTGGATATTTTTCTATTGCTTCAATTTTTGCTGGATTCGGTTTTATGCCTTCTTGTGTGACTACGTGTCCCAGAAAATTGACTTGCTTTTTTAAGAATTCGCATTTGTCGACTTGGATCTTTAGTCGGGCTTCTCTTAATCGTTGAAATACTTTTGAGAGATTTACTATGTGTTCCTGTAGTGATGTTGAATAAACTATTACGTCATCCATATAGACGAGGCATATTTCTCCTTGAAGTCCTTTCAATACGTTGTCCATCATACGTTGGAACGTGGACGGAGCGTTCTTAAGTCCAAATGGCATTCTTAAATATTCGTAGTGTCCATTTTCAACATTAAATGCTGTTTTGGGAATGTCTTCTTCAGCCATCTCGATTTGGTGAAATCCACTCGCTAAGTCGAGGGTCGTAAAATACTGACATCTTCCCAATTTGTCCAAAATATCGCTAATGTGAGGAATTCTGTATCGGTCATCAATTGTCTTCTCGTTGACCTTTCTATAATCTACCACTATCCTCCACTTTATTTTACCGGATGAATCTGGTTTCTTTGCCACGACCCAAATGGGCGAAGACCATGGCGATTGACTTGGTCGAATTATCCCTTGCTCTAACATTGAAGAGATTTGTTTCTTTACTTCTTCTTTGTGTACATACGGATACCGGTACGATTTCGTATATACAGGCTCTTCATCCTTAGTTCTGATGTGATGTTTAACTTCGTTAGTAAAGCTGAGAGGAGTGTCTGGTTGGTGAAATATATCGGAGAATTTTCGGCATAGGTGACGAACTTGTTCCTCTTCTTCTTCATTAAGATGTTCGGTTTTAATTAGGTCGTCGATATCTTGTCTGTAGTCTGGTCCGGAGGTTGTTTCCATGGAATATATATGGAAATCTTGAATGTCTATTTTGTTGCTTTCGAGTGGTTCCATAAGAGAAAGATGAATGGGGTCTGACGTGAAGTTGGCAATTTCGGTCCAGGCGAGGTGGTTCTCGGCGTTAGTAAGGGCTTCTCGTACTACGACGCCTTGCACTTTTTGGGTTGGAATAATGATGGTTCCGTGTTCTTCTTTGACAGGAATTTTGACTTGGCTAATAGAATTTGGTTCCAAATGAATGGAATAAAATTGTGTTTTATTTGTTTCGTAATATTTAATTGGGATCGTAGAATCTTTTGTAACTAGAAGCGACTTGGGAAAGTTTAATTGGGCTTCGAAGAGTTTTAGATTGTCGAGGCCAATAAGACCATCAAAAGTTTTGTGGAACTTAAAGAGATAAAATTTCATTTTGCTGTCAGAATTAAATTCTGAAAATGAAGGAAATTTCGGCACAATATTTTTGGGAATAATTTTGGAAAATTGACGTGACGACAAAGGGTTCATGTTTTATATAACTTGGAAAATATGAAGAAGCTATTTCTGGATTGAGAAATGACTTTGTGGATCCTGTATCGATTAAAAGCCGTAAACAAGGTTTAGAAATTTCAATGTAGGGTAGCTCCTTCTTATCGGGAAATGAATGGAGTTCAATTACGTTCCGATTGTTTCTGGTGGGTCCTCTCGAAAATTTACGTTTTCTTCATATTCGGTTGGTTGGTTTTCGTATGTATCTTGTAGGAAATTGTCATATTCGGGTTCGTAGTAATCATTGTAGTTGGAATTATCTTCTTGCTCATCTCCATGGCATTGTATATTGTAAAGTTCTTCTACGGTGAATTTTGGCTGTGCTCGGTAATTTGGTGTGAAATTTTGACGGCCTCTGGTTGTGGTTTCTGATATTCCACTCATAGGTGTTGGTCTAGGCTGCTTTGACTGTCCATTTTTGGGTGCCCATACATTTGACTGGTTCTGGGTCCTGAACGTCGAATTTTGTCTAAATTGGTTGAAGTTTTGTTGCCGGTGTGGTTGCTGGAACTGATTCTGCGGATATAATTGTCTTGTTGGTTGCTGCCATTGCGGAGCTGCAAAATTTGGCTGTTGATACGATGGTTTCTGGATAGGTACAGGCATTTGTTGTTTCTGAGGTCGGCGTTCTTGATAATTATCGCTTCTTCCTGATGTTGAAGGTTGAGTTAATTGATTTTTTTGAAGGTAACGAACGTTATTTTCTTCCTGTACATATTGTATTGCCGTGGCTAAACTTCCTGGTCTCATTGCTCTGATAACAGAGCCCATTGGTTCTCGTAGGCCTGCTAAGAATGTTGTAAGAGCTTGTTGACGGAAAAAATTCTTGTTTGCTCCTCTTAATATCGGCATTTATGGTATGTAATTCTAGGTAATTATTAATACAGCTTAAAAGTCCCATGATCTTTTCGTAAAAATGCAAAATAGATTCTGTTGAGCCTTGTCTTAAATTTACTAGGTCCCTTGTAAGCGAATTTTCGTCTCTCTGGTCTCCAAAATTTTGAATTAATGCGTTTTTTATTTCGTCCCAATTTTCACATCCATATACAGATATAACTTCTTTTGCTCTACCTGTTAATTTACTCATAATACCATGAAGCAAAAATTTGTTTTGGATGTTCGCTGCATTAAGTCTATCATAATAATGGTTGAGAAGTATTGTAGAAACTTTGATAAATTCATGTAATTCATTTGGATTTCCGTCAAAATTTGGAAGAATACATAAATTTTTAACGTCAAATTGTGGAACTGCCATATTTTAAAATATTCAATATAATGTATAGTCAATAGTCAAATCAGTATAGTAATTTTCAATAGAGAATATATATAAATAAATATATCTTAATCTACTTATTTTCTATCTATTAAATCTCTGTGTTTATTAATATATAATTTATTAAGCTATTCAAATTTGTTTTTAAATTTTAAAGTTTCTGAATCTGGCTCTAAAGTCAATCTAAGGACTTAGAGGAGATATTTTTAAATTATTTTAATCTTTCTGTTAATATATTCAAATCTCTGTTTAATTTATCTTCTAATCTAACTCTGATTCAATCTAAGGACTCAGAGGAGTCTGATTTTATAAAAATTCTTTCAAATTTAATCTTCTTAATTCTAATTAATAATAAAAATCGCTTACAGGATAAAGACGATGCCGATGTGCATTTCTTTCCTCCTGAAGGCTTCTAACTTCTAATTCCCTCGGGTGAACTCTGCAGACGGTTTCCCTGGGGCTGGTTCTTGGAACAGTGGACAAACACTTAAAAGTGACGAGGATCTATAAAGACTCTTCCACTTCCGTACTGACTCTGCGCCAATTATGAATGTTCTTGGGAAAAACACTTTTTTAAAAACTGAACTTCACAAATAAAACTTTTATTTTCGACTTACAAAGATTTTAGTAGCAACAACAATAAATTAAATCAGACTAAACTACAAATCAGACTGAAAATATTGATTTTAACATGGTGTTTTTATAATTTTATAATTGCTGATCTTGCAGTCCAATACGTCGCAATTCAGTCCAGAATGATCGAGCGGTAGTCCCGTGTGGAATCCACGTGGTAGAATTTACTGGATGGTAGCGGTCATTGTACTGTAACTAGCGCCAAATTTCCTTTTGCAGACCGTAAAAATTATTTTCCATTTCTTTCGGAAAGCGTTTCCAGTGATCGATTTTATTTTTCTTAAAAGTGCATGTGTTTCGTTTCTAATTGTCTTGTAATTATGGTATGCCTCTTTTGTATTGGTTGACATGTATTTCTGGTTAGCTTTTTTCTTTTCTTTCCATTTTTATTCACTTCTGTACAAAACCATGGAGTTCTTCGATTTATTTTTATTTATATTTTTTTCACCAAGAACTTCCTTTCTTCGACTCCATCACTTTCTGTATATGCTTTTCTGCTTTTTTCGGTTATTCTTTTTTGGAATAGGTATCTTGTGGAGTCATCCTGTAAGCTTTCGACTTTTATCTTTGTGGTGTATTCTGGTGTTTTGTTATCACATATGTGTATTTTTATTCGGATTGTGCAAAATACCAATTAATGATCGCTTCCTATTTCTGCTGATGTCAGTTCTCTTTCAAGATTTAAGAGTAGAGTAGAGTAGAGTATTTATTTAACTGCAGAACAGATACAAATATTAGTCAAAACAAAAACATACATAGTATTAAAAGAGGAATATAAAACGTAACTTAAATATATACAAACAAGAACACATATTAAACAGAAAAAAACATTTATGATAAAGTTACAGTAAGCAGTTCAGTGATGTTCTACAATGAGTCATATATTCTTCTGAGCAGTAAAAACAATGTTTTAGAAGATATTTTTTTTATAACTTTATCGAAACTATTACAGCTTAGATGTTTAATAATTTTTGGTAAAATATTATAATATGTATAATTAAGACAATTTTTTCTGAAAGATTTAACTACAGCGATTTGTTCGTAGGTAGTGACAATTTCGCGTATTGTGAACATGGACATCAGACTGCTTTATTAAATGGACAAGTTTTCTGTGAATTTCAGTAAGAACTTTAAATATCAACAGGTAGCGGCATAATTTTGAATTTGTTAAAGAAAGGTCGGCAGTGTTCTAGATAACTAACCCCTGCTAAAATCCTGACAGCTTTCTTTTGCATTCTAAAAATATAAAGTGCATTTGTTGAATTGCCCCATACAACTACACCCTAGTTTAGGTGAGAGTGAAATAAAAAAAATTATGTCATTTTTAATGTTTCAAAGTTGACAACCCCTGCTAGTTGGCGAATAACAAATAATGAACATGATAGATTTTTTTTAAGCTATGAGATATGAGCCAACCAATTAAGTCGATTATCTATGGTTATTCACAATAGTTTAACAGTCTCTTTGTTATCTAGATCATTGTGTAAATTACTTGCAGATTTAACCAAATTTTCCGTTTTATCGGAGTTAAGTTTTAATTAATAATAAACAAAAGAGGTCCTAAGACCGAACCTTGTGGGACTCCATGTTTTACGGATCGAAAATCGGAGAGATGAACTTTAGACACTACCGCCTGGTGTCTGCCACATATATAAGAAGCTATAAGCTTAATAGGGATACCTCTGATTTCATAGTAATTTAATTTGTGGAGCAAGATATTGTGTGAAACGCAATCGAAAGCATTCGACAAGTCGAAAGGAGAAATTGCTATGCGATTGCTGCGTTCAAGCCCCTCAATCACCTCGCTCACAACCGCGTTCGTAGTAGGACGAGCACTTCTGAATCCATATTGTGAGCTGCTAAAGTAAGTATTTGACTCAAAATTATAATCTTTTGAATCACTTTCCCAAAATTAGAAACAATGCTTATGGGTCTGTAATAAGCAGTTTTTGAGAAATCACCTTTTTTGTAGATTGGTAGTACTTTTGAGTATTTTAGTACTTCTGGAACTACTTCAGTTGATAGAATTAAATTAATAAGATGGGTGAAAGGTGTTAAAACTATTTGGTACGTTTCTTTTAAAAAATTTTCGTGAACATCCCTACAATGAGAAGATACATTATTATTTGAGAGACCTCTTCTTCTAGAACGGGACGAAAAAAAGGACTTGCTCGGAGAAGGATAATTTCTATAATTAAAGAGGACATCGACAATAATAGTGGGAAGAGATGTAATTATATTCTCTGCAATTGTAGTAAAAAATTAATTTATTTCGTCTGGAGATATATCAGGTTGTACCGAACTGGATCTTGTGTAGTTTCTTTCGAAATTTACTATTTTCCAGCAGTCTTTAGGTTTATTATTGGAATTAGTAATAAAATTACAGTATTATATGCCGATTATATTCAAATTTTTGTTGTTTATATACTTTGGACAAATAGCTTTTGCAATGTGTTTAACAAGAGAAAGATTAGATCTGTAAGATCTTAATTCATTAATAAACCGTTGCACAAGTGTTGTTTCAGCCGTTTGTCGTACTTTTTTTAGTGGAAAATGCTTTAAAATTAGATTGCTATAAGTTTTGGTAAGAAAGACTGTTATAAACTCAGGATCATTATTAATATCATAGAAAAAGTCCATGTTTGTACTTCTTCTTCATGCGCCTTGTCCGTTCCGAACGTTGGCAATCAACATGGCTATTCTGACTTTGTTTACGGCAGATCTGAATAGTTCAGGAGATGACAATCCGAACCATTGCCGCAAGTTTTGGAGTCACGAGTGTCTTCTCCTCCCTGGACCCCTTCTGCTGTCTATTTTCCCTTGAACGATCAGCTGCAGTACTCTATATTTATTATGTCTCATAACGTGACCCGAGTATTCCAACTTTATTTTTTTTATACTTATTCCTACCTCTCTCTCTTTACCTATCCGGCGTAGTACCTCTTCGTTGGTCACGTGCTCAGTCCAGGATATACGTAATATACGTCGGTAAGCCCACATTTCGAAGGCCTCTTCTTTTTTCATCAATGTTGCGGTCATTGTCCACGCCTCCATTCCATATAACAAAACCGGAAATACATAACATTTCAGAAGTCGAATTTTGAGAGGTAGGGTGAGGCTTTTAGAGGTGAAAATTTGCTTCATGCTAGTTTGTACTAGCTAGCGCATATTTAAGCTTCTGTAAACCAGAAGAAGTAATAAATCGTTGAAATGTTTGATTAGTGTCAACAACTTTATGCTCAGTCAACAAATAAAAATTGAGCTCGATGGTCACAAAAACAAGGTTAAAATTCGCTCACTTTGTAGATATTTTCAGAAAAATTTGTCATAATGTTGTCGATGCAACTACTGGACTGGGATGTGATTCTAATGTAATCGTTTATCGTTTATTTTTAGACCAAAAGATGTTAATAGATTTTGAATATCAAAAGAAGGGTCATATTCAATTTTAAAATTATATTAAAATCCCCAAATATGATTAGTTTGTCTGTTTTACTAAGCAAGGATGTTATGACATTTTCAAAATTAACCAAAAACAAGTCAAAGTCACCCTAACCCGATCTGTATAGAGTTAAAATATTGGTTTTTATTGAAGGTACATTGCACAAACTCAGAACTTTGCTTAAAATTATATTCATTTAGATTAACAGAAGAATACATAAGATTTTTCTTTACATAAATTGAAACTCCGCCTTGTTTTTTTTTTCGCTCTACAAGAGAAATTAGCTAATAAAAAACCGGAAATGCTAATTAATCTTAAATTTCAAAAAAAGCATTGACCATATCGACTTTATTTAAAATACACTGCAAATTAACAGGAAACATGCTTACTGTATAGTTTATTTCACGAAAAATGGTTGAGTGCTTAATGATTGCAATAAAACCCGACCGCAAGTACCCTAGCTTAGTCAACATTAGTTGAGCAGGTAAGTATTCAGGTAAAATTAAAGCTACTATGGAGTGCCGTTATCTTGTTTGTATCATAAATTCCTGGTAATATAAAAACGATTAAAAAATCATATAAAATTATAAACACGATTAGAATACATCTTATTTCATAACGTTGTAAACATTTTAACAGTGAGTTTCACTATCAATTGTTGATCTTTTAATGACCACAATAAATTTGTTGATCGTTAAGTATTTCCCCGAATAATTCTACAGGTTCCCTCTATTCTGTATAATTTGTAAAAGTATATAAAACCGATGAGAAATTTTTAAATATACATTTTGTTTCATTTAGTTGAAAGTGTTACAAGTGTTACCAGTGTTATACCTATTTATACCTATAAAACAGCATTGTGTGGCGTCCGTGGAAAAACACTGATGGTGCTTCTTCCAGTGTTCCAGCAAAGAAAAAGCATTTATCTGCTGACGCTAGAAAAATCGTAAAAACAATATATAGTTCTTTACTTACAAGAGGACTTACTGCTAATACTGCTGCCAGTGAAATATCTGATTTAACGAAAATACCTCTAACCACAGTGAAAAGAATTACATCAAATCCCATTAAGTCAAGAAGGAAGCGTAAGGATGCCGGTTCTACCAAATGTATTGACGAAAGTGATAAGGACTTAATAAGTCGAAAAATTTACACAATGTACGAAGAGCAACGGATACCTACATAAGATGCTTTAAAACAACGGCTTACTAATGATGATACACAAATACACTGTAGCCGCATTAGTCTTTGGAGGATTTTGTCTAAAATGGGCTTCAGATATCGTACAATTGACAAAAGGCAAGTGCTTATGGAGTCCCATCGTTTACAAAAGTAGCGTACTGAATATATAACTTCCATAAGAAAGTACCGTACAGAAGATCGACCAATAATTTATATGGACGAGACATGGTTTGACACTCATGAAACACCATCCAAAGTATGGTCTGATTCTTCCAACAGGTGTCAAACAAAAGCTTCATCAAGCAAAGGGAAAAAAATAACAATTTTACATGCAGTATCAGAAAATGGCTGGGTGCCAAATGATTTATGGCTTTCTGCAAAGAAAATTAAAGACTCCTACGTGGACTATTATGAGGATATAACGGCAGAGCTTTTTGAGCAATGGTTTAAGAATTGTCTTATACCTAACCTTCCTCAAAATTGTGTGATAGTAATTGACAATGCAAGTTACCACAGTCGTCAATTACAAAAGTCTCCAAGTGCAAATAACACGAAAATTGGAATTCAAAACTACCTGTTAGAATACGATATATATTTTGAAGAAAGTTATTTAAAAAATGAACTGTTAGAAAGTTCTTCTTCTTCTTCTAGTTCCTATCCGTTTCGGATGTTGGAAATCATATTGGCAATCATAACCTTGCTCGCTGCGGCTCGAAACAGCTCCGTTGAGGTTTTCTTAAACCATGTTCTTAAATTCCGCAGCCATGATATTCTCCTTCTACCGGGTCCTCGCTTACCTTTGACTTTACCTTGCAATATAGACTGTAGCAGGGAGTAACGGTGCTGATTTCTCATAACGTGTCCCAGATATTACAATTTTATGCGTTTGATCGTAAACACAATCTCTGGTTCCTTTTCCATTTTTCCTAGAACTTCCTTGTTCGTGATCCTTGCTGTCCATGATATTCTCAGCATTCTTCTATAAAGCCACATCTCAAATGCTTCAAGCTTTTTAATAGTGGCGTCTGTAAGCGTCCATGCCTCCGCCCTGTACAACAACACAGAGAAAACATAGCATCTCAAATGTCTCATTTTTGTATCAAGGGATATGTTGTGACTTTTGAAGATGGCGCTCATTTTGTTAAAGACCGTTCTTGCCTTTCCTATGCGGCACTTTATTTCCTGTAAATTACTCCACTGTTCGTTAATAACAGTTCCCAGGTAACAATACTGTTTTACTCGCTCTATCTGCGTCCCATTAATGTATATATGAGCCCCATTTATATTCTCCTTGCTGATAATCATTTGTTTCGTTTTGTGGGTATTAATGTTTAGTCCGTACTGTTGACTGTACTCGTTTATTCTGTCCATTAGCCTCTGAAGTCCCTCTAAACTCTCTGCTATCACCATGGTGTCGTCGGCATATCTAACATTGTTTACTCTCTTACCATTTAGAAGGATGCCTTCGTCTATTCCGTAAAGAGCCTCGTTAAAAATTTTCTCTGAGTACATATTAAATATCAACGTCGATAGGATACATCCCTGTCTAACTCCACGTAGTATTTTTATGTGATCTGTTTCTTCTTCGTTAATTTTCATGTATGCGGTCTGATTCCAGTAGAGTTCTGAAATTATTCTGAGGTCTTTGTCATCCAGGTCTGCCTCTTTTAAAATGTTTATCATCTTTTGATGTTGAACTCTGTCAAATGCCTTTTCGTAGTCGATCAAGCACGCGTATATGTCGCAGTTAACGTCCCTGCATCTTTGAATCAGTACCTGTACTCCAAAAAGTGCCTCTCTGGTACCCACTGCGTTAATGAAGCCGAACTGTCTGTCCGATATTTGTTCCTCGCACTTCTTATAAATTCTTCCATGGATGACTCTAAGAAACAGTTTCAACATGTGGCTCATTAGGCTGATTGTTCGATATTCTTCGCACTTTTTAGCCCCCTGTTTTTTAGGTATCGCTATGAGTTCTGATTCTAGCCATTTATCAGGGATGATTCCTGTATTGTAAATTTTATTGAAGACAGCCGTGATCCAAATTATTCCTTCTTCCTCCAAGAGTTTTAAAAATTCAGCTTCGATATTATCAGGCCCTACAGCTTTCCTGCTTTTCATCCATTTTATTGCTTCTTCTACCTCGGATTTAAGGATGTCCGGGCCCGTCATCCTCTCTGAAAATGGATACCTATAATCCGTTCTTTGGTCTTAAAAAAGTGTCTCCAAATATATTCTCCATCTGTTTTTCATCTCTTGGGTGTCAATGATTAATTTTCCATTGGTGTCTATGAGTTTCATTTGTGTTCGCTTTTTAAAAGTACCCGTTATTTCTTTTACCTTTTTGTGTACATTAAAATTGTTATGCTTGGCTTGTAGTCTTTCTATTTCTTTACATTTCTCTACAGCTTCTTTTTCTTTAGCTTCTCTTATTTTTCTTCTGATGTAAGCCTGCATTTTTTTATACTCATCTTTATTTCCTTTAATTAACCTTCTGCGTTCCATTAAATGAAGGATTTCTGGAGTCATCCAAGATTTCTTCTTTGTTTCTTTGTTTGGTTTTAGCAGATTTTGTTTAGTTTTCTTAATTATTTCTTCGAATTGATTGATTTCTCGTTGGATGTTATTTTCTTCTTTTAGTTGTTTAACTTGGTTGTTAATATATTCCCCCACTTGCTTTTTAACTTCCGGATGTTGCAGGGCTGTCATGTCGTAGTTAGGTCTAGACTTTTTCTTTATTGTCTTCAGTTTCACATCCATGACTCCCACTAAAGGTATGTGGTCAGATTCAATGTCCGCTCCTGGATATGTTTTGACAGATTTAAAACTGTTTCTGAATCTTCTATTTACCAATATATAATCTATCTGGTTTCTAATTACGTTATGGGGTTTATCTGCTGGTGCCTTCCATGTATACAATCTCCTCGGTGGTAGTTTATAAAATGTGTTCAGAACCACTAGCTTGTTATCTTCTGCGAATATTTCTAGTCTGTCACCTCTTTCGTTTCTTTGTCCTAACCCAAAAGGTCCGATTAGAGACGTTTTCCGTTCGGCCCCAAGTTTTGCATTGAAATCCCCCATTATGATGCTGACCTCATGTTTAGGTATTCGTTCTAATATATCCTCTATGCTTTGGTACAGAGTCTCTACTTCGTCGTCGTCTTTATCTGCAGTGGGAGCGTGTATTTGTATTATGTTTACATTCACTGGATTGGCTCTTATTTGCAGTAGTATTACTCTGTTGGGCACTGGGACAAAATTTAAAATACATCTACTAATTTTTCTCGTTATTATCACACCAACTCCATGCTCTAGTTTTCCATCTAGTGACCCTGAGTAGAATATTCTGTGATCTTTTTTGTCAATACTTCCTGTTCCGGGCCATCTCATCTCACTTATTCCCATTATGTCAATGGTCATTCTTTCCATTTCCTGAATGGCATTGTCTATTTTTCCTCTCCTTGCCATAGTTTTCACATTCCATGTGCAAATTTTTAAAAATTGTGGTTTTGCTGCTTTTTCTTTTTTATAGGTACTCATAACTGTCCCCCCCGGAGATCCGATTGGGGAACTTACTCCGGAATCGTATTTAGTTGTGAGCATTACCATATATGATTTTATACTAGGACTATTCAATGGAATCTTTAATGTAGTGGTTGTCCTCGGCCTTCTACATCCTTATGCCGTTGACCTCTACTGAGGTTCCTTCGCCTTTAGGGCCAGTTTCCCAACCCCTGGACAAAAGAGTGCCCTGTCACTTACCAGCTCATCCGCCCGAAGCCGTTGGCCAGTAAGTGAAGGTTTGCTTATACCGGCAATCCTTAGGTGAGTTAGAAAGTTAGAAGTTTAAAATCATTTTCTATTAAAAAAGTATATGTTTGTGACGCATTAGCCGAGGACATGGGACATACATTGTTACGGCTTCCGCCCTACTATTGTTTATTTAATTCCATAGAGCATATGTGGCACCGACTAAAGTCAAATGTTAGGTCACAAAATGTTTCTCCGACTTTAAGTGGTAGTGTAGTCGAATTAATATGAAAATGTGTTAATGATATCTCCCCAGAAAGTTGGAAAAATTCAGTACGCCATGTAATGAAAGTGGAAAATCCATATGTTACTTTGAATCACATAATTAAACCAATTGTTATTAATCTTGAAGACTATAGCAGCAGCGAAATATTTTGGTTATTTTGTTTATTTTTTTTGTAAATATTAACTTGTATATATTTTTCTATATTTTTTTTAATTCATCCATTTTTTTGTACATTATGTATTCGTTTGTATGTATATACTGTAAATAGAACTATTATTACTGTACATTTTTAACGATATCTGATTAAGAAGAGCAAAAACTTTTAAACACGCCAGTTTTTTGCTGACAGTCCTAAGCCTGTAAAAAATGTAAAGGAAAGTACCTTTTTGAATTTAGATCCATATACTACAATTATGCACGTAGAACAAAAAAAACTACTTTCTTCATGTTAAAAATTGTTCAATTATCAAGTATATTCACTTGAACAACCGAAAATACCATATGAAATAATTTAATAAATTTTTATAATCGTGTACTACACAGCTACCAATGAAATATATTAAATAACAAACTTTCTGAAGTGCGACCCTGTCTACTTCTGTAGTTTATTGAGAGACTCTTGTATACACAATAGGATCAACTCAGGTAACCATTAAGCACTCAACCATTTTTCGCGACACAAACTTTACCTTGTCGTATTAGTTTATTTTGATAAAAGTATGTAGAAGCTTCTATCTCCTAACAGCAGCTCATTTCGGACAAATATTAGGACTGTAGACTTCGTCAATTTTATCGAAAGAGAAAGATACTTTATATGTGAAGTATTTGTCAGTTCTTTCTATGCCATTCAATTCAACACAGTTAAAAGTAGTATCGGGTATCGTCTCACCCAAAAATTTTAGATCATCGGTTTTCATATCAACACCTATGCGAGACACATGTACCGGGTGGTCCAATAAGCCGATATCTCGGCTATATATCAGAAACTATTCATGTTATAACTTTAGGAGAAAAAATTTCTTAGTAAGGGCCGGTTCTACAATGCTAGTATATACTGAGAATAAAGTTATACTTGGAATAACTTCATTAATGATGTTCTACAAACAAAGAATAACCTAGGAATAACATAATCGGAGTATATCTGTAGAATAACTTCATCCCTCCAAAGTTTAGCAGATATACCGAGTATAAATTTATACTGCATTTCTATTGGTCGGTCAGGGGTTGTCAAATCTGTAATATTTTAACCTCACTTTGTTTGTTTTTATATATAAAATAAAATTTTTGATATTGCACAAACATTTTAGATTGTAAATCCAAAGGAAATTTTATTAGGCAATCCAAAGGAAAAAGAAAGCATTTATTATTTCAATTCTAAAATTTTAGGATATGTATGTAATGTAATAACGTCTACACATATGACTAGTATACCTAGTATAGGTATAATCTTACCAAGGCAATATATTTTTTAATGTTTTGATAACAGAGATTGTAATTCTAGAATCTGTATTATATAAACATTTCTTTAACTAAAATTATTTATTTTGTAATCCAATATTTATACTTTTTTAAAATGTGGAGTATACCTATATAGATATATTTACATAATTTTGGTTATTATATTATAACACTAATCTCAGTTGATGATAACAAAAAATTTAAGAAGGAAATTTTACATCTTTTTTTATCCATTTTATATTAATTTTGAAAAGTATAATAATATAAACGTAGATAAAATACCAGATAAAGCGAATCAATTATTCAATTCCTTTCAATTGTAAACAAATTTTACAGTTATGACAAATGCCAAATGTCGCTGTCAATAACAATTTGAACTAATTTTGAAGACATCAGATCTACTATTTCGTTTTACCTTAGTGTTCTGTGGTTATACCCAGAATAACTATTCCGCTGTCGATTTCACAATGTAGAACGCTCGAAAGGTTATACTTGGAATAAACTCAAGTATAAGTTATACTCAGAATAACTATTCTCCAATTTATACCTGGAATGTAGAACCGGCCCTAAAAGTGGCCAAGAGAAATCGCTGGAAATGACTTTCAAGTTTCTGGGTTAACCGCTAGGGGGCGTAACTTGTGAAGAAAACTTTGATCCTGACAGGAGACAGGATGGCAAAGAAGTATTTGAAAGAAAGGTAAGAAGATTAAGAGAAACTGGTAGTTTTCAATTCAATCAATGTTCTTGTTTTAATTCAACAGAATCCACATATAAGTAGTTGGGAAATCTCTATAGAATTAAACATACCCAAAACTACTGTTCTAAGGATTTTAAAACATCACAGGTTGGTTTTTCATATAATAAAGTGAACGAATATTCCGATAAAAACGGCAACACGGCGCTATTATCCGTTTCTTAAAAGTACTTATGCATGATTTATCTTGTGAAACAATTGTAGATTTTTCAAGATTTTTGAGTTTTAGTAAATATCGTGGTTTCTTTTTCGCCAATATTTGTTGTTCTGTTTTTTAGACTGCATCCTTATCATGTAGTTCTCCATCAAGCTTTACATGAGAGAGATTTTGATACAAGGCTGAAATACTGCAATTGGATGTTGGGTCTGCTAGAAGAACAATCGCGTATCATGTCAAAGATTTTGTGAACAGACGAGGCTACGTTTAATAGTGCGGGTGGTGTTAGTCTGCATAATATGTATTATTGGGTCAAAGAAAATCTGCATTGGATACATGAGGTGCAGGTTCAAGGTAGATGGAGTCTTAATGTTTGGTGTGGTATAGTTAATGAAAAGATCGTAGGCCCATATTTCTTTGATATAACTTTAAATGGCGAAAAATATTGGATTTTCTGGAAAATCAGGTGCCTGTTTTATTGGAAGATATTTCCTTACAAACAAGAACAGATACGATATTACAACATGACGGGTGTCCTGCACACTTTTCCAGACGAGTTCGAGATTATTTGTATTCAAGTTATCCAAATAAATGGTTTTTAAGGGGAATCTCCAGACTTAACATATCTGGACTTTTATCTGTAGGGAAGATTGAAGGACTTAGTGTACCAAACTTGACCAACCACAGGAGTCGAGATGAAACAGTGCATTATAAACGCAATAAATAGTATATCAACAGCTGAGATTGAAGCAGCTGTTATGTCTACGCGCGAAAGATTACATCTTTGTGTGGACAATGATGGAAAACAATTTGAACATTTAATTGGACATTAAGTTTTAATGATCGAGATGTTTGTATGATCTTTCATATATTTAACTTTAAGTTTATGTTTATGCGTTTTTATTCATATCTCCTCGAGTTCTACAAAAGCTATCAACACACGGTTTTCGCCGTTTTGTTACGACCTTAATCCAGTTTTATTATAATTCACAATAAATAGGTGTTTCTATTAAACATTTTAAAGAAAAATAAATTTTATTTTTTTCTATTCAAAAGTACCCTCTACCCATGACAATTAAAACTAAATTCAATTATTTTATAGTAGATATAAATTAAATCATCCATACTCTTTCTAATGACACCAATTTCGTTAAAATCGGTTGATTCAAACCAAAGTTATAGGTATTTATCCACAAATACTGTCCCACTCTCCCCCACCCTTTATTAGAAAAAATAAAGAACAAAGTATTTGAACAACTTTGTGCGGAATTTAGGCCTCTTTCTAGTTCACTTATTTAACACTTGGTATAGTTGGGCATATTTCACAAAACTGAAAAACTGGTTTTCAAATTTTTATTCACAGGTTACGCCCCCTAGCGGTTAACCCAGAAACTTGAAAGTTATTTCCAGCGATTTCTCTTGACCACTTTTACTAAGGAATTTTTTCTCCTAAAGGTATAACATGAATAGTTTCTGATATATAGCCGAGAGATCGGCTTATTGGACCACCCGGTACATGACCTTGTGTAGGAATGGTGTTTACAGTAGACGATTCGTTGCTTCTAATAATCGGTTAGTAATTGGTTTGTATAATGGAATGATAGTCTACTTACTGCTGCAAGTTCACTTTTTATTTTATTAAGAGGGCTGTAACTCTCTATTCGAAAGAATATAGTCTATCATAGATCTTTGTCCTCTACTGTTTTCAAAAGTGTATTTGTATTGTTCTTTGTGAGGGAAAATGTATTAATAATGAGTATTTTATTTATTCTGCAGAGGTCCGTCAGAAGGTCTCCGTTTTCATTTTTGATATTTTCATTATATGGCTGTTTTATTCCTGGAACTATACCATTGTCAACACGAGCGTTAAAATTACCTATAATGATTATAATATATTCATCATTTGGGATCTTTTTTATTACAGTCTGAAGGTGTTCGTACAAGTTTTCCCTTTTGGTGGTATCTCTGTTATTCTCTGCTGCATATATTGCTATTACATTCAGAGGTTTGACATCCAATTAACTTTTACATTTACTATTCTTTTAGAGCTATATTTGCATTCTTGTATTTGGTGTAAAAATTTTCTGTGTACTAACAGGGCGACTCCTTCTTTGGCTCTGGTTTCTTTAGCAAGACCACTGTAAATCATCAGATAGTCATCTAGCATAATTTAACCTCTTCCTTTTTTCTTCGTGTCTTTTAATGCACATGCTCTTTTGTAATTTCCTGCTCTCTTGTGTTTAGAGACTTTCACGTTTTTTAGAGACATTTACGTTCCAAATACCGATGCGTAGTATATTTCTCACTTTCCATTAATTCGTTGTCCTCTTTCTAGCGTTAGTGGTTGTAATTAAATTATTCTTGTTACGAGGCATTCCTATTTCTATGAGTTGTATGGTTTAAAGTCGATCAGTAGGGTGCTAACCTAGATGTAGACCCCCTCCTCCTTTATCCGGGCTTGGGATTGGCAACAGTTCTATCGAGCTACTCGATCCTCCCAACAAAACTGCAGGCAGAGTTGATTGTTAATTTATTAGTTATAGTAGAAAATAAATAAAATATTTAATGTTAGTTACAACTATTCTAGCTTATTCCCAGAAAAATATACTAAAGAGATGTAAAACAGGCCACAAAAAAATATTTTCAGAGCCATATTAACTATTTTTTTGTCAATAGGTTGTTAGAATCATTGTCTGTTTAAAAAGTATATAAATTGCTTTCCCGTTTAATGAGAAAGCGATAAAAACCGCTGGTGTCGTATAAAAAGGATAATTTCAGAGAGTTCCTGAGGATTCATCACTTAGTAGAAATGCATATTCTCCGGAATGTCCTTAAAATAGACACGATAACTAAATCCAAGTTTAATTAAGATTAATGATATGCAGAGTAGTCCTATCTTGAGACTAGAGGACGCTATTAACGCCGGCTACATTAACATCATCTACAGTTTTTACCCCGAATTTCGTCAAATACCGTCATTTGCACCCCGTAAAAACCATCACTTATGACGGCAGTTTTCAAAATTCTACCACTATTTGAACTAATTATTAGTTAAGGTCCAGCTGTATAGTTCTTCCTTTCGGGGACAAAAAGTCCTTAATTGTTTTTCGTTTGCCATTATGCATGTATTTTAAGATATTCCGTGAGGGTAATGGTCACAAAATGAATGTTTTTGCTGATTTAATTATTTTTGAATTATACAGCGGCTAATCGGAAATTTTGGTAAATAGAAGACCCTATTAAATTCATAATTATAATCTAAATGTTTATAACAAACGATATATATTCACTTGTAATGAATAAATAAGTGCTGCGATATTTTTTACGATCTCAATATTGGACAAGCATAAAATCGATCGGTCATCGGTTCCTATTTAAAACATGGGCGGCGCAATGTGAATTTGTTTCCAAATTCACATAAAATAATTATTATATTTAATTAATAATTAAGTGAAGTTTAAAATTGTATTCTGTTTAATTTTAATTAATTCTAAATTTTTCATATTCATCAAAGTTAACCACGAGCAGTAAATTTTTTTTATTATCTAAATGTAAACATTTTCATTTAAGATTCATTTTTTAGATTGATTAGAATAAAATCTCCTAAAGCTCGACTAAGCTCAAAGAGTTTTATTAGCCCAAACTAGTTAAAATTGTTAATTGTCTTACTTACTAGTCGTGAGATTACAGTTAATATTGTACTTTATGAAACAAACCATTATATAAATATATTAAATTTTTTTTATTAAAAATAACTATATTGTCACTATATATGTCATTGTCATGTTGGTTTGATTAATGGACATAGATGAATGAATATACAGTTACTTTACGTGGAAAGCAAAACCAGTAACAATAGTTTTTATTATTATTTAATTGTCTATAAAAAATATAAAAGAATATAAAAAATATAAATTAATCCAGTCAGTTTGGCTTAAGCACATATGAATTTTTTAATGTTAGGATGTCGATAGAAAATGAGATTATGACGGTATTTATTGATATGTTAATATGTAACAATAAAACAAAATAATAAAATAATAATAAAAGAATTTTAATATATTTATATAATGGTTTGTTTTATAAAGTGCAATATTAACTGTAATCTCACGACTAGTAAGTAAGACAATTTTAACAAGTTAATTTTTATATTTCTTTGTTATAGATGTCTTGAAAAAGAATTAAATAAAATTCGAAAGCTTAACGGTAAGTCAAAGAGTTTTCTTTGTCTTGTGGGCCAAATTGACTGACTGCATCCTCAAAAATCATTACTTATATTTAAATCAACAGTCAATAATACCACAGTCAATATATATATATATATATATATATATATATATATATATATATATATATATATATATATATATATATATATATCGAGAAAAGGAGTACGACCGTCAATTCAATATAAATTAAGAATCACTCGGGAGAGTGGAGAAAAAAGACAAAGATGATGGCTACTTGATCTATTTATTGAAGACGTTTCGCTTTCTTAATTAGAAAGCATCATCAGTTCATTTAAAAAGAACAATATGAAAAAACCACACGAGCATGGAAAAGTTGTTACATGTGTTACTTTAACAAGATATGTAGCAGTCAGTGATATTAAAAATGTAAAGACGCTTAAGTAAATGGACATTATACGATTACGATGTATAAACAATAAATGGAACTAAGTACAGTTAACAATTTGTTCAAACTTAGCATAGCAAAAGAACATGTGGTTTTTTATATACATGTATAAGTAAAGAAACATTAACATGAGATTGAAGAACTAAGAAAATCAAAGATGCACTTCCAACGTGCGGACTTTCCAACAGTCACTTTTATGATTAGTGATGCGGTCTTTGAGACGTCTAGAAATTTGACCAATATATTTACTGTTACAATCATTACAAGGAATGCTGTAAACTACATCTGATATCTGTTGTTTAGGGGTTTTGATCTTTAAGTGTGAAAAAGTAGAATTGACGGTTAAAACGGTTTTATTGACTATTTTTATGTTCATTATATTTGATTTTCAAATCCTATGATAACATTCTTAGAATGTTACCTTATAAAACGTTTTCATATTAATAAATTTGTTTCAGTGTTCAGAGAATATTCACTAAACAGTAAGACTAGATATCGTTTATAATGTTTCTTCTTAAAAAGAAGGGGTATAAAGAAAAACATAATGCCTTTCTTTAATTTAGAATAGAATTTATTTTGTCAATATACAAAAATAGTTTTGTTTTTGATAAGTCAAAGGAATAGTGACAATTTTTACATACATACATATAAAGTTCTTGCAAATTTAAACATTACAAGCATATATTTAATATTAACAATTTAAAAAACGACAAACACACTAAATTAAAATATGAAAATATGAAATATCGTCATAATAGGTAAATAACCTGATCAAACTAGTACTATTGTGTAAAAGCTGTACATAGATACTCCATTTTTTAATAGAACCAATGTATATTGGATTGTAATAGTACAATCTACATCATAAAAAGAGTATTAAGTAAATGTGATACAGGTTTTGCGCGTGAAGGGGAGCCATCCAATGATGTCTCACCTTATTCTATTTTGGTTTAGTTCTAAAGAAGGTCTTGGGGTCAGGCTCTATGTAGTCTTCTTGTGGTTGGTCCACTGTTGTATAATTCCCTTACTAGCTCATTTTCGTGGTGAATGGTACGTTCATTTTGTGACTCCGAGGCTCGATGGATTTCTTCTCTGATAAAAGGAACCTTTAAGTCATAGTGAAGTGTTTGGTTACTTACGTACCATGGCGCATCCACTATCGATCTTAGTACTTTAGACTGGAATCTTTGGATCATATTCAGCGACATTGGCTTTGCACAGCCTCATAGGTGTAGTCCGTAGAACATTATAGGTTTGAGCATTGCTTTGTATAGAAGATTTTGTTTTGGATGTTAAGTTTTGATTTACGTCCAAGAAGCCAATACATTTGCCGGAATTTTAAGTGGAGCTGCCTTCTTTTGGTCTGGATATATTTCTTCCAAGTGAGATGTTGGTCAAGATGGAGGCCAAGGTATTTAGCGTCTGTTACTGTTGGTAATCTTACATTTTCCATCCTTACAGGTGGGCATATATTGTGACGGTTGGTAAATGTTATTTGAGTTGATTTTGTTTTATTTACTTTTGTTCTCCATTTCGTATACCAATCACTGAGTATGTTCAGATGCTGTTGCAGGTTTCGTGAAGCTTGTATAGGATCTTCATTTACGGCTAGTAATGCTACGTCGTCAGCAAAGGAAGCCATTGTAATATTATTAGTCTCTGGTATATCGGCTGTGTAGAGTGAAAAAAGCAGCGGCCCTAGAGCACTACCCTGCGGGACTTCGGAGTTGATAGGACAGAGGTTGGATTGTTGGTCTTTGAATTTTACAGAGAAATATCTATTTGTTATGTAGGATTTAAGTAGGAAGAACTAGTTACTGGATAGTGCTATTTTTACTTTGTAAAGCAGACTTATGTGCCAAACTTTGTCAAACGCTTGTGAGATGTCTAGAAATACAGCGTTGAAGTATTTCTTTTCTTCAAGACTTTTTGATATTTTATTTATCATTGGATGAACTTGTTGGGTAGTGGAGTGATTTTCTCGAAAACCAAACTGATGTTTTGGAAGTAATGTTAGGAATTCTTGATCCGCGTATATCCTTTGTAGTAGCAATCTTTCAAAAACTTTGCTTACGGTTGGGAGTAGGCTGATGGGTCGATAAGATGTTACTTCATTTTGCTCTTTTCCTGGTGCAGTACACAAATTAAATTCCGTGCAGTACACAAAGGACAAACAGTTTAAAATTTTTAAAAACAGCGAAGCTACATGTTGATTGGCATCAGGAGAGAGAATCGCTCCTGGTCTAAGGGAAATGTTAAGGTGACATGTGACATATGACAGCTTTGATAGGCAGTCACAATCATGGTGATGTGATCTGCACATTTTAAAATTCTATGAAATTGAGCATTGACCAAAGGTCCAACTGACCCTATTATAGGAAAATGTAATATGAAATTATATAGAATATTTTAAGTAGATTGCTTAATCCAAATCTCATACTCAAACCTATCTATAATAATTAGGGTATTAATTTGAGGGCAACTGAAGTGGACGTAGGTTATGAATGCAAGAAATAAACTAAACAATCTATTAGATAGTGGGTGGTTGACGACAATAAAAGGGTCTACCAAGCACTATTAATACTGTAGACAAGAAGAAATCAAACTATAAAATTGAAATACTAAGAATTAAAAATCAAAATAAGAAGTAGAGTGTATAAATGGGTTATAATCCAAATAGTTCAGTTAAACCCACAGTTAATGGGAGAACAATAAAATTAAAATATTAAAGCATTACTCAACACCAACTGTGGAGATGGTATATCTAAATTACGTAGAGATATGGAGAGTGTAATCAATGCCAACTATAGATCAATTGAGCCTGAGCAAGCTAGTTTTGTAAATTATTGAAGAATGAAATAGTAATGTAAATCAAAGTATGAAATTAATAAATTCTTAATGGGTATACTCAGTGCAGGAAGTCTAAACAGTCGAGCTGGGTTTCTCACAAGGGGACGCTGCAATAAAGTTTTTAAAAATAATATAATAAAAGTAATACTATTACTTAATATAACAACAAAAAAAACACCTAGGTTATATGGACTTTCTAAAATCATATATAAACAGAATTGTCCCATAAGGCCTGTTGTAAGTTTTTGCAGCACTCCAGTTTCTATATTATCAGAGCTTATTTACAACACAATTCAGTCTATCACTAATTTGAAACCCAAGTTCTTCATTACAAACTCTTTAGTTCTAGTAGGACGTTTAAATAACATTAAGATAGAAGAGAGTTTTTATTTAGTTTCTTTTGATGTTTCCAATTTGTTTACTTCTGTACCAAGAGATGAAACATTACCTTTAGTAATACACAACCTTCTAAACAATTGCAACCTAACAGCAAAAGACAAAGATTCCATCTTAATTATGCCTAAATTTTGTCTTGATCACGATTTCTTCCAATTTAATCAAAAAATATATAAACAACCAATAGTTAGATCTACTTTATCACCTTTTCTAGCTGATATTTTCTTACACAGCTTAGAACTGAAATTTGTTAACAACAATAGCAAAATAGTCTTTTGGTCAAGACATGTTGATGATTGTATAGCTCTCATACAGGGAACCCAAGATGATGCTTTATAAATTCTGGATGATCTTAATAACCTTTATCGTATCATTTCTTTTACACTGGAACCAGAATCTGACAATAAGTTGAACTTCTTGGATATGACTGTCTCTCGTAATAAAGATTTTCTAGAGTACAATATTCACAGAAAACCTATTTAAACAGATCATGTTATAAATGAAACATCTAATCATCCAACATAACATAAAATGGCTGCTTTCAACAGTTACATTCATAGGTTACTCAAACTTCCACTTTCTAATGATAACTTCAATTTAGAACTTAATACTCTCAAGCAAATTGCTTTCAATAATCGTTATGATCCCAACATTATCCATAAGCTTCTAAATAGAGCTAAACTCAAAATTGCAGAAAAGCTTGCATATTCATCACAACGTTTGCTTCAACCCAATGTTTCAAATAACGTCAGATATGTCTCCTTTACTTAGTATTAGCAACATTTCCAATAAAATATCAAAACTTTTTACTTCTACAGTTGAAAACATCAAAATTTCCTTCGTATTACAAAACACTTTAGGTTCCTTTTTAATCAACACCAAAGATAGCATGAACACACTTGAGAAAAGGGTATTTCTAAATTAAAATGTGATGATTGTGATGCCTTTTATGTAGGTAGAACTATTCGAAAGTTTACTAGAATTTCAGAACATTTGAAAAGACCAAACTCTTCAAGTATTGGTCAACAGTTATTATCCAGTAAATACAATTTTAACATCAATTCTAGTTCATCTATTTTACATGACATTAGTAGAAAGAAAAACTACTTGGAATTGGATTTATTGAAAGATATGGAGATTACAAGTGAAACAAATGGAAACTCTCACTCTCTCAAATTAATTTAAATTGCACCAAATTTAAACCTATTTTTACAAACTTTACTGAAGCTTCACCTCGTGGTGGACCCAGCTCGGCTGTTTAGACTTCCTGCACTAAGTATGGGCATTAAGAATGTATTAATTTCATACTTTGATTAACATTACTATTTTATTCTTCAATAATTTACAAAACTAGCTTGCTCAGTTTCAATTGATGTATAGTTGGCGTTGATTACATTCCCCATATCTCCGCGTAATTTAGATATACCATCTCCAGTTGTATATTTCAACATTTCCCACTGTTGGTCAGTTGGTCTTGAGTAATGCTCTGACCTTTTAATTTTATGGTTCTGCAATTACTGTGGGGTTAACTGAACTATTTGTACTACTATGGTATTTCAATTTCGTAGTTCGAAACACAATTTTAGGTTTATGACATTCTCAAAGATTGTTGGATAGGTCAAATTTGACGAAGTAAGTCTAAAACGTTATATTACATAAAAAACTTTGATCAACCATCAACTTCGAGTTTTTTATCGAAGTTAATTAATTTTCTTAAGTTGAAAAAACGTTTCTTGGCTTATTTCAGATGCCCCTGAACACGCTCTAGGAAGCGAAAGTACTTTGGCAAGATTTAATTAATAAACTGTGCTCGATATCTGCCTTTTCTTTGATCAAAATTCATTTATTCGAGCATTCAACCTTATATCACTCATTTTAATAGTTTGTTACGCCACTGTCAAAATACGAATAACGTCTAATTTAGCTTTTGACAGGGACTTGATTTAATCTTGTTATTATTAATTTTTATTACTGCCATAAGAGTCGTCATTTTAATATTAGTTAAAAGCCTCAAATGTTGTTTCTTTTTGCTGGGTAGAATGTAGGTCTTTTTGCAAAGGTACAATGTAATATTGTTCAACTAAAAATAAAGGTGTTCTTTTAGCAAAGAAACGCAATTGAGTTTTATTATTATTTTTTTTTATTAACACCTACGCGGTGTTTGTATACTGCTATCTGGTCACAAATGACCAATTATCAGTTATTTTCTGACCTAACATAATAACAGCAAATACTTAAATCTAAGGGCTTACCCTATGGCTTACTCTTATTTTATCTATTAACTAATGCACTACAACTAGCATGCAATAACTTCACAGCACTATACTCTGCTTTTTACACTAAACTGTTACACATTTACACTAACTCAAATGGTTTTGTTCTTATGAGTCTTCTGTTTAGTTCAGTGTTGTCAAGAAGCTGGATTGTCTCGACATTCACATGACTATGCAGCCTCTGCTCGTGACTTGCTGCTGTTCTCTTGATTATTTCGATCACAGTTTCCATACCCAGGTCCTGGTGGAGGTTGCTGTTACGGATATACCAAGGAGCATCAACAATGTTTCTCAGTACTTTATTTTGAAATCTCTGGATAATAAGTAGATTACTAGCTTTGGTACAGTCCCAGAGTTGGCACCCATATACCCATACTGGCCTTAGTACTTGCTTGTAGATGGATAATTTATTATGAATTGACAATGTTGAATTTTTTCCAATCAGCCAATACAATTTCTTATATCTAATATCAAGCTCCCCTCTTTTTTTTTACATGGACTTTCCAACGCAGCTTCGCGTCTAGGGTGATGCCCAAGTATTTTGCTGATGTTGCATAAGGAATTCGGGCATCATTTATTCTAACTGGGAAATTTTCTATTTTTTTATTTGTAAAGTTAATGTGTGCAGATTTAGTCTCATTTAATTTTATTCGCCATTTTCTGGTCCAGTTATGTATTTTATTTACTGATAGTTGCAATTTATCAGTCGCTTCTTCACTAGTGTCTCCTATCGCTAGTATGGCTGTATCATCCGCGAAGGTGGCAATAGTATTTTGTTCTAGCTCTGGAATGTCACACGTACACAATAGGTACAGGACCGGACCTAAGACACTTCCTTGTGGCACGCCAGCTTTGATCTCCCTTAAGTCGGTGTACACTTCTTCTTGTTTTACTCTGAAATATCTATTCGCAATGTATGATTTCAAGATTTCTGAATACTGTTTAGGCATGAACGTTCTTAGTTTATAGTTTAAACCGTCATGCCAGACTTTATCAAATGCCTGTGCTACATCCAAGAAGATTGTAGAGCAGACTTTATTTTCTTCTAATGTTTTTTCTATTATATTCGTTATTCTGTGAACTTGATCTATAGTGGAATGTTGATTTCTGAAACCAAATTGATGATTTGGTATAAGATTTTTTCTTTCTATTATTGGTTTTAATCTTTTTAATAGAAGTTTTTCAAATAGTTTTCACATCACCGGAAGGAGGGATATTGGTCGATAGAATGTCACTTCATTAGGAGATTTACCTGGTTTGGCGATCATAATTACTTCGGCTACTTTCCAGAGTCTGGGAACATATCTCAATCTAAAAGCAGCATTTATTAGGTGTGTCAGTTTAACTATGGCTTTTCTTGGTAGATTTTTTAATATTTCTCCTGTTATGATATCATATCCTGGAGCTTTCTTAGGATTTATATTCTCTTTTATCTCTGTTGATACTTCTCTAAGTGATGTCAATGTTACTCTTTCGTCAGTTTGGAATGGTTCTTCTCATCTCAGTTCTTCACTATCATTGTCGTTGGGTTTAAACGTGCTTTCTAAATGATCTGCAAATCGTTCTGCTTTCTGTTCGTTACTTCTAGCCCAGTTGCCGTTTTCCAACTTGATAGGAGGGGAATGAATAATTGGTCTCTTCAATCTTTTTGTTGCCTTCCATAAAGAATAATCTGTGTTCTGGTCAGCTGTTAAATTACTTAAAAAATAATTAATTGTTGAATTTTTTATATTCTGTATCTCCCTTTTTAGTTTTTGTGTAGCATTATTTAGACTAGTTTTGTCTCGTGGAGCTCTGTATTGCTGCCAGTTTTTTCTTAACTTCCTTTTTTCTACTATGAGTTCTCTGATTTCTTTTGGATAGTTGTTCCCTTTTGTTCTAGAAGTTATTGTGGGAGTATTTTCCCAAGCTGACTGTTGGATATTTTTTATAAAAACTTCTAATTCGTCATCAAGTTGCCTCGTGTTTCTTAATGGAACAGCAAGATTAATTTTGTGTTCAAGGTTTATTTTGAAGCTCTCCCAGTCAGTTTTTTTATTAGTCAATATTGGACTGAACTCTTTTTTAATCACTGTATCACTCATAGTTAGAACTATCGGTGAGTGATCAGAGTTCATGTCCCAGCCGTCATTGATATCCAGATAGTTAGCTGAGATATTTTTGTAAATAAAGAAATCTATCAGGTCTGGAATTTTGTTCCTATCGGTAGGCCAGTATGTTGGTCTACCAGTAGAGATTACTTCACCCTTTTGTTCCTTAACAGCTGACAATAGTTCTTTTCCTTTAGTTGTAGTTAGCCTAGAGCCCCAGTGGGTATTTTTTGCATTAAAGTCGCCACCGATGATGTATCTTTTTCCTAAAGTGTTCATAAACATTGCTCTCTTTTAATGGAGTGTCTAGGAGGACAATATATTGAACTTATATTTAAGGTATGTGTTTTCATCTTCACACAGACTGTTGTAGCTTGTATGTGCTCAGTTGCATATTTTAATTCCTCATGATGCAAGATGTTATCTTTAATTATAATAGAGTTTTATTAATGAAACTTTGCTGAAGGGACAAACATTTTTACATATTATATATGTATACATATATATATATATATATATATATATATATATATATATATATACATATATATATATATATATATATATATATATATAAGTATATATATATATAAATATTTATATATATATATATACATATATATTTATATATATATATATATATATATATATATTTATATATATGTACATTCTATAATCTCTTCTCCATGAGTATTAATAGTTTTTTGGGTTCTTTGTTCTATTCCTCCTATTTTTGTTTATCTAATATGAAATTGCATAGAATTAATGATATACCAGATCCCATTGGAGTGCGAAACACCTGCTTGTAGTATTATCATTAGAAATAAATATGTTGGAGTCAAAAACAAAATCAATACATTTCTTAAACGTCGATAAAGCGCTCGAAGTATGTAACAGAATCTCGTCCCCACGTCTTACAATACTCTGAAGGATTTTCAGAGTATAAATTAATGAAGTAAATTTATGTACAAATAATAAAATCTCAACATATTTTTTTTTAACCTTTTTTAAAACAATTTGTTAAAAAATCGCCATTGAATTGTTTTAATCAAATAGATCCATGTTAATCTTCCCACCCATATCCACTATCGGTAAGGGTAAGGTGTCTTTTTCTTATAAATGTTCTTGAACGTCTCACCTTTAGCTATAAACCTGTTTCTTATCAGATAGCACTACATCACGTCTTATTTCTTAAAAAGAAAAAAAATGTTGGTGCAAATGGCATCCACCGATTTTATCGTTGTCGAGCGTTCAAACGATTGGAATAAGGCTATAGCATAGATAGATGTTGGTCTCTTTGACGTCATAAGCGCCTCAATAGGGGTAACAAAGATGGCGAATGCAATTAGACTTATTTATCATCACGAATCACGAACTTAGGTATAAATGTAACAATTATGTTAACTTTTCTGTAGGTATATAATTTTCGTACGTAGTTGTTCAGATCACCTGATTTTGAGGATAAACATTATAGATACGTATTAGAAGACAATGAAAATAGAAAAAATAAAAGAAAATTTAATTATTGAATACATGTAGGAAAAGCATCGTACTATACAATTTATTTTTATACTTTATAATATGTATTTTTTATATTGTGTAGGTTATATTGCATCATTTAGAAGTGTAATTTTAAGACCTAGGCCTCCAAGGAGTGTTGAGCTAAATAAATAAGAATATGAAATGCTAGAAATTGTATAAGGATAACAGTAACAGTATGTACAGTTGAAAGACTCCAAAGGTGCAGGTGGGGGATGGCGTCTATGTGCAGCAATTATAGTCGGTGTATGACAGAGAAAATATTAGAAAGAATGAAATAACAAATTTGACGTAAAATTTGTTATTTCATATACTTTCTCTGTCATACACCGACTATAATGCTGAGCATAAACGCCATCTTCACTGGCACCTTTAGAATCTTTTAACTGTAGGTATATGTTTTGTATGAAGGTTAATAAAGGAACTATTTTAATTGTGTCTGCTGCTTTTTGTTTTACAGGAAAACCAACTTTAGCATCAATTTAGCAATAAAAACACCAGATTTTTAGGAAATTTGTTTTCGAAGACCAAAACTTCATTGTTCCCTTTAGAACAAACTAATGTCGTCTATTGTATACTACTCTTATATCTCAGCCGGATTATCATATATAACAAATAAGAACCATCATATCCCATATTCCTTTTAAACAAATAGTTCAAATTGTTCCATTCTCCATATCGAACAAAATACTTTGACGGTATTCTAAAAAACTCGATCACTAATGCCCTTGACAATCGTGTACTTCACTGAAACCTACGGACTACATGTATGAAGGCAATAGATACGTGTGACCATGGCGCTTTTTGTCACCAAACAGCAAATAGGGTTGTTTAGGGTTGTTTCGTCCATGCAAGACCTCAAACAACACAGATAATGCCAATGAATCCATCTGTGAAAATAAAATAACCTGACAATTAAATTAATGAACGTTAGTGCTCCAATTCAGTTTTTTTTCTAGTTTAGTTTGTTATGTTTTAATGTTAAATAATCTTACAGTTTTCATAAGATCACATAAAGCTACAAACTGTTTTGTAAGTATGAACTCCACCCTAATCTTACATCATTACTTTTGTAGAGAACTAAGATTCTTAAAAAAAACAAAAAAAGGAAAAAGTATTCTAATAAACTAATAAAGTAGTTGACTTCTTTCATTTGTCACCAATTGACCTATCAAACTTATGCAGTCACCTGTTGAATACATAGATATACAGGGTGTTTAAAAAAGGTATGGCAAAAATAAAATCACGCATTCCGGGGACAAAAATAAATTGATTCAATTCAACTTACCCTAGTACAAAAGTATACAGAAAAAAAGTTACAGCCCTTTGAAATTACAAAATAAAACTTGTTTTTTTGCATTATCTCCTAAACTATTTGACATTTTGTAATAAAAATGGAACATTACTTTCTTGTTCTGAAAGCATTTTTCATAAAAAAGAAACAACAAAATCTAAGCGCACAGAAAGATTTTAAGGGGGGCGTGCAGCCCTAAATCCCCCCAAACTTTTGAGTACGTTCAAATCAAATGAATTTTGTGGCATCGTTAGTTTAACAAATTATTTTTTAAAAATTTTTGCTTCTTATCACTTTTTTCAAAAAACAGTTTTTATTAAGCTACGGCCCTTTTTATTAACCTTCAAAAAAATACGTGCAATCAAATAAATGGCTTAAATGAATTAACAAGTACAAAAAAGTCTATAACCTCTATAAATCTGATATTACAATAAATGTTCAAAATGGCCCCATTTTCTTGGAAAGGTCAGAGAAATCATATTTTTCTGACGAAATTGATTTGCAGCTTCAATTATTCTAACCCTCAATTGTTGTTCGTCCTCTATTGTTACAGAATACACTTTCTCTTTCATAAACCCCCAAAAGAAAAATTCCATGTTGTTAAGACCTGGACTTCTGGGTGGCCAAGAAATAGAAATTTTGTCATCGCCATCTTGCAGAAACCACATATTTTGCCTTATTGCAATATTCACTTCTTCCAAATACTCTTGTAAATCGTTTGCCAAGAACTGCAAATAATTATCACCATTTAAATTGTTGGGAAGAAATACTGGGCCTATTAGGTTGTTATCCACAATTCCTGCCCAAACATTAACTTTAAAAGTCCTTTGGTGATGAGTCATTTTTTTGGCGTGAAGATTTTGATCGGCCCAAATGTGCTCCTTATGATGGTTTCTTATTCCATTTCTACTGAAGGTAGCCTCGTCGGTAAACAAAATATTTCGAATAAAATGAACATTTCGAGTGCTTTCCATTAACAACCAATCGCAAAATCCAATCCTTTTAGGATAATCTTCAACCAATAACTCTTGAACCGTTGTTAAGTGATAGGGTTTAAGCAGCTGATCCTTCAAACGCCTCCAAACCCTTACGTGAGGAACATTTAGTTGAGCAGCTATTATCCTTGTACTTGTTCCAGGGACTTCTTCAATGATTTCTAAAATGTCTTCATCAGTTGCATCCATTATTGGACGACCACTATTGCCAGCAATTTGCGGTTGGAATGTACCCGTTTCCCGTAAACGACGATCAATGGTCAGAAAGAATCGTCTATCGGGTGTATTTCGATTGGGTATTTTACTGCATAACGCCTTGCGGCTGCTACACTATTTCCTTGACATTCACCTACGATATTTCCGATAGTTTATTGAAATCATAATTTAATCTGATCCAACATACCCAAAGTTAAATGCATATCTGTAATTTTCTGAAATGTGTAGGCCATTGTAATATCAAAATTTTTAGTATTAATCTTATTCACACAATACATGATAGTTTCAAATTATTGACTATTATTGATGGAACTGTTTGTAATTATTGTATCCCTAGTAACTAATTGTAATTTACCAATTAGGAAAAAATAAGTTTTTCGAAAAAGTCAAAAAGTCAAAAAGTCAAAAGTCAAAAGAGAGCCAAAAAAGTTTTAAAAATAATGTGTTAAACTAGTAATGCCACAAAATTCATTCTATGTGAACGTACGTAAAAGTTTGGGGGGATTTAGGGCTGCACATCCCCCTTAAAATTTTTGTGTGCTCTTAGATTTTCTTATTTTTTTTTGTATGAAAAATTCTTGTAGAACAAGAAAGTAACGTGTCCATTTGTATTACAAAATGTCAGGTAGTTTAGGAGATAATGCAAAAAAACAATTTTTATTTTGTAACTTCAAAGGGCTGTAATTTTTTTGTGTACACTTTTGTCTAAGGTAAGTTGAATTCAATCATTTTATTTTTGTCCTCGGAATGCGTGATTAATTTATGATATACATTTTTGAAACACCCTATATTTCCTTACGATAATGTCTCATTTCGTTATTTTACTAGATACATACAGCAACACTTCTGTAGTTGAAGACTAAAATTCAGATACAGATTATAATACTCACTATCCCAGACATGATGGCCTTGAAAACATTCCTGAGGCAGTGGTTATTCATTCTAATGCACTGGATAGAGTATGAATCACTATAAATTTTGAGAATTTGCAGTAGTTTGCACTTTAATTAACTTGTTATTTAAACTATGTGTATACAATTATCTCATTTATAAAAAATTTTCGTTTGAGGCGATTAGTGTGTGGAGTATTTAAAAATTATTTTGAATTATCGTTAATATTAAGTATAAACCCGACAAGCGAGAGCTGGCGGGTTGCGTGTGGAACAAATTGACAAGTGGAAGGGATTGCTCATTTCTATTGCAGTCGGCTAGGAGTTCACATCGTGTATAACTGTTTAAGTACCTATACTATATACCTATAATCGCGATTAAGTACCTCTCCTATCTCTCTTAGAATAATTCCTTTTTTATTTTCGCGCAGCTCACCCGCCAGCTCTCGCTTGTCGGATTTTTATAAATTATTAAACTAGATAGGGTAATAATTTATAAGGGAGAAGAGATCGACCACCTTTTGGAAACATTGAAGCCTGTTTCTTTATTAAATAAACATCAGAATAGAAAAAAAAATATAACATAACTTAACATTGGTATTTGTTTTGGTTTAAGTTAAAACTAGAAATTATAATTCTTAAACCTAAAAAAATATAATACACTGGCACGTCATCGGTCCATCTCTCCTCAACTGTGGAGGTGAGATGAGCCACTAGGAGTAGGAGAGATGGACCAAGCTAAACCTTTTTCTTTTTAATAGCAAGAGACTTTCCGGACTTGTTACAGAGATTAGCGAATTCAGTACAAGTTTCATGTAACAAGCGCTTGCAAAAAATAGATTGTAACCAGTCATCTTTTTTACATGTTTGGCGATAGTCCTCGTTGCACCAAACACACTCATTTCCAATATTACTCATGTTTTTATCACCACTGGTGTCATTTGCAGTAACATCTTCAGATTTAAAATTCGCTTAGATTTCTCGTACGTTTTTGTTTTTTATAGGTTTTGAGCTTTTTTTAATCAAAGCATCCTTCTTCATTTAAGTAAAGTCTTGAGCAGTAATCTCTCCAGTTATTTTTTTACGAACTCTCTTAACTGCTGCTGCCAATACAGGCACGGGCCTTACCTCATCAAGAGCCTTTCCGAAAGTTAGATTTCTATCAGTAATTAATGACTTCTTTGGGCTACCATGGAAGGATATTTTACCACTGATTTCAGAGGGACCTGGTTCAGGAGATTCTGATCTAACTGGAAAATTCATTGTTTCTGTTTCTGATGGAGTGTGTATCAAAAATGCAAATTCTGGGATTAGTAATGGATTAAACGGATAAATTCCCGTGGATTTAAATGCAGAAGCCGCATTTTTGACAGTTGCTAAGTTTTCTCATGCTCAACCTGGTTTACCAAACTGAAGGCGTTTTACAACCTTGTTTGTTTTATTCTGTACCATAAAACGCCATTCAGTATAAAAGTTGCTCTTAAGTGACCTAAAAAAAGCACAATCCAGAGGCTGTAGGTAATGTATTGTGTGGGATGGCAAACAAAATAAAATTATTTTGTTTTGGTCTGCAAATTCTAGTAGATCCAGATTGGTCGTATGGGATGTGTGGTTATCTAATATTAATAAGGTTTTATCTGGAGGCTTTCTCGACAAAAGTGTGTTTTTACCCATTCTAAGAAAATGTCACTGTTAACGTATGCTGATTTTTCGGACATGCTAATATTGGAACCCGGTGCCATACTATAATGCCACTCGTCTTTTTTATTTTTCTCCTTAAAAATGCAATATGGGGGCAAGAAAATCCCTTCTGTGCTACAGGAAGCTATTACACTGATCGTTGCACATCTTTTCCCAGGGCTTACGCTAGGAACACATTTTGAACCTTTTTCTGGTACAACTTGACAAGCTCTAGTATTCAGTTTTAATCGACTGCTTCTTTGGACATTCCTATAGCTAGTGCAATTGAGGTGTTCTCAGCTTTTCTAATTTAAATTTCAGGTCTTTATTTCAAAAATAGTTCTAACCATTTTTTACCAGCTTTACCTAAAAGTAGACAATACGTAATTCTTCTATCAGATTTATGAATTTAAAAATTTACCTTTTAGATTAAATTTATTTGGAATTCCTAATCGCTGAACTAAATTAAAGGCCATGATTCTTACTTCAGTTCTGGTTGGTGCAAAGCCTGCTTTTTGTAGTTTTTATGGCTAAGGATTTTAACTTTAACGGCAGTTCCTATAGAACAATCTGGACCTAATCGGTTCATCTTATCCATATTGTTTGTTTTTATTCGACGTTTAAAAGTCGGTTTGGGTATTCCAAATGCTTTGGCGGCTTTATTAATACCCATTAGGGATGTGTAGTTCACCATCGAAATAGTTCTAATGAACGATTCTTTCAACTGAACTAATTGAACTAGTTCATTAATTTTTATAGAACTAGTTAACTGCGAACGATTTGCATTATAAATTATGTCTCAACTTCTAAAGAGGAAAATAATGAATGAATAAATTAGAACATATATTTATTATTTTGTGAATGGATGGATTAACTAGTTTAAAAAAAATGCCGATTAGCCTCAGATAACAGATTCATATGAATGTGACAATAACATTAAGTCTTATCTTAATGTCATAATGGTTCCGATCTTATGCCCATGTATTGGCTTGGATGTTGCCATGCTGTGTTGTTTCTTGTATTGTAATTTTGAAATAAAAATTTTAGTTGTGGTTAAAATGATTGAGGCATTTACATAAAATATAATTTTGTGTAAAAGTGAGAATGAAAATGTGTTATTTAATGTTCCTAGAAAATTCACTAATTTTTTTTTGTAAAGGTTCTTTTAGAAATAAACTAACTATAAATACCTATGAGTTTAAAGATATGTAAATATGAAAATAAATCATACTTGAAACTTATTTATATTTAAAACGGTTAATAAAAAACAAATCTTAATAATTTTTTGCAAATAAAAACTAACTAATCATATAATAATTTAAACCATTTAAACCTAAACATACGATCGAAAGAAATAGTTCCGAACTACTTATACGGTAGTGAACTAAGTGAACTAGTGAAAGACTGAAAGAAAACGGGCGGCTAGCGCCGAGCTTGTGTGATGATTGAGACAAGACATCTGGCAACCAGTTCTGTTAGGGTTGGATTTCGATGTCGGTCCTACAAATAGTTCTTTCGCGAACTAGTTCACTGAACATATTCATTTTTGTGAAATCTTCTTCTTTATCAACCATTTTCCATCCACTCCTGAATGTAAGTCTCTCTCAATTGCTTCTATCTTTCTCTATCTTGCGCCAATCTAATCCACTGTTTGCCTGCCACTGCTCTTATCCCCATCTTTTTTGAGGTCTTCCCATACTTCTTGTTGTCGTCCTTGGTCTCCATTCTAGAATTCTCCGTGTCCACCAATTGTCATTATATCGGGCTACGTGGCCTGCCCAGCGCCATTTCATTTTTGTAATTTCTTCCACAATATCCCTAATCTTCGTTCTACGTCTTATCTCGGTGTTTCTAATCTTGTCTCTTAGTGATATTCCAAGCATGATTCGTTCCATTGCTCTTTGCGTTGTTTCTAATTTTTTGGCAGATTTTTTGGTAAGTGCTACTGTCTCCAAGCCGTAGGTACAAACGTGTACCTACGACTTTTGTGAAATAGTTCTGTTGAACTAGTTCGTCTAAAAGAACTAATAAGCACACCTCTAATACCCATATCATCATTCTTTACATACAAACCAAAACGTACTGGTCCAACTCTCTTCCTCGTAAGTGGTCCTTCTGTCCTCAAACAGGAGGACAGATGGACCAGCCCGTATTGTTTAAAATAAGCAGACTACAGCAGTAGTTCTTACTCTTTAATACACATTTTAAATATATTTCAATAATAAACTAACAAAGAATGGATCAAACTCACCAGTTTTTACAAAAAAAGAAATTTTAAAAACTGAAACAAAATTATCACACGTGGCAGTTTCAATTATCGTAAATATCACTCCTACAAGTACGCACAGATGCGTTACAACTGGCATCTCTTAAGCAACTAACGTTAAACGATACAACAGAGTAGGATAGATTTGCCTGTTGCCAAGCTTGGTAAGGTATACCTAGCGGACCGACTATCCTCCTGGTCCATCTCTCCTCCCTTTATCCTATATCTAGGTCGACTAATCACAGTCTCCCAAATAGGAAAACTGTTTGGAAGCACATATATGAAAGCTGCTAGCGTCCAAACAGCTGTGAATGGGTTTAGAAATACTGGTATTCAACCTTTAAATCCGGAAATTGTTGAAGACTGGATGTTTAAACTAGCTGAAACCATAGAAACATCGATGAACGATCCGATGATTGGTCCCGTTTTAGCAAATAATCGGCTTTATCCATCTCGTACACCACCATTATCACAAAACCAAGTTAATGGTGATGCAAAAAATGAGAACTCTCCAAATACATCGCCTTTAGATACTTTTACACTACAAAATATCCTAAGATGCTTGAAAATAAAAAAAAAATTGTCATATTACTCCTCCTTCTCTTTCTTGCAACAAGTTCTGTGCTAATGCGATACCCTGTTGTTCATACTCTGTCACAAAGTTTCAAGTCACTCCCAAAGGACTAGTTGCCATTCCTCGCGTAAAAAGAAATAACACTAATGATAAAAGGAGAGGAAAAACAGTTGTGGTAACCTCAACACCTTATACAGAACTGGAGAGGTCTATAGATAAAAAGTCCATCAATAAACCAAAACTAAATTTTAAAGAAAAACAAAATTGGAAAGGCTAAGGAAAAAATAAGAAATATGTTCGAAAAACAAGAAAAAAAAGAAAGAAAAGAGATAGCAGTTCATATAATGAAGACGAAGACGAAGTTTGCATTTATTGCTCGGAACTGTATTCCAAATCAAAATCAGATGATGGTTGGGTAATGTGCGAGCAATGTCGACTTTAGGCTCACGAAGCTTGCGCCGAGGTAGAGAATGATGGTGAGCCATACTCATTCGATTTTTGTCGCTTTTAAACTATTTTTTAAACTAAAATTTATTTAATATTAATGTTATATAAATAATGCTTTATTTTTCAAGCCAATAAATAGGTACATATTTAAAATTATTGAGAAAATAATGTACTTGCGTTTTGACTGATCCTGTATTTTATGTAAAGAAAATTAGCAACACCAATTATTTTTGAAAATTTTGACAATGAATAAAAATATATAGCATCAAAATATTACTGTTATTGTGCTTCTTTTTAATTATACAGAGAGTTGAACTTGCTACGATTGTCATAGAAAATTATTTACAACTTTGTAAATACTCCGTATAATATAACAAACTTTAATATTGTTATAATGGAGAAATGAAAAATTTATATTTTGAATATACAATAAAATACAGGGTGTTTTATTAAAAAAAAAACAAGTTTAGTCTGCCAGTATGTTATCCGGAACCATGTAGCATTCTAACTTATTTTGTAATGTAAACCTTAAAATTGCCTAAAATTTTTGTTATCCAATTTTATTGCTATCTATTATTATAGCAGATCTACTGAGCTTTATCACACTAATGAATCACCATGTATATATAAATATATAAATATATATATATATATATATATATATATATATGTTTTAAATATATGCACTTTTATTTGTATTTATACTTCTTGACTATCCCCTGTATAATAAGTTTATTTCAAGGCGTTATTGTATTGATTTTATGACACACTTCGTATGTGGCCGCGAAAATTTGTTATTATCCAAGAAATTTATTTTAGGTTTTAAATTATGCAAAACTTAATTTTTACAAAATTCTTTTTACTTAAAATTCTCCATAAAATAATTTGCCATATGATTATATTGTAGGTTAAACACTAAATAAAACGGTATATAGCACGTTTAAAAAATTTAGATGCGAAAAACCTTTCTTTTTTAATTTTTAAACATGCAATTAAACATTTCTTATAAATTACTTTTAAAGCGTTCATTAAAAATATTGGTTTTTAGATATGTATATTAAATAATATAAAACTGAATAGGATACAACATCCTGTACATGGCAATTTTGTTGTGATTTGAGGCAATGCGAATATATGAATAATTCTGCGTCTCTCGATAATCGACAATATAGGAGGCAAAGCCGAGCCCCAAGGTAAGCACTTAACTAGTCAAAGCTTTCTTCTACCGACAACATGTTTATGTTAGTAAAATACCTCCTTACAGATTGAGTTCTATGTATATTGCGATAATTCCTATCCGGCCGGGGGTAGGGCGGTCTTCGAACGAATGGCGGGCGTAGCCAGAGACGACGGAACTCGCCAATAGCGTCGAGCCTTCCCTCAACGCGCACCACCTTCCCGCCAATGAAAAAAGCATTAATCTCTTTTAAAAATAGAGCAGATAGCAACCACGCAGCCGGACGACACGCACCGAATCACTAACTGCCATAGAGGCCCCTGTAATGAGCTTACCAGTAGCACATATTTAACATGTAGTTCAGTTTATAGACATCCCCCACTTGGTATCACCTTGTTTCTGGCCACCGCCCACTAAGCTCACCTCACTGAGCACAGTCTTTCCTTCAGTCGGTTTAGTTCATTGTCAACCCAATAGTGACCGATACACGGGGAGGACTATTTTATATTGACAGTATAGGTATACAAACAATCGTTATCTGTGATTATATGTGATGTGCTGTGAGGGCCACGTGTATTCGTGATTTTTTTAACGACATCGTTTTTAGCCCTGAGACCTTCCTCGGTGACGCGGCTTGATCGCGTCTTCAGGTTGCAACCACGGCGTCTCCAGTAGCAATGACGCAGCACAGCGACGCGTCCAGCGATAGATCAGAAGTTTCAGTAACTCCACCACCTCCAGTTTCAAAAATGCTCGAATTCGCCAGTCATCAAAATCTCAGTTTTCTTAATTTGGAGCATCGCAATATGTTGGCGGCCCCGCTTGCTGCCCTCCATTCTATGACAGAGATGAAACACCATCAAACTCACCTTAATTCCGAACATCTTCATGGGCAAGAAAAGAGTGACGCCGACGTCTTGCTAGAACGTACAAGTTTGCACGTAGAACGGTCAGGCTTGACGTCGAGGAGCCCTTTAGGGGCCACCAGCAACAGCAATAGCTCTCAAGGTGCGAATCCACACGGCATTGACCATATATTATCCAGACCCACTCAAATCACAACCGGTCCTTTACATTTTCCACACAATCTCGGCTTTACCCAAAACACTCTGGGCATGGCGTCGAATAGCGCTCAAAGTGCTTCCAATTCCGGTCTGCGGGGATTCAACATTGCCGCAGCTGCCTTCTTTCACCATCATGCCGCCAATTCCGTCAACAAACCTCCTGTTGACCTTGGAAGAGGCACAGGAGGCCTTTACTGGCCTGGTGGAATACAGGGACTTAATCCCATGTCCTGGAGGGATCGCCTTAGTAGCAGTAAGTACTCAAATATTTAAAACAAATAACCACTTTCTAAATTAACAGTCTAGTCATATCTTCTAATAAACCAAAATATTAGTTACACCTTTGAAACAAATAAAATATAAAACACTTGTCAAATATTATACAGAACAAGTAAAAATTTGTGTAAATAAATTTCTATCGGTCGACAAAAATTTTTATATTTTTAGTAGTTTGAATATTCTTTCCATTCCTCGTTTTTGAGTCGCCGAATTCTTTTTCAATAAAATTTTGTAAATGTCCAGTTGACTTCGAGGGTAAAATATCGTGTCATTCATATTTTTGAATTATTTATCTAATTTCAAATAATTTTTAATATTTCTTTACTGTGATCTTACCATCTTCGTTACCATAGTAAACAATAAACATTACGTAATTTTGTCTTATAATTAAATATACGCCAAATGCCTAGCTTACTCTAATTATTGTTTACATATACATACATTTTTACAAACATTTTTTTTTAGAAGTTTACGATCGTTTTATTGGTTGTGTTGACATTGATTCAAAATATTTATTGCTAACACTCTTATGTGGTTTATACTTTTCATTCTTGATTGGTATTTCTACATCATTGATCGTCTGCTAAAGTTGATCTTGACTTACATGGCATTCTCTTATTTTTCATAATAATTATTTTACCTAATATATGTTACCTCCACTCTTAAGAAATTTGTCTTTTCTCTTTTTAATACGTACACACACAATATCTTGTTCATAATTACGCTTTGTGTATCTCTAAAATGTATTCGTATTTTAGCAATAAGTGATATTTCCAATTTGAACTCTCCCTCGTCAATATTTATTAAATTATGTTATTTCAAATATTGTCTCACAGCTGGATAGATACCATAAATTTAGACAACTGTGAATATTATATTATATTCAGTAGCTTGTTTCATATAATTGGAATTTTTTCAGGTATACTTTTAGTGAATTTTATTAAATTCTTTCTAAGAAAAGAGTCATGTAACATAAAATTATTCTTTTCTGTCACAAGTTTGTTTTAAAAAATGTTTATTACCAATTCCCTGAAGCCAATGTGATATTAAGTATTATGTTGATTACACTGAAAATTACCATCTCTATTATACTGACCACTTAGACATTTTATTACAGTTAATAAAGTATAAATATCTAAATCGGTGTAGCCAGTATTTCTGGGATGTGCTTTAAATCAAAGTTTATTTAAAGGTTTATTTGATTAAGTACATGAGATCATACAAGAGAAAAATATCTTATTCAAAAATGTTGCTGACATGTGAATCGTCTTTATTGACTAAGAAAAAGCAGAAATAACTCATTATACTATCCCAACTTGTAAGAAGGTCATTTAAATACCTATGTATTTTGTCTCTTTCGTATATCATTTCATCAAAGTATTTTTCTTATATTTATTATACAAGATATCTTGACATGTTTCTAATATACATTATGAAGAAGAATTACCCATTTCAATTTATCAAAATATTCTAGAAAAAGAGAGTACTTAATAAATTATTACACATTTGGGATGATTTTGGATTGACAATACAGTCAAATGCCGCCGGGTGGTGAAATTATCTGATTTTGTTATTAGCTTTTATGGCGTGATTTTTTTTGTGCTGTGTTTTTAGTAATTATTTATCTGCTATACCGTTCTACGTATTACTAGAAGTATCTTATTTTCTACTACATTTAGGGATAGTGAACCTTTTTTGCATGTGTTGGACAACTTCCTGTCTGAGACTACGAACAATAGTATGATACCTGCTTTTGGTCTATCATTGTTATAATTATTATACCTAAGGTAAATTTTGACATTAAAATCATACTTTTTGAAGATACTACTGTTATAATAATTCTTCTTCTTCTTAGAGTGCCGTCTCCCTACGGAGGTTGGCAATCATAATGGCTATTTTTATTTTAGAACTTGCTTCTCTAAACAAATCAATCGATCTGCATTGGTACCAATCACGTAGATTCTTTAACCATGAGTTCTGCCTTCGACCAACAGATCTTCTTCCTTGAATCTTTCCCTGTATTATCAGTCTCAAAATTTCATATTTTGGTCCCCTCATCACGTGGCCTAGGTATTCCAGTTTTCTGGTTTGTATAGTGGTGATTAGTTCTGTTTCTTTACCAACCTTCTCCAGTACTTCTTTATTTGTAATTCTATCAGTCCATGATATTTTCAATACTCTGCGGTATAACCAGAGTTCGAAGGCCTCGATTCTTTTTAAATTACATTTTTTTAATGTCCAAGTCTCAGCTCCATATAATAATATTGAAAATATATAACAGCGAATGGTACGTAGTCTTATCTCCAAATTTAGATTTTTGCACGTTAGGAGTGGCTTCATTCGTATAAATGCTGATCTGGCAATCTCTATTCGTCTGTTTATTTATACAGTATGATCATTGGTTTCATTGATCAAAGTTCCCAAATACTAATATTTTTCTACTTGTTCTATCACGTTATCATTTATTGTCAATAGGTGATGTATATTTTGTGGCCTTTTTGTAATCAGCATGTACTTCGTTTTTTTAGCGTTTATAGTAATTCCCATCTCAGCACTATTTATACTCAATTAGTTATAATAATTAGAAAATGTTAAACAGAAATACTTTTCTCCTACAACTTTATCAGTTTCACGTAGCACAAAAATTTCTTGGTTCATTATGCAATGACTACCTTAAATTTAAGAAAGTGTTTTTTTTTGCTCAAATATGAATGAATTAAATGGCCTATTTATTATAGGTACCTAGGTCTGTCTGATACGAAAGCAGGTTTTTTTTAATTCCTTAACTATTTTTGATTTTCACCTTTATTTACAACACGCCAGCGATAATTTTTTTAATATTCTTTTATTTTTAAATTATTGCAATCTCCACTTATGGTTATGGTTGGCTGGTATTAACTCTTTTAATATTTTTCCATAAATGTTATCCAAGGCTAATCTAAGGATATTTAGGTGACCAATTCCTTATTGAAATGTCAGCAGTATGCTAATAGTGAACCTTAGTGACTATTTTATATACTAATTTTAATAAATATCCGGATGAGGAATGACAAAAATGTATATATATATATATATATATATATATATATATATATATATATATATATATATATATATATATATATATATAGAGAGAGAGAGAGAGAGAGAGATTTCTGATCTTTTTTGAGTTTTGTCCTTCCAATTGGTATCGTCCAGGCCTCTTTCTCTTATTTCATAGTTGTTTCCAAAATTTCTTCTTTCCTCTGACTTCTTCTTCTTGTATTAGGTCTTGGGTCTGCCCTTGTCCGATTTAAAGGCTGTAGTATTTGTAAAGTTGTGATAGTTGGTACAAATTCTACTATTTCCCTTTTTATGTATTAGTAATGCTCGTCCTTCATTGGTATGGTATACGCTTGCTATTTAAAACTATGTAAAAAGGACCTCTATGCTATTAATTATTGTTTAAACTCCTTATTTTAAAAGTTCATTTGGTGTGCCATCAATTCTCAGGCTTTGCTGTTTTTAATTCACATTTACTAAGCATCCCTTATTTATTCTTTTGCGACTTTTACCCTGGCTTCATCATTTTTTTCTTTATCTTCTCCTTCTATAGGCATACTATTGTTTTGAACATTCTTGAGTTGAAATCTTTGTATCGGCTATCCACTGATTTGTTTCTGTTTTGTTTACATTTTTATATTCATTAATGTTGTTGTTCTCCCTTTAAAAACTTTGTAAACTTTTAAATCTGGTTAATATTCTGTTTTATTTTGAAACTGAATCCTTTTATGTTTAATTTTTTCTAACTCATATATTTTTTTGCGGTTGCTATACTCAGGGTAGGGCTACAAATACACTTTCATCAGTATCAATCATGTGAAATTTATAGTTATTACTTACTGAATTTGAGAATAATGTAGTGATGTAGAATGGCGGTTTGTAAAGACCACAAGAACATTATAGAAAGTATGGTTTAGTCGAATTGTTATGAAACATGGAAACTTGCCAGGGAATTAACCAAGAAATAAAAATCAATATGTGTATTACCTTTTGAAAAGCACGTGATTGAAAGTGTAGGTTAGAATTATTACTGATAAAAATAAAAATCGATAGCACTAGTCCATGCGTATCGATTTAGGACTATTGTGGATTGCGTACATACGGGAGCTACAATATTTCAGCAGTTTAGAAAGCGAGGAAAGTTTTGGGAAGTATTAATAACTATATAACTAAATGATATAAGGATAGATATCTATTGGTATTTTATATATTCAAATTTTCATAGAAAAACGCCAACAAAGATGAAAAATATAGAGAAAGTGACTTAATAATGGTTAAAATTCTTGATATAAGGTTGATAGTGAAATAACTTGTTTATCATTAGGGATCATTCCCTAAATCGAGTAAGATTCGTAGGCCTGTGCTTGATATCCGTTTGTACAATAAAACCTTCCGAACCAGTTCCTTCATCTTAAGAACCAGGTCCCGAAGATGCATCTTTCAATGTGATATACTGTTCGCTGCAAGAACCACAATACAGAATATGTTCCTCAACGTTCGAGATTCATTAAGAACGCTTTGCCCCCCAGAAAAGTGATAGGTATAATATTGAGATCCCAAATATGTGCTTTGGCAGAGTACTTTTTCAATGACAGCCTTACCATGAACTTGAACTATTTTAAAATCCTACCAGTCTGCAATGACACCAAGAAAAGACTGTTCTTAGAAATTGCATTAATTTTACAACCCAACTGTATCATTATGAAAACTAACTTAAATTACCTTGGTGAAATCTACAATCATCTATTACATTTTTATCTCCTTTTATAGTAAAACTTAATTTTTTCAGAGCAGACATAGTAAAAGACCTTTCTGAATTTATATGTTCTCCTTATGGTGCATATCCAATCTGGATGCTGGCGATCATCGGGTCAATTTTGACACTGTAGCTACTCGAAAAAGATAATCGTCGTATTGAACCAAGTTCTTAGACTATAAGGCCACTGCTTTTCCATGGTTTTAATATATCAAACTGTATTTTTGCATTGACAAGTAATGTGAACATTAATACTTCCTAAAATTTCTCTCGTTGTTTGTTATATTGGTTTATTTCTGAACTGCAAAAACATGACAGCCACCATTTGTATGCAACTAACAATACCCGTAAATCGATACGGATCAATATTTGATTAGTTTCTATCAATTGTCAAATTCGGCAATTTTAACATAAGTTTTCGAACACGTGATTGTCAGAATTTAACACGTACTTACATTGATTTAAAATTCTTGGTTACTTGCAAATTTTAATGTTTTATAAAGATTTGTAAATATATATATATATATATATATATATATATATATATATATATATATATATATTACTCGTTTTTATGTTCTTCATGAATTGTTATTCTACATCACAACTTACGACATTCCTCTCATATTCATTCTTCTTAAGGTGCTTTCTCCATTACTGAATGTTGACTATACAGCAAATTGCTCTCTATTCGACCAGGAGCATTTTCTTCTTCCTGGACCTCTTCTTCTTTCTACTTTCCTTTCATTATAAGTCGTAGGAAGTTGTATTTTTCTTCTCTGTAAATAATATATTATAGATAACTCGTTTTTCTGTTTTTTACAATATTTAGGAGTTCTCTCTCAGTATTCATTCTTCTTAGCCCCTCGTTGTTGGTCACGTGCTCTGTCCAAGAGATCTTCAGCATCCTTCGAAAAATCCACATCTCAAAGGCTTCTATACTCCTCACACTTGTAATTCCGAGAGTCCATGTTTCGTTTTTATAATTTGGTATCGGATATCCAACGATAACGTAGAGTTTATTAGGACTTTTTTTATTCGTTGAAATGCGGACTTAGCATATTCTATACGAGCACGTATTTGGACCTCGTGGTCAAGATCGTTTGTTATCCAGCAACCAAGATACTGGAATCTTTGTACTGGTTCTATGTTATGTTTGTTATAGATACGAATATTAATGTCGACATTTGGTGCACGTGTAACACCCATTACTTTTGTTTTATTTGTGTTTATATTTGGTCCCAAGCTATCTCCCTCTCTGATTAGGACATACAAAAGTCGTTGTAAACCCTCTACACTGTTCGCAATAATGACGGTGTCGTCTGTGTATCTTAAATTGTTTACGTATTCTCCGTTGATTTTTATTCCTTCTTCAATAGTTTCGAGGTCATTTTGAAGGATCTTTTCGGAGGAATATATATTATATAACAGTGGAGAAAGTACACAGCCCTGACGAACTCTTCTTTTTATTAGCAATTCTGCTGTCAGACGATTGTCTATTTTGATCGACGCAATTTGATCCCAATATAGTTTTTACAGTGTTATGGTCTATACCATGTTGCGTTAGAGTTTCTATAAGTTCTCTGTGTTTTACTCGATCAAACGCTTTTTCGTAGTCTATAAAACTGAGAAACACGTCTTTTCGCTGATCTCGGCATTTTTGTAGTAATATCTGGAGGCCAACATACCATACCATCTGAAAGCCCCATACGAAATCCAAATTGATTGTCGCTTAGGTTTCTTTCGCATTATCTGTATATTTGTTGATGTACAATTTTGAGTAAAATTTTCAGAAAATTTTCATATTCAATAAGCAATGTATTGTAATGTTCATATGAATGATACTAACTCTAGTAGTTTTGCAATTCTTCTCTGAAGATGTTAATAATTTTGTAAAAAAAAGTACTGATTTCCATTCAGCTGTTTTCCGAACTAAACTCAAGAATATATATGTATATATATATATATATATATATATATATATATATATATATATATATATATATATATATATATATACAGGGTTATACTACGGTTTTCTTTTGTTAAGGCTAAACTGTGGACGATATCAAAATGTTTATAATTTAGAACCATTTTTAATTAAACAGGGTCAGTCAGAATAACAGAATGAACCAAAGTTTTGTGTGTGTTTTTTTTAATGGAATACCCTATATATTAAACCATTTTTGAATATATTTGAATATGAAGAGTTAATAATTTTATATATGGTAACATTTAAATGGTTGTGGATTAGGTTTCCAAGGTAATAAAGATGTATCAAACTTTTTTAGTGTAGTGTCATTTTTAAATGGGTAATTTAATATCTTTGATATCTAGCCATAGCTATAAAGTGTGATCTCACATTTTTTAATGGAACACCCTGTATATTAGTATTGTATTTTTTATAAAATATTTACAGAAGTTATATTTACAGATATTATATTTTGTAGAAAAAGAAAACTTTTTGTTGTTATCCTCGTTTTGTAGATATTTAAAAAGAACTATAGATTTTATGTTTTCGAGGATTTTTTGTTAAAACACTTTTTTTGTATCAACAAAAACAATTATACTTTACATTAAAATATCAACGATAAAATAAAAAAACGTATGTTATTAAAAAATAGTTGAAATATTATGACTCATAATGTGACTGAAGTATTACAGCTTGCATTTCTCTATTCTATTGATTAATTGTGTTGTTTAGTTCGGGCTTATAAGGACTTCCTTATCTAACTCTGTACGAATAACCCAGATTATTCGTAGTAGTCGTCTATATACGTTCCAAGCGTTTACATATCGCCTCACTAAGGGTCCATGCTTCCACTCCATACAGTATAACTGAAAAAAATATAGCAAATATAGCTCAAACATGTTCTATAATGCTTTTAATTTCTACGGTTGGATCCCAGCTGGCATTGATATTACTGTCGAGCTACATGAGTTTATCTACTATGTGCAGTATGGCATCTCCGACTCTTACACCGTCATCCTGTATATAGTTTTGTTTGCTAAGAATCATATATTTAATTTTCTTAACGTCGAATTTTAATCCATACGGATCACATGTTTGTTTTATTTTGTTTATTAGATTTTGAAGATCTCCGCAATCAGCCAGCACCAAGGTATCGTCGGCATATCTAATACAAAATTTATTAACAAAAATCTACCAGACATAAAATCTATAGTTCTTTTTTCAATATCTACAAAACGAACACCCTACCAAAAGAAAGGTTTTAATATTCTCTACAAAACACAGTACCTTAGAATACAAATATCAACTTCATATTAAAAAAAAGTTATATAAAGCGGTTTAATATACCGGGTGTTACATTTAAAAACACAACTTTGGTTCATTCCGTTGTTCTGACTGATCTTAAATCATCGAAAATAATTTTAAATTATATACTTTTTATAAATCAGGTTTGTTATAAACATTTTTTTTATACTCAATAGTTTAGTAGTAAAAAAGAAAATCACAGGTTTGACACATCCTTTACATATAGTATATATATATATATATTATATATATATATATATATATATATATATATATATATATATATATGATAATCACTAAGTTCTCGGGAAGAAACGCGTTGAAAGTTTAATGCTCATTAAAGTCTCTCTCAACGCGGTTCTTCCCGAGAAGACTTGGTTGCTTCTAAAAATGCTCTTTATGCTAAAAAAATCACATGTTGTTTACGAGATACCATGTACAAACTGTGAAGGTGTCTATATCGGTCAAACCAGTCAACTGCTTCAATCCAGAATTCGTTCTCACAAATACGACAAGATTGTTCTGGTCACTGCGCGTCACTGCGCTCACAAAACATGAAAGCGGGAAGAAGCATAAATTTGACTTTGAAAACATCAAAATTTTAAAATCAGAAAAAACAAAAAGAAAAGGGAGATATACGAATCAATAGAAATAAAAAGAAACACCAACGCAATAAATGATAAAAAAGATATACAAAACCTAAATAAAATATATTTCAATCTGATTTAAACAATAATAATATAACATCATAAAAAGCTCTTAAAGTCATAACATATCTCCACCTTACCTTTTTTCAAAAACATCAACGATACGCCCATATAAAAATAATTATATACTAATGACAGTAAACAATGAGATATCAGATATCAACTTTTATATGTCAGTTCGTTAATGTCTGTGTCACGTTTTACGTTTTGGTAAGTCATATATATCTATACATATTTTACAATATCTGTTTGTCCTTATATATATACACATTTTAGAATCTTGACAAAGATTACAAAGGTTTCCTGCCGAAACGTTGATTAATTGCAATGGAAAATAAAATCTAGTTCCACATATAACATACCTTTATTGAACCTAACCCAAGAAATATTAATTTTATATTATATATTATATATATATATATATATAATATATATATATATATATATATATATATATATATATATATATATATATATATATATATACTATTCTCATTTGATGGGATTCCTACCGTGTTTAAACCTCTCCTGAATTAATAGTACAACAGGTTATTAATAAACAAAAATGGAACACTTCTCCTTTGGGGGTTTCTGTAGTTGTAGACCTAAAGGGAATTCTCTATAATTAATTTTATCTTACCCAATTCGCTGTGTTGTGGACAATAAACCGTGTATTTACGATGAAGCTAATTATACGGTGTAAATTTGTTGTTGGTTATCAAATATTATATCTTTCTGCTGTTCTCATCTAGTCAAATTAAATACGATATTATCAGGCTGACATATGTTCAGATTATCATCCAGATAATTACAATGTGGCACTCATAGATTTAGAAAATCAAGTGTAATCATTTCTAAATAATAATAATATCCACGTATATAATGATTGATTTTATTCATTAACATCGACAGCCAAAGGAAAGAAATTATACAAATTATTTCGCTGTTAGTATTTAGATATTATTCAATATGTTTATTAAATATGTCATTAGAGATAAAGCTCTACTATGGCCCGCATCCCATATCATAACATTCCTATAATAAAAATTGAGCTCATCTATTGTTTCATTTTTAAATACTGGCCAACTTACACAAAATATCTAAACTTTATTTAGTATTGAGAGAAAGTAATAAATCACACTGTTAGTCATTGCTTAATCGTATCTGTCTATAGGTGTACAGTTAATATATTAATTCTTTACGAATAATATGGATTAAAACTGCAGGACTAAATTTCTTCTTCTCTTCGTGCGACTAGGATTACTCATGTTTGTCTGCCTCTTATTCTGTTTCAGTTACATTTTTGGCGGCCTTCCAACAGATCTTCTGCTATATTGCTATTTGTTTTTACAGATGTTCGCTAATCTATCTGGTCCCATTCGGTTTACATGTTCGTTCCAGTTTTTTTTTCTTGTTTTTATCCACCTGTTAATATTTTGAACTTTGCATTGTTCGCGTATACTTCTGTTGGTTTGTCTGTCTCTTAATGATATGCCCGCTAATGATCTTAATACTTTCATTCCGATATGTTTGATTTGTTGTTTCGCCTTTCTTGTATCGGTCCTTGTCTTCGCTGCATATGTTAGGATTGGTCTTACTGTTGTCATGTATACTTTCATTTTGCTTTACGTCTTCAGATATTTATTTCTCCATATGGTTTCTCGGAGGCAACCACTTACTCTTGCCGCTTTTAATGCTTGCCTTGTGGTCTTTGTTCTTATATATCTGTCACTAGTGATCTCTACTCCTAGGTAATTGAATTTTATTACTTGTTCTACAATTTTGCCTTTTATTTCTAGTTTGCATCTACGCGGCTCTTTACTAATCACTGTACATTTAGTTTTTTCTACTGATATTCTCATATTAAGTTTGTTTGCTGTGATATTGAAGGTGTGGAGCTGCCTTTGCAGGTCACCTTTGTTATCAGCAATTAGTACTGCATCATCGGCATAGCATAGTATCGTGATTTTATGCGCTCCCATGTGGTATCCGTGTCGTTTTCTTACTTTGTGAATTATTTGATTCATCATCATATTGAATAACAATGGGCTGAGCGGCGGATTCATCCTTTTAGTTCTATGCATTCTGTTTCTCCTGTTGGCATTATAACTCTGGTCTTGTTGTTCGTGTTAATTTCATTAATTGTACTTATTATCTGATGGTCTATTTGTTCAGCTTGTAATAAATTTAAGATGCCATTTCGCTTCACCTTGTCAAAAGCACTTTTTAAATCTACAAAGCACATGTATGCTGGTTTTCCATATTCAATAGACTTCTCTATTAGTTGTCTGATAATAAAAATTGCGTCTATTGTGCTGCGGTTCTTCTGGAAGCCTTGTTGTTCATCTGGTATGTTCGCTGTTTCCTCGATTTTATCTTTTATGACAGCCGTTAACAATTTTATTATACTATTCATCAGACTAATGCCTCTCTAATTTTCAGGATTTCTCGAGTCTCCCTTTTTAAGTATCGGTAGCAGGAGACTTTGCTTCCATTCCGCTGGTACTTCTCCGGTATTTATTATATCGACGAATAATTTTAGGAGCCATTTGCGTAGTGTTGTTCCTCCATATTTTAGCAGTTCATTGTTTATCTTATCAGGAGCAGGTGCTTTTCTGTTTTTTAATTTTTTATTCGTTCTTGTAGTTTTTCTTCTGATATTAGTACTCTATCGTGGGTTTCGTTAATGATTATTTCTCTGTTCTCTTCTTCTCTTTCTTCATATAATTTCGTGAAATGCTCAGTCCATTGTTTCTCCGTAATGTTATCTATGCGTACAAATTCGTTAATTTCTGGTTTTTGTCTCCTTATCATCTTCCACACCTTTTTCTGGGATCCATAGAGGTCGAATGCTATATCTTTGGTAAATTTTTCCCAGTGTTCTTTTTTGATGTTATCTATTTTTTGGTTTACTCTATTCCTGATTCTCACGTAGCCTTCTCGTGCCTCCGGTGTCTTCACTCCTTTATATGTTAGGAAAGCTTGTTGCTTTTCATTTGCTAGTGCTTTCATCCTTTCATCATACCATGGAGTTTTGTATTCCCGTTTATTTTTGTTAAAGTTTTTTTACCTAAAACTTCTTCCGCAGCTTGTAGGATACATTTTTTAATAATTTTACAAGTTTGTTCTATATTCTTTTTAGTCTCTAGGTTATGGCTATTTAGCTAGTCTGTTTCTATACAAGTATTATGTTCCTTCTTCTTCTAAGCTTTGTATGTTTAACTTTTCTTCTACTTTTGTATTTCGCTTGCCTTGTGTGGTGATTGCTGTATTTATTTTTCCTAGTACCAGGCCATGGTCAGATCCTACATTGGCGGAAGATGGAGTGCGCACATCTATTATATTCTTGGGGTGTATTTGTCTGTTTGTTTTAATGTAGTCAATCATAGAGTTACGTCCTATTGTATCCGACCAGGTGATCTTGTATTGGATGGTCAAAGTATGTGTTGTTAATTCGGAGGTTATTCATTAAACAAAAGTCTAGAAGTCTTTCTCCGTTGTCGTTGAGCGTTTCTTCTTTAAATCTTTGTGTACCTCCAGCCACAGGTATGTTGCCTACTCTGGCGTTTAGGTCGCCGATAATTATTGTTTTACTACCGGCTGGTGTCCAGCTTGGAGCTGTCCGTAAAAAGCATCTTTGTCTTCCTTGTTTTTCTTGTTATCCGGTGCATAATATTAAGTATCGTCTGGTGAAGTTTAAGGCAAACCAGCATCATCTGTTCGTTGATGTATCTTATTTCTTGAATATTTTTACTATATTAATTGTGCGTTAAGAGGCCTACTTCTACCTCAGCTCGTTCACTTTTATCTACTCCGCTGTATAGGAATATAAATTTGTTTCTATTAGCACTTCTTTTGCCTTTCTTTTCTGTGTCGTTCAGGGCACATATATTAATTTTATGGATCTAAAATTCCTGCACCCGTTTGTTTTTCCTGTTCCCGTTTGTTTCATGATGCGATGTTCCAAGTGCCAATTCGTAGATTATTTGGTCTCTTTGTTCTTTTTCCTGCGTGGTTCGTCATCTGTGTATCCGTATAATTCCAAGGCTTCTGTTCGGTTCTATGAGCATTGATTTTGGTGATAGTAGGTAGGTTGCTGAAATGTCACTACTGTTCCAGGATGTGTTTTAAGCCATTTCCATATTTCGCTGTCATAATATGGACTTAATGGCTTCATTAATGCAACATCTAAGACCTGTAGACGATGCCTGCAATGAGGTGGAAAACATAGAATTGCCACCCCATTTTCCCTCGCATAATTAATTACGTCTAGGTTTTTCGTATGCGATGAATGACCATCTGGCAGAAGCAGAACCGTTTAATCCTTTGAAGCTGTTCTTCTTCTAAAGAACTTCTTAAATCTTAAAAAAAGACAATGTCTTATCTACCTACCCTTTTTCATTAAGCTCAACCCATTCACCAGAAAACTCCCTGTTGCATTCACTTTCGGGAAAATATTAGCATGGGAGGCATATAGGCTCGCTCCTGAGTCAAAAAAACAAATTTCTGTAGTTATAGTTTTACCCCTCTCGGTGGATGCAAGCGCGCCAATTAACGTAACTCCTGTTTAGGCTATGTTGAAAATTTTTCCTGCTATTAATTTATATTTCTGGACAGTTTCTATTAACATTTCAAAGAATTGTTGAAGAGCCACTTTATTAAATCCCATCGCACGGGCACCTGACGTAGCCTCGGGATTTCTGAAGGTCAACTCTTTGTACCGATTTAAAAATCCCTGCATCCATCCCTGTCCAGCCATTTTAAAATTGTTGTAAAAGACGTGCTTAATCCTATTTTTATTAGCAAGGTTGCCTACATTCTCTCATGGTCAAGACGAACAATCTTGCTGCCATATCTCTAAGATAAGCAACAATTTCTACTTCTTGTTAGGGGGCTAAACCAGGTCTTTTCACTCATAAAACTTTTGCAGCAGAATGCATTTTTGTATTATCTCATTGTTTTTTGACATGACGTTCAAGATTTTTCTCAGGAACTACAACATTTACAGCCTGTTGCATGCTCCATGTTGACCACTTTTGACGATCAGTTTTCCTTTTGCAGGTAAACACCATCTGGAACAAAATCTAACATTTTGTTGGAAACTTGCATAAAATAGGATATTAGATTTATAATAAACTAAATAGAATAAAAAACCATAACGCAATAAAAATGTCAATACGGACGAGGTGGTCTAACTTTTTTATTGACATCCCCGGATATTCCAGTTGAAAAATAGTGCCCAGTAATTTTTCAATTTTTCAAGTGCCTTCTCGGCTTTGCTTCCTGTGGTAGTTGGTTTTATCTTTGAGAATGTTGACTCTAACGTCCTAATTGGAAATTAAAAGTAAATAATAAAGTTTACATACAATCTGGAAATATTCCTAATGTATATTTTCCGTGAATATAAAGCTTTTTAAATAAATTTCTTTGGACTATTTTTGAGAAATATTTAGCGCATTTTTCTTTCCTCTTGAGCACTTTAGAGTTTTTTTTATCTGTGTATGTTAATTTTTCTGTGTGTTGTTCAAAGTAAGAAATGATCCTTAATAATGTGTGAATGTCCGAGAATTACGTTTAAGGTTATTAATAATGCTACGTGCATGGAGAGGTGGTGACTAGCATGTTGATCATTTACGTCCTCCCAGGGTTTACCTATATGACCATAATTCCCATCGTAAACACCAATATCTGCACGTTCCCCATAACACTCCACAGAGCAAATTGTTGATTCTGACTGTTTATTCTGTCACATCGTGCAAACACTACGAAGGTTGACTTAATATGTTTGCTATCCTCTGTTAATAATCATTATATTGACACCTGAGGGAATTTTCTCCGAGATGGATTAGTGATCTACTTGATAGCTTTGTTGAGGTATCTTTTCCTGGAGTTTATTGGAACGCTTTCAGGAACAACGAAGTAAAAAATCATGATTTAAATATTGGTGCTATAAACATTTTTATATATTTTAAATGTTTAATTAACAGGGTGCTATATTTATTTATATAGCTCAATAGGGGTTGGAGTTTATCAATTATTATATAAACAAAATATTATAGAAAAATAAAGAGCATTATTAAAACCGGTTAGTGCCCAGTCAACATAGCACCTTGTCAAATCAAAGTAATCATCAAATTATAAATACACAATTAGGCTAGTATATTTTAATTTAGTTTTAAATAGATAAATGCTATTTTCCTATTAGACAAGGCGAAAAGCTCTGGTTCGTTCAAAAAAATATTCGCATGAGATTTTTTTGCATATTCACTTTCATCAAATACACCAAAATAAGGTTCCAGAGATCGTACAGGTGAAAAATTGTTAAAATTTTTAATTTTTTTAAACAAATAGTACCAATAATTTTTTTTTACTTTGACCATTCTGAACAAAGTAGGCCCCCTGTAATTTTCTGTAAACTTGATAGTTTTCAAGTGATAAATATTTTAAAACTGAAAAAAAAAACGCAAAACTACTTTTTTCAAGGCTCAAAAACTCAACTAAAAAATATTATATTCTATCATTTTCCTATGTGTTTTGGGCTTATTTAAATATAAAATATTGTATTTTAATCGTTAATGAAGCGCTTATGACAGGACGGGCGCTCGGGCTCAGGCGTGTATAAGAGAGAGAAACAAGATCTATGGCACAAATTTTTGCTGGTTAGTTTCATTTTTGATATTAGTAGGTCAATTCCTGGTGACTTTTTGATAATAATTAGTCTAGAGATTTCTTCTTTAAGTTCTTTTGGCGTTGTTAGTCTTATTGACGTTACTGGTGGTTGTTCTGAATTTAAATAATTAATAATTTCTTGATCTTCTTCATTGTTGTGTGGTTGGAATACTGTTGCTAAACGTTCAGCAAATAATTTCGGTCTTTTCTTTACCGCTTCTTGCCGTTGGTTTTGTGGTGTGTCTGTGGTTTTTCGTACAGGTGACGATATTGTTTTAGGTTTTATGGATGGTTTGATTGGTTTCCATATTGAATAGTCACATATTAAGTTGCGTTGCGTATTTTTGACTGATTCAAACAAAATCAGCTTCTTTAAAAATTTCTGATCAGCTACATTTCGTGTACCTTTTAGAACCTTCAAATATCTTTTCTCTTCAAAGATTTTTACTCGAAATCGAGTAGATCGAAAAAAGTTCTTTAATAATAAGACTTTAAAAATTAAAATACATAAAGAATTAACCGAGATAATTTAAAAAAATTTATTAATTAAATTAATTTTTATTTTTGCAGTAATTTAATATTCTTCTTCTTTATTGCATGTAGACTTCAACGCCTGTTTCTTCTTCCATATAAGCCTCCTAAATTGTTTAAACTATCGCACCATCTTTTTCTTGGTTTGTCAATACTTCTTCGTTCATTTGGTGACTTAGCTCATGCTATTCGAACTATCATATCTTCTGCCATTCTACTAATGAGTTCGTTCCACTTCTGTTTCCGTTTTGCACCCATCCATTTATGTCTTCTATATTTCATGTCTTTTTATGTTATCGCTAATCTCCCTATCCAACAGACTTTTCATCTCTGTTGTTTCTAGTAGTCGTCTCGTTTTAGAGATGTAAAGTCTTGTCTCCGCTGTGTGTGTTAATACAGGTCTAATTGCTGCTTTAAAGATTCTTGTTTTTGTCCTAAGTGTTTATTCTTCCAGATTGTGTCATTAAGAGATCCCGTCGCTTTACTTGCTTTTAAGCTTTATTGTCGTACTTTTTCTTCAACATCTCCGTAACTTTTTAAATATATATACATATATATACATAAATACACAATGTTAGTGAGATTTTAATCTCACTAACATTGTAAATGAGGATATCGATCACGGGGATACTCCTTGATCGATATCTTCATTTACAGTGAGATTTTAATCTCACTCACATTGTGTATTTAAATTTAGACGGTCGTACTCCTTTCTATATATATATATATATATATATATATATATATATATATATATATATATATATATATATATATATATATAGAAAGGAATATTTATATATATATATATATATATATATATATATCTAAACCTTGCTTCCTGCTTTATTATTTTCCAAACAATTTCGATTTTACATCGTCGTGGGTATTTAGATGTTGTCATACATTTAGCTTCTTTTACTGATGTTATCTTATTGTATTTCTTGGCTGTTGTATTTAGGATGTGTGTTTTTCTTTGGAGCTCGTCTTCTGTCTCGGCGATTAATGTGGCGTCGCCTGCATAACATAATATTTGGATTTTTTTGTTCCCCATTCTGTAACCATGACCGTTACGTAATGCTTGTATTATTTCGTCCATTAATATAATAAAGAGAAGTGGGATTAACGAGTGACCCTGTCTAACTCCGCTTTAGACTGGTATACATTGTGATAGTTTTCCATTTATCTTTGCTGGCAGTAATTTTTAAATGTTAATAACTTCATATTGTGCCTATAGTTTATTTTTATGAACGAGAGAGTAATTAGCATAATTTTAACTGGTATCTCCGACCACTCCATGGGCGTGCTCAAGATTAATTGAAAAATTACTTTGAATAATTGTAAAAAATAAATGAATTATTTCAGTGTTATAAAGTGTTATATGTATGTAAACAAAAGTGACCTCTTTTATCACACACTATATTAGAACTGACTGGCCTACATTAAAAAGGGTTTTAAAAAATTCACATTCTTTTTAATTTTTAAAAATTACAAAAGAGAAAAAGAGTTTTTAAAACCGTCTAAGGTATGTTAAATAGATGAATAAAAATATTAATATAAAACTTACAGCTACTTGTTACAACTCCAAATCAGATTCAGAAGATGAACTTTCAGAACCAAGATTTATAATAACTGGCTCAATCATTTTATCAGTAATATTGTCCAGCTTTCACATTTTTTCCTCTTCTTTAATAGTGTGATTTACTGCCTTTTCCCAGTTTTCAGGTTTTACATTATTTACGGCCTCCAAAAACAACTGTTTAACATCATGAATTTTAAAAGTGGTATTTTTTCTTGAAAGTTCACTCTTTATCTGTGCCCATACCAGTTCAATCGGGTTTAATTCACAATGATATGGTGGGGATCTAAGTACTGTCATTCCACGATTTTTGGCAATCTCATCAATTTTGTATTTTTTAAATTTTTCTTTATGAAGGGCACACAACGAATAAAGTTCCTTTCTTATAGATCCGGGATGGTACGTAATATTTTTTGAACTCAGCCAATTCTGCAAGTCTTTTTTTAACCACTTGGTTGTGGGCAGTCCTTCTATAAGTCTGGAGTGATAACTTGCTTTATCCATTACTATTACACAGTTCTTAGGAAGAAGATCTATCATTTGTTCGAACCATTCTTGAAAGACATCAGCGTTCATGTCTTCATGGTAGTCACCGGTACGAGTTGATTCAAAAGTTAATAAACCACCTTCAACAAAACCGTCTGAACTGCCAATGTGTACTATTATCAGCCTGCGTCCCTTTCCTGATGGTGGGTTTAAACCAGTAGATAAGTTATTTACAAAAGCGTGCCTTTGACTTGTAACAGTTTCATCCTGCCAAAATTTATTTGGTGTATGACCCTCGTTGATCCATGTTTCATCAAGATAAAATATTTTTCTTTTTTGGTTTCTCATTTCCTTTATGGTTCTTAGAAAATGTCTTCTCCATATGACAATATCGCTTCTTTCTAATAAAATAGACTTTCTGGGATTCTTTTTCCAGCGGAAGCCTATTTCTTTTAAAAGTTTCCATAACGTACTTCGACTCATTTCTGGTAATCCTTATCATCTCGAACTGAGACAAGAACTTTATCCAATGTTGGAAATTCTTGTCTAAAGAAGAATTCATGCACTTTTCGTCGAAGTCCTTCTTTAAAATGATATTCTATTTGAAATTTTGGTTTCCCTGGAGCATTACGTGGCATTTGAAAACTACCATATTTCTCTTCTTTAATAACTCTGTAAATCGTAGATTTCCCAACACCAAGTGTACTGCTAACTAACTCAACGGTCTCATCAACACTTTCACATAAACGTTTGTCTGTAAATGATTTAAAACAATTAAATATTAATGTTTTTTCATTAACTGTTAAAGGACCAATTTTTCGGCGTTTACACGGCACTTCCAAATTTTCCATAACACTAGTATACACAATAAACTGCACCTTGCAACTGAAGTACCTACTTTTAGTGAACTGTTAAGAATTTTGAATACGCCACTTGGACCTTCCTACAAAATGGAAAAACCCACTATCACATTTTCTGTGGAATAAGTTTAGAAGGTAATTATCTAGTCAATTACTGTCGTAGATTCCTGGAATTAAAGAATTAAATGTTTGATTGTTGAAACCCTTACTTCGTGGAATGCACTCATTTCAGATAAAATAAAACGTTTTATTTGGTTTTATTTTGGTATATTGGTTTTAACCAATAAAATAAACATCTTACATTTCTTGCAAATTCATTAGTACCTGTTAACCTCCATCACTCCGACACTGGCAACCTTATTTAGGGATTAGTAACCCTCACAACTATTGTATTCTATTCTGCTCCAACCTTTATATCTGGTGGTCATACTCAATTTAAAATTGTTTTTCTATATACTTCTGTAAACTTGTTGACAAATATCTGTTTTTCATTGAGTCACCCGTATCAACAGTTTAGGGATTTGCATACATAATTTATTGTTTTATTACTCTCTCATACATAAAAATACACTATAATAACATGTAATATAACTACACAAAATTAAGGAAGTAAATGAGTTATTAAAGTTTACTTAATTTTAAACAGATCTACCAAATACTTTATAGGTTATTCAATTTGTTCATCCTAGAGGGCGATTATTTAAACAATTTTACTTGCCCAATCAGCCACGCCAGAGGTATTTTGTAAATCGCAATCGATTCTTTCAAGCTTCATTTTTAAGGTATATTAAAAAAACGTCAAGATTTTAATAAATTTTTAAATAAAAAACATTTTAAAAAAGGGCCGACTTTTTAGGTTATAAATATTTATAATAACCATGACATTTTTTATGTTACGTGCTTGTAAGTAGGCTGGCTCAACAAAAAGTTATTGAAACACAAAATTTTTCCAAAAAAGAAAACAGAATATTTTATGACCAATATTTCCGTTATTTATTAATATTAAGAGCTGAAATTTGAACAGATTGTAAAAGTTATTATTAATGTTTAAAAGGTAAAAAGTAAGCCCATTTAAAAACTGTTTTCTAATAACAAATTTAATAAAATGTTAAAGCTTTTTAATAATCATTAAAAATAAAACCTCAAAGAATCAATTGCGATTTACAAAATACTTTTAGAGTGACCATTTGGGTAAGTACAGTTGTTTAAATAATCTCTCTCCGGGATAAACGACTTGAATAACTTATAAACTATTTAGTACATCTGTTTGAAATTATGCACACTTTAATAACATATTAACTGTCAGCATTTTGAGTAGTAGTATTACGTGTCACTATGCAAAAAAACAAAATTATTAACATCTGTAAATTACTACAAAACTAATGTTTTTTTGCAATTATTTCATTTAATTATTAATGTATTTTAATTTGGAAACTCTCAAATTAAAAACTTTTTATGGGCTATAACTTTTATATTGCTCTGAAGCTATTTTCTTGTGGCATTTTAAATTAATTACAATTTCCGAAGTGGAAATTGAAACGTCAATACACGTACTTTAACCTTTAATTGTGGCTTATTCCCATTTAAATAGTAATTAATCTATAACTTTTATTTGTATATTTTTTTCTAGAATCTATAAATTACGTTTTATAGTCAATTTTTTTTTTTACTTTTTAAGATTGTTTACAAAAAAATAAAGCAAAATCAGCTGTACGTCTTCACCAATTTTTCATCAGCTACCATTCATATATCTTTTAGAACCTACAAATATCTGTATAAGATTTTTTCAGCATTTTTCTTTCTTGCCTAGGTTAAAAATTATGAAAGATTAAACATTAATGGATGAAAAAATACGAGAAACAGATATACAGTACATAATGAAAAATCTTCGTGAATCAACAACAATCTCGTGTGAAATACATTGATTACGGTATAGTATAAACAGCTTAGACGGCAATAACCTGTGACCAATTAGATATTTATACTATATCCAAGAACTGTTTAGAGCAAATCGTTTAATGTTCGTTTTTTTTCTTTTTGGTCCAGGTTATGATATGACCCAAGATATTGTGATATTTGGTAAAAGCGTTTTGTCACGATCGTTTCCAATCGGCATGTAGTTATATGATTTACGGCCTTATTTCTTACAACATAGATTTGTAAAGCTACAAACAACTAGCTTCGTTTACATACAATAAAAATAAAGCCATAGCTTTATGAATATACTTTTATGTATTATTTCGATAACATAATATGTGTGTACTGATTGCTTGTTTAATTTTCTGCTCCAACCACTAATGGCTACAATACACTTATCTTTTTTCAAACTATATGCCAGGTTATGTAAGGAAATGTAAGCAATAATATCTGTACGTGTTTATCTCTGTTTGTCGCTATATGAGCTTTTGCTAACTATTTTTAAGAAAATGTGAGACTTTTCTTTGTTGCTAATACAACAAAATACTTGTGTTGTAAATTATAATAACTTGAAAAGACTATGTATTGTTAATTGTTTAATAGACATCATATCAAAGACGAATGTCAAACCTAGTTAGCAGTACTGCAAAATTTGATTACTTTGTACTTTGTATCCTGTTACATACTATATATTATATTTTAAATTGCCATTTTATTGCCTGCAGGTAAATAAGGTGTTTTTGTTTTTAAATAAGCTCTGCTTTTTCCCGGAGAAGATAAAACAGGAATTTTTTCTTTTCTTTTTCGTACATTGTAGGCTGTTTTTCTTGCCCATTTAAGTGCAGCTGCTACCCTATAAAGCAAAGTTAAAATATTATTAATATTTTTAATTGAAATTGAAAAAAACCAAAAATAAAAATTTTTTAATCATAACTATTTTGTTATGTTATAAGGTTGGTCAATAAGTAATATTAATAATATATATATAATTGTCATCATTAAAGATTTATAATACGGCACTTTTAAAAATTGTACTTTTTTCACCTCTTGAACAGTTGACAACGGTTCCACTGGTCCCCCTTTGCTTTTTCCTAATTAAAAGTACTCAATTTAATTTAACACGGCTTCTTGTGTTTGTGAGGTAAGAGTTTTTCCAGGTATAACCTAAAAAAATTCAAGAAATTTGTTCAACAAGCAGTGTTTGGAAAAGTGAAAAAGTACAGAATTGTCACTACTTTGGAAGTTAGTACCGTGGCAAATAAATGCAAGATATATATAATATGTTATCGCAGTATCGCAGCGCTAATCAAGAAAAGCAAAAAATGCTGTGAGCAAGGTTTAAAACAAAAGAAGTATTTCAGAAAAAAAAAGTCATGAAAAAATGGCCCTATCTTTTAAATTACCCACATATCTGTCTTACATTGGTTGGTCCCAGAAAGTATTTTCTACCAGTACCTAACTGATTCTGTATCTTACTTGGTTTTATTTTACTCGTTTCTTATCCTAGGTTTTTGTGTTAGTTCGGAACGTTTTCATTATTTTTAAATATTTCTTTCCCTTTTTCCTTATTTATTTTCCTCTTGTTGGCATCCTCTGGTATATCGCTATACAATTCTATTTTATTATATTTTTATTTATTTAGAATATTTTTAATTTCTTTACAAATTTAAATTCAAATCTCAGATACAGTTTAACCGTCTCGTAAACCTTTGCTACTAATCTATTATGATTTAGCTACTGGCCAGTTATTCAGGCAGGATTTTTTTATACTCGTAATATGTCTGGTTTATTTATTTAATTATTTAATTACTTTGGCTTATAATTACATTTTTTATTACAAAATATAAAATTTTTAATAATACATATCTACATAAATATTTCTAAAGTCGGTTCTGTCTTTTTTACAGTTACTTATTGATAATTTAGTATCCTGTTATTTCTGTTTCGTTTGTTGTTTTTGCAGATAGATTTAAGTTTCTTTAAAATTAATTTTTAATGATCGATGTATTTTACTAATTATAAACTTGAAACTATAAATATCCATTATGAATTTATTAATGAAAAAAGGCAAAAAGCATGCAATTACCTTTGACATTGACAGACAGTTTTCAGCTGATATTTTATTGGTCTCAATAATTATTGTTTAATGTTTGTTTATACTACGGAAATTTGACTTGTAGGGTATCTTTATCAGGACCGGATTTACGCTTTTATTTTTTTATTTTATAAAAACCAGATAATTCAGTCAGAAAATTGTTCACGTGCGACAAATCACGTTACTTCTTAGTTAGATATACCAGGCGATACAAACAAAAGGAAAAGAAATGGGGAAAAAGGAAAAGAAATATTTAAAAAGAAAAATATAATGACGGTACTAGATTTTTGTTTCAATACAGAGCGGCGGCGAGCCACTTAAATGTATTTCGACCTGTTAAGGTCTCTTTAGAGCGGTATAGATTAGAACTGAGAGTAAGAGCACTGAGATGCAACGTGTTTTCGATACTGCAATATGGACTTGAAAGCTGGACATTTAAGCAAGAACACATAAATAAGTTACAGTCCTTTGAAATGTGGTGTTACAGGAGGATGCTTAGAATAGCATGGACACAGAAGAAAACTAACACGGAAGTGTTGCGAGAAATGGGCAAATAATGCGAAATAATAAACACAATAAAAATAAGAAAGTTACAATATCTGGGACACGTAATGAGGGGACAGCGATATGAACTGCTAAGGCTGATAATACAGGGAAAGATAAGAGGAGGAAGGAGTATAGGAAGAAGCAGAGTGTCATGGTTGAAGAATTTAAGGGACTGGTTTAAATGCATTTTTGTAGAACTCTTCAAAGCAGCAGTAGATAAAGTAAAGATAGTGATGATGATATCCAACCTCCGATTGGGAGACGGCACTTAAAGAAGAAGAGCGGTATAGCCACCACTCTGGATCGAAACAAAACCTATTCCCGTTATAGGTTATAGACAATAGTTATCAAAATAACTATATACGGACGTAACTACGCCATATAATAACAAAAAGAGAAATCATACGATTTCTTCCTGGCGAAATCGAATTTAAATTTTTACCACTGTGCTTTCTAAAACTTGCAAAGCAAATAGCTTGATAAATTACTCGGCAAGGGAATCTAAGATTACATTCCACATGCCGTTCATCATGGTCAAAATTCGTAGTGAGTTCAATTTCTGGTACTCCAAACGAAGTAAAGAAATAAAATATAAAGACGGGACTAGATTTTTGTTTCGATAAAAAGAATTAAAACGTTCCGAACTATAACAGAACTATGAAATTCAGGATAAGAAATGAGAAAAATAAAACCAAGTGATTCTGAGACGCAAAATCACGTACTGGTAGAAAGCGCTTTCTGGGAGTAACCAATGTAAGAAAAATACAAGGGTAATTTAAACGATATGGAGATTTTTTTATGACATTTTTTTTCTGAAATAACAACCTATTTTTTTTTAACTTGCTCAACGCATTTTTCTTGTTTTTCTTGATCAGCGCTACGAGTAATTATTCTCTATTAGAAGCCATAATATCATGAAAATACTAAGAATTGTGTCTACTAATTATAACATTATATATATTTTGCATTTATTTGCCACGATAGTGACATCCACATTAGTCACAATTCTGTATTTTTTTTTTCACTTTTCTAAAGCATTGCTCATTAAAAAAAAATTCGCCGAGTCACCGTAGCATGTCTACGTGAATAGTTACATAAACGCATTGAATAGATGATTCAATTATTATTCAAACAAAAAAAATTGCCACGGTAGTGACATGAGTATTTACATTTTTCACTTTTTATAATGTAAAAATTTCAAATGTCCAATATAATTGAGTAAGTTGATTTAAGTATATAAACCTGGCAATTGGAGAACAGTACTTCGAGATTGCTATTATATTTATCAGCGAATAGAAATATTTCGCGATTATTTAAACATAACTTTTATTCGGTTACCTTCACATACATATATCTACGGAAATAGAAAATCAGATAAACGCAAACCAAAGTCGAATGAGCTCAAAACAACACTGCAAACTAAAAAACATATCCTTACATTAAATTATGTACAAAATTAAATGTAATCTGCTGATAAATAAATGCTCTCCAGAATAATCCTTCAAACAAAAGGAACCAAGTTATTATTAACCATCTAAGAATTGGTCATGCTGCTTTTATACAGAAAAACTTAATAATAAAAGAACCACTATCAATCTGTTCCAGCTGCTCTGATTCACTGACCGTTAAATATATCCTGTTTGATTGTCCGCAATTCATGGAAGAATGGAGATCCCACGGAATCACTGATGATGATCTCAGAACAGTTCTTACTAAAAAATCCTAAAATTATTAGTTTAATAACAAAAATCACAATCTACAGGTCGGTTGTAGAACCATTTTTGACGGTGGAATCTTAATGTTGGCAAATGATGATCAAAGTTATGAAAGAGAAGAAAAAACTAAAAGTGGTAGAAATGATGGATTATCTAAAAAGAGCGTGATGGATATCCAGACTTAATCATATCCCAAATGAACAAATAAGAAGAAGAACAGAAAGGATTTACAATGCCGTAGATACAATAGAATACAAACAACAAATGGAAGACGAACGATGGCCAAAACAGGCCTTAAATTATGTTATGGACAGAAGAATTTAGATGAATAATGAGAGAAAGAGCCATAAATATGGAGGAATGGACTGATTAAAAAAGGTGATCTGATTTCAGTGGTCTTGGATATTATATAATGCACATGTATTATGTACAGATGGACAGTACAGATTGTACAATGAAGATCAAGTGCTGAGAAGAGGAATCAAGACGACGATCTACCAGATGGACGGATGTCTATGTAAATGTTATGTGAGAATATTACGTATTTCATATATTTATACCAGGGATCATTCCTTGGTCCTATTAAATTCTTATTAGTCTTTTCAAATATTTGTTTAGAACAATAATCTTATTAGTGTTGAATTAAACAACAGTGAAATTGCTTATTCTTCTTCTTGTTTCTATATAGACCCGATTCGGTCTGTTTTTCAATGTGCCTCTACTAAGTTGTCGTTCCATCATTTTCGTGGTTTTCCTATTGAACACCTTCCTATTGGGTAACCATCTCTTGCCGTCTCTACTACTCTATTTATTGTTGTCATTCGGCTTATATGATCGTTCCATTCTACACTTCCATTTCTTACAATGTCCTTGATGTTCCCCACCTCGCATCTACGTCGTAAATATGTACTTCTAGCTCTGTCCCATAGTGTTTTAGAATCCATTTTTCATCAGTTCAAGTGTTTTCACGTCTGCTGTTTCTAACATTCTTTTTGTCCTCTCTGAGCTAGATCGAGTTTCTGACGCGTGTGTGTGATGACTGTGTCATTTATTGGTCTGATGACTGTTTTGTAAATTCTGCCTTCCATTTTTTCCCAATATTTTTGTTTCTCCATATTGTTTAATTCATGCAACCTGCGGCTCAGTTTGCTAGATATTTAAAATCCGTCACTTGTTCTATTATTTGGCCTTCCAGCTTCAATTTACATCTTAGTAAATTTGCTGTTATAATCATGCATTTTATCTTTTTTGGGGAAATTTCCATGTTAAATTTTTTGACGGTTATATTAAATTGGTGCAGCTTACGTTGTAAATCGTCTTCACGTTGAGAGGATAGTATTGCGTCGTCTGCATAGCAGATTATTTTGTTTTTCTCCCATTTGGTATTCTTTTTTAGTTCTTACTTTTTTCATTACATATTTCATCCATAATCAGGTTGAACAAAAGAGGACTCGGGGAACTTCCCTGTCTTATCCCATAACCAGCTTCAATAGAGTCCGTTGGTTCTTCTTCTACTTTTTATTTTATTGTCTGGTTTTGGTAGATATTTTCGATCGTTTTGATTATTCCCAAAGGTATCTCCTTGAGTACACAAAACATAGATATGCCGGTTTGTTGTATTCTAATATTTCTCCTGCACTTGCCTCATTGTAAATATAATGATCATTCTAGATGAATGATCTTCCTGACCGAAAACCTTGTTATTCTGCTAGTGTTATAATTTCGTTCAGTTTACCTATTTGTTATCACTTTGGTTGTTAATTTTAGTGTTGTGTTTAATAAATTAATTCCTATGTAATTTTCCGAGTCTGATTTGTCTCCCTTTTTGAAGAGAGGTAATAGGATGCTTGATCTCCATTCTTGAGGAATCCTGTTTTGTTGTAGTATCTATTAGTAAAATATTGCAAGGGCACATATATCTTAAACGATTGCTTTTGAAAAGATATCTACAATAATTGGTAATGGTAGTACAAATTCAAAATACAGAGAGATGTGTGAAATAAAGCCAGGAATGTTCTATGTGACATAAAAATTCTATAGAAACTGATTTATAAATAAAAAAGAATGAAATGCTATGAAAATGGAATACGACAGTTAAAACTAAGTAATAAAAAGGAATAAAATAAAACAAGTTAAGATGGTTAGGGCCTTTTTTAACGTAGGAAACTTCTGGAAAAATGTCTCTGGACAGTCCACTCCTTATTAAGGTAATGGAAAATATTGTTGTACACACCGTGTTCAATTACAGTTAATCAGATTAAAGTAAGTTCACTTTAGTTTCATTTTTGAAGCTCTTTGCGTCTTTTGATCTTTTAGAAGTAGCATTTATCACATTATTCCTCACTGTGTGAAATTTATTTCAAGTCACTGTATTATTTTTCAATTGTCGATTTAGGACAACGATAAAAGGGCATTGAATTTCTTTTGTGTTTGTTAACTTAATATTTTCGTACATTATGTTAATTTTAACAACGTTGAATTTATCTTTTCCTTAAACAAACATTTAAAATACCATAGAATGCCAAAACTAATGATTGCTCTCTTCTGTTACGAAAAAAGTGGTCACCCTGTTAGACTAGTTTTGTACAGTCTTGTTCTTTTTTGTGTAGGTCGCTTTTGCTAGCCTCGACATCGCAAGCATAAAATATGACCCGTTTGAAAACAAGGTTTGATTCGCGCGACAGCTATCAGATCTCGGTAATTAATGTCTCAGGCATGTTTGATTTGCCAAGTTAATATCGCTACTGCCAGATGGCGCCGAACAAATAACACATACGTCACCGGTCATTACATATCCGCGCTCAAAAGCTGTTCCCTCATTGGCCATAGGAGAGGTTCTCGCTTCAAGTCCACTGCCCGCAATCATCTGTACGATATATGATGTAATAATGTTGCTAACATATGTGCCTCTTGCGCGATAAGGGAATTAGTATTGATATCTTCTAATCAACTGGCTAATGAAGAAACGCATATGTTACTTCCATCCAAATCCAATAATTATAATTTCATAAACAACGATAAAGTTTACCTTCAATTTTATGTTAGAAAAATAAAAAAAAATTATAAACAGAGCGACAAGATTTTTGACCTATTTAATATTTAAATACAGGGGTTCATTTTTGTGACTAGAATTGTTTGAATTGATTTTTAAAAAGGATAAACCAAAAAGGGTTATTTTATATTTTGGGAACATAATTGTAATTAAAATTAGATGTTTTTGTCCTCGACAAAAATATTGTTTTTGGCAGTTGACAGTAACGAATTCTTGATAGTTAAGACTCACTTGTCTCGATCTTGGAGGCATCAGCCATAAAATAAAATTACATCATGTATCAGATTACTACACTGTATACTACTATACAGATTTACAGATACTCATGGTTTTGAAATTATTTTCTTTTGCCACATTTTATACAGAATATTTTAGATCTTTTAGAGTTAAGAATTTTTGAGAATTTAGACTTACTTAGCCTCGATCTTGGAGGCATCAGCCATGTAGGTATTATACTTCTAGAGCTATAATTCTTGAAAGATATTATTGTAGGTACACTAGATTCACATCAAAATGTTTATGCGGGTTGTTAGTTGGGTTGTTCTGCTTCGTCTTCTAATGACGCTACAAACCCTTGTGGGTCTTGACCTGCTTAACAATGTTCTTTCATTCTGCCCTGTCATATACTGTCCTTCGCCACGACCTGATGGTTTTAAGATCTTCCTCTACATCGTCTATCCACCTTTTACAGGGTCTTCCTCTTGTTCTATTTCCTTGGGGTTTTCAAATCTGGATTATTTTAACAGCTCGATTATATGGCATTCTTTCTAAGTGGCTTAGGTCTTTGTCTTAAGTCTTTGTGACTTTACAAATCTAACGATAGCTGCGCTATTCATCCAGCTCATAGTCCATTTTTATTCTTCACGAACCATCACTACAATGGGTTGGTCCAAATATCATAATATTTTGCTCTCAAATATTTTCAATTGATTTTTATCAGTGGTTGACAGGTTCCACGTTTCACATCCATATGTGACCACTGGCCTAATTACTGTTTTGTAGATTCTAAGCTTGACTCGATTCGGTAACTTACTTTTTATTAAGTCTTTTTATATATAAAAGCAGTTATTACCGCTAAGAAGCCGTGCTTGTATTTCTCGACTGACGTTGTTGCTGTCATTTATTATTGAGCCTAGGTAGGGAAAGGTGGAGGCATATGTGTAGGTATAGTTGTCTACCCTCAGATTCTCATGTTGATTCGACTTTGTGCACTCCGTATATTTTGTTTTCTTTTCATTTATATTTAGACCAACTGTAGCGGCTTCCTGTTTCAAATCTGTAGATTTTTCACTTCATACCCTTCTATTTCGGCTTATTATGGTAACATCATTAGTTGGTTAGTTGTGTTGTATTACTCTTAAATATCACAGATCCTGCTCAAATGAACAACTCAAATTAAGTGGAGTACACATTAAAACAGTAAATAAATTTTGTGTTTGTAAACTTCTTTATAATAATCATTTTAAGTTAAAACTAAAACAAAGAATGATGTGCTATATTTGATCTGTGCTATATTTAGTAGAAGTATGGACGCTAAAAGTAGCAACAAGATACCGAATTCAAGCTTTGGAAAGATAAATACATACACGAATAATGAATTCTTTATATGGATTGCATTAGTAATAATGAAGTATTGGGAGGAGGAACAATACTGCTGACTCTGAAGGCAAAAAGGAGGTGGAAGTGATGTAGTTAGAACACAAGCTCCTTGGCTAAAATCTTTCAGAAATAGACATAAATACGAAAGAAAAGGTAAATTTTTCTATAGCAGAAAATCAGGAAGCCTTCATCATGGTAAACGTCAATGGCAAGTCCTTTTGCGTTGTAAACTTTTATTTTTTTTTCATAAGATTGAACTTGGAAGAGATTTATTTTATATTTAAATGAAAAAGAATTGTAATTGACAAACCTAGTGGAAGCCATTTGTTTCCCATACCTACATTTTCTGCTCTTTTGAAGACGTATATATCCAAAAAGATAGGACTTCTAGTTGGTTGAGTTTTCTTATTCGCTAGTGAACTGTAGATGACGATCGAAACCGTCGAACACTAAGAGAGTGTCCGAAGTCCTGTCTAGTGGTAATGCTAGAATTAAATCATTCACGTTTTATAAAAGGTATTTTAAAGATCGAACAACCTTAAACAGTCAGTGATTAAATCAGCAAAAAAATTGATAAGGATAGGTGAAATGGAGGAACCTATAAGTGTTCCAAATGTTTGTAGATAATATTTATCATTGGAAACCAAGAAATATTACTACCTAAACCAAATTTTAATAATTCTGGAAACATATCCCAAGAAACAAGAGTCTTAGGTAGGATAAAACCAAACTCCAATGATTATTTGGAGAAGTGAGGACATTAGGCAGAGGTAAAAAGTAAAATAAAAACATCAAAACTTACTAAAATGTGGTAAGTGGTTGATAATATCCAATAATAATTAGATGATTGACTTAGACTATGATATTGATCTGTATTCATTAAGACAAGTAGCATTGTCTTTGTCACTAGTAAGTGCTAGAAGATTGGGATGGTTTTTTAAAATAGAAACCGTTTGCCTATAGATCCTATCTATCTCAGATCGTAGTTGGGGAGCAAGGTGGGCATAATTCAACCAGATATTGTTGATAGATGACTGAAGATTCAGAAGGTCAGGATTGCCGAAAAAGACCAAATATTCTTAACATGAGCTAAGATTTTACTAGTAAAATAGTCCTTTAGTAAAGACTAAAGGCCAAATTTAGGACCTCAAAACAGTAGCTTAAGAAGATTGTAGGGAACCTTAAAGTTAGAAAGATTCTTAATTCGATTCTCCTAAAAGAGTCCTCCTGAATTCAGGAGTACCTAACTTATCAAGTTTTTTACAAAGATCTGCTATGGATCTGTAGTAAATGTAATAAATTTTTTATCTTAATAATAATATTGATCTGTAAAGAAGATCAAAATTATCTAATAAATGGGAAGAATTATCCAACTGTTCTTTAATATTATGTATTTAGGAAGTAATGAATTTGATATCAGAATTATCCACACAAATATGAAAATTGAGTAATCGCGCCATCACTTGTCTATTAAGAGTCTGACTTCTTATTTAAAGTATTTCACATGTGGATTGTAAGGAGAAAAGGAAGATATTATTGGTGCTGTGATGAATTTTGGTAGTTTTACTACCCAGAAAGGGGATTCTTCTTGCTTTTATTTTTGCTAATTTTTTCTGTCAGTTTGGTCCATCGTTTTAACTTCACCACATTTTTTCCATACTTGCTACTGGTATAACAGAGAGCATTGAAAAAGAAGTATGACCGTCAATTGATTTACAAAATTTACTTAACAAGGATACTTGTGTGAGGGTTATAGGTCAAATTGGAAAAGAAAGAAGAGATTAAAAAATATTTTACTACATCAAACTTACATCATTTGTTCTTTCGTGATCTTCTTATATTCTAAAATTATCAATTTATATACACTATTAAATGTTTTATTAAATTATGGATTGTCTAGCTATATTGAACTAACTTGCCTTAGATTTGATGAACTCTGATTTTTTTTATCTAACATTCTATATATATTTACATTTTTAATATAACTTCTTTTTCAAGTTCCACTCCTATCGGAGATTGGAAATCATTCTGGCAATTACAATTTTATTGGTTATTCGCCTGAATAGTTCAATTGAACTGCATCCAAACCATTCACGGAGATTGCGTAGCCACGAGATTTTACGTCTTCCTACGCTTGTTCTACCTTTGATTTTACCCTGCATTATATTCCTTAGTAGTTCGTACTTTTCACCTCTCATGATGTGCCCCAAGTATTCCAATTTCCTGATTTTTATGGAATTTAAAACTTCGCATTGTTTTCCTAGTTGTTCGAGAACTTGTTCGTTTGTTTTGCGATCCATTAATGATATTTTCAAAATACGTCGGTAACACCACATTTCGAATGCTTCTAGGTTTTTAATGTTGGATTTTTTAAGTGTCCAAGCTTCAACTCCATACAAAAGTTGCTTCAACTCCACAAAAGTACATTCTATTAAAAGTTGATCGCGAAATTTCAATGCGGCATCGTATTTCTTTTGTCTGATCAGTATCTTCTGTGATCCATGCTCCAAGGTATTTGTACGAAGATATTTGTTCAATTTCTGTATTATCTAGTATTAGCTTAACTTTGATGTTTTGTGCTTTTGTAAATACCATGAACTTGGTTTTCTTCAAATTGATTTTTAGTCCATAATCGTTGCTATATATATTTAGTTGTTCAGCAAGGTGTTGCAGTTCTTCTAGTGTTCCTGCCAGAAGGACGGTGTCGTCAGCATATCTTATGTTATTAAGTGGCTCACCGTTTATTATAAGGCCCTCACTGATCTCGGCAAGCGCTAATTCTGAGATGGCTTCACTGTATAAATTGAATAACAAGGGTGATAAAATACACATAAAATGAAACAGGCATATACTTCTTGATTAATATCTAAGCATCTCTGCGAAAGAACACTTACTGCTAACAGTGCATCTCGTGTTCCCAGTCCTTTCCTAAATCCCATTTGTGTATTACTTACGCCTTCATCTAATTTCTTATGTATTCTATTGTGAATTACTTTTAAAAACAATTTTAAGACATGACTCATTAAGGCTATGGTGCGATGTTCATTGCACTCCTTTGCATTGGCTTTTTTAGGAAGCAGTATGAATGTTGATTGGAGCCATTCTTTAGGTATTATACCTGTTCTATATATGGTATTGAATAGATCCAAAAGATCAATAGATTCAGTGTTCACAATTTTAAGTAATTCGATAGGAACTTTATCAGGCCCGGGAGATTTACCACCTTTAGCTTTCATTGCATATTCAATTTCTTCTCGTATAATGTCAGGCCCAGTATCATCCTTAAATTCTTTTTGTGCTTCTGTTCTCTCTGTGCCTTCAAAAAGTTGTGCTATATATTGTGTCCATCTCTGCATTTTTTGGTTTATATCTGTTATAAGTGCACCCCTTTCATCTCTTAGTTGCCTAGTTTGAAGTGTTTTTCTCATTCCTGTTAATTCTCTAATTCTTTTATACATGTTAAATAGTCATATTTTTTCTCAATTTCTTCTAGTTCTTGGCACTGATCAATGTTATAGCTACTTTTATTCAGTTCTTGGGCATTACGTAGATTTTCAGTAAGAGTTTTTACAGTTTGTTCCTTTGTTTGTGGTTCCCTTAATCTCTTAATATTAGTTCTACTTTGTGTGGGTTTTTTAACCAGTTTTAATTTGGTTCGTAATGTGACTACTATGGGGATATGGTTTGAACCAATGTCTGCTCCAGGGTAAGTTTTGGCAGACAGTATAGAATTACGAAATCTTTGTCTAATAAGGACAAAGTCAGTTTGATTTCGGATTATTCTATTCGTTGTATCACCGGGAGATTTCCATGTATACAATCTTCTTTTTGGTAGCTTAAAAAGTGTATTAGCTGTTACAAATTCTTCCGTCTGGCAAAATTGTATCAAACGGTCACCACGGTTATTTATATTTTCTAGACCATATTCCGCCACATATCCATCCACTCTTCCCTGGCCAACTTTGGCCAGGAAAGGTCAATATAACTACAATAGGTCCATAACTACAATAAGTAAATTATCTGTACAATATTTAACAATATTTTAAAAATTGTCCTTTGGCAATTTACTGTGTATTCTTGGCGCTGGAGTAGTATCAAATATGTTTTATGGTTTGGTTGGGCTTCTGCTTTTAAATTTTATTAGGCTTCTTAGGTTTTCCTTTGCTCTGCTACTATTGAGTATTCATGAGAAGAAATTACAGCTGTGTACAGCTTTTTGGTAAAAACCACATGAGGAGGTGTGTTTAGTAAACCCATGGTGGCACCCAAATCTACCACATCTGGTACTTTATTTCTGGTGATAGGCCATTAGGTAAGTTCACCCGTGTATGTGTTTTTAAGATTTTTGTGTTGCATAAATATAAACAGTTGTCTTTCTTTTGAAGAATCGGGGCTAGATCCCCAGTGTGTATGTTTAGCGTTGTAGTGTTCGCCTGACAAAAATACGTTACTACGAGATCTGAAGACCTGTGTGAATTGTTGTTTAAAAAACAACAGCTTAAAATAAAGCCAAAACGTTATGATACGGAACCGGTACTAAGAACTTTTGCGATGTTTTTTTATTCAACGTACAACTCAATATTCAATACAATTCAGTATACTACTTGGAATATATAGTAATAATAATATTTAATAAATGCATTCTCCACAGATTTGTGAGACTATTTAATATTTCATTATTACAAAACACTTAAATCATGTCTTTAAACTTTTTATCTACATCTAAATCCAAATTATTGGATCTGGTAATCCACAGTCATATTTCCAAGCACACACACACGCATATTCAAATGCAAAAGGTAGAAAAAAAGTGCACCTTGGCTAATTCATTTTTTGTTTCGATATCCCTGTATTTAATTTGTTATGATTATTAATCTCTTATTGGGTGTAAGGTATGAGACAACATATTTATATCATATTATTTGGTTCAATCTTGCTTAGTAGTGTAAATGAAGTTATAGCAAAAGGTGCATTAGTTACGAAACAATTATGTTTGTTTTACATTGTCAATATTCAGTACATTAAAAAAAGAAATGCTATAATCTCAAAAAATCTAACAATCGCTGAAAGTCCCTTGATTCGGTTGAAAGATCAAGAAGTTATTAATTGATTAAGTAAACACAACCTTTTGAAGTTTTACACAAAACATTTTCCCTGTTGTTTATATTTCTTTTATACAGATAATGCCCAAAGCTATTATGAATTCGATGAAAAGGGTCAGTGGAGTATTTATACTATCATTTCAAGATAAAAACAATATTTTTATGGGGGAGACAGTTTAAAAATATATTTTTTGACATTTAATCCATCAACGGCGAATTACTTAGTGTATATGGTAACGAGTGCATTCATCTCAACACAATTAAATTTTGTTCAGGCGTGTACTAAAATCCTTAAATGGGTCACATGGACGATGACATTTAATTACCAAATTTTATGGTAAGTAGTTGAGAAATTTCACTCTTTCGAAATATAATTAGATACTTTAGTTAAATTTCCGTGTCAAATTTAACAGCTTAAAATGGATTTTCAATTTGTCGGCTACAGACTTGAGTTAATATGGAACTTTTTATTTTCACATATGTAGCTGTAAAAAATTATTACCAAGGTTAAGTTATTAAAAAAAATTTTACTACTACTACTTTACTGGTGAGTTTAGGTAGGTCACGTATTTATACGGCATCTTTGTAAACATTGTAAAAAACAATACCTCGCACAATATCGAAAGTATTGGGTCCACCCATTCAGCGCAGCTAATCTAAATATCGAAGTATACTACACACTTGCACTGACAGAAATGACTTTTGATTCACTAAAATTTCAGTAATTTTATAAAATATCTAGGGCAGCATTTGAAATATTTTTGAGCAAGGTGTATCTTTGTATAACGTGGTCGGATATAAAATTTCGAGAGAATATCACAGTCAAGGAGAAATTAATGATAACTTTGTTATAATGTATAAAGAAAATTTTATTTTTTTTTCTTGTCTAATGTCTGGAAAAGTTATAATCTGGAGATGGTAGAGGTGTAGCTATGGTGGACTCTATCAGATGTTTGACTTCTTAGAGAACGGACAAATATTTTGCAATATTTTCAATATAAATTTGTCATTTGACTCAAATCAGGCAGAAGACTATTAAGTAATTATACCTCAGCGTCCTCTTTCTCTAAGATTTTTTCTTAGTGTGTATCTTCTTGTACATGCTTGTTGAACATTTTTTAAATGACAGGAAGGGTGGAAGGGGGACCCCCCTGTGGACACTTCTTAACTTTTTTTGGCGACAACCTCTTCTCCTTGCACGTCTGTTATAATCAACATTGCTCCTCTTTAGCATTCCTTTGATCCAGGTACATAAGTAGTTGCATAAGTACTGCATCATAAAGAGAATTAGGTAGTATATTATTATATGCACCTTCTATATCTAGGAAAGATTTTAATCAAATCTCGCCATTATTACTGGAGTGACTAATTTTCTTAACTACTTCGTCCAGTGCTGTTTCTGTTGTTTTTCTTTCTTAATAGGCAAACTGATTGGCACTAAGAGGATGATCTTTCAATGGCCCCTCCTTAATATGCCTATCAAACACTTAAGAATGTTCTCTATTGCCAACTACAGAAATAATGTAAGACTGATCGGCCTCTAGGCTGACCAAAACATTGTTCTTGTATATATCTGATAAAATCATCATCGTCATCATTGGTGTTAAGTATAATCTTGACCTTGCTAAGTCTTCTCCGCCATTCTGTCCTATCTAGGCCTATAGATCTTTATGCCTTTAGATGTAGGGGTAGTAGAAGTAGAGGTAGGCCAAAAAGGCCTTTAGGTTTCTTCTACGTCTACTTTACTCAGATTGTGATACAAGTATTCATCTAGGAAACTTGTAATCATGCTAAATGTCGTACCCATCTTGGTTTTTCTATTTTATAGGTAATATCATATCTTTTCCAGCCGATATATGTTTGTATTTGTTATATATTTTATAGTATTTCTTCTTCCTTATACTAGCAGAAATTTTAGATTTGCTTTGAGTTCATTAAAAATGGTTTCTTCTGTAGTTTAATTTGGATTTTTTTTGTCATTTTTCCCTTTGTATTTGTCAACCCAAAGATGTTTTTGTAATCATCACAAAATGTAAATACAAATGATCTTACCATTCAAATCCTTTTATATCAAAATGACAACGAGAAAATTGTATAAGGAATATCTGAGAAGTAGAATTATGCTATTTACAAATCAGATGTTAAAACTTCAGCGTAAACTTTAGTAAAACTACCTAAACCAAGTCACAAAACTTATCAAATAGACCAACTTTTAATAGAGATCGGACATGGAGGATTAATACTCCCACCCCCGATATTCATGTTAAATTCCAAAGTTAGTATGACATTAATGACAGATTACGCTGTTGTTTTTGCTTTTGAAAAGAACATCAAAGAGAAAACAGATATTTTTAGTATACTTTAGCAATGTGGAATCAATAAGATATGGAAGTTTTCTATGAATGCGGATGGCATCTTCTCGTAGCCAGTTTATTAATTAAAATGAAAAAGTTGGTAAATGTCCCAAACTTCGCGAATAAAGTGAAAACGATGATAACTAGTGAGAATAACAATAATTTAAGATGGATATTAACTGTATGGTAACTAATATTAGCAAGAGGTAATGAAAAATTGGTAAAGTAAAAAACTTAAACAAAACAAATATTTGTAAAAAGTTTCATATTTCATATAAATGTTCACATTTTTTTCCATTTCCTAATTCATTCATATAAAATAATCTAAAAATTACCTGCAACAGAAACTCACGAATTATATCAGAAACTTCATCTGAGGATGCACAATGCAGGAAAGATGACGACTCACAGAAATTGGAGTTATGGAAACTGTTATTGGAAACTATTGGCTGTCAAGAATAGCACCGGTTAGAGAGCTTTTAATAGCTAGATTGACACCTTTCTATTACAGTAAAAACATTGATTTTTAACAAAATTGTATTTTTTAGTATACTCTTTATATTAGTATAGTTTTTGAGCTTAATAGGCACTGGTCTCTATTAGTGTTCATGTGTAATAACTAATAATAAAGTTTCATTTTCTTGTTTTATTCAGGCGAGACACAACTTGTCTCTAACATTTGATCATGAAACCTTTGTTTCATACCTTGTCCTATCGTTCAAGTCTATCAAGGAGTTCCGTAGATACTCTAAATTAAAGTCATAAACTGTTTTACGGATGCTACACAGATCAGATCCACAAAAAATTCCAATTTGACTGTATGGTTTGTCTATAATTATCAACTAGGTATAACCTAAAATTGAAACTCATAATCTTTTTGATGTTTACCTTATTGTCTTTGTGACGTTTTTTTTATATACTATTTTTGCTTTTATGTTACTCGTTAAAGTAATTATTGAAATTTTGTTTCATGTATGTCCTTAGCCTGCTAAGGTTTATTACTTCCAACTACACAAAACTAGCAAACCCAGGACTCCTTATCTAAATACTCACATCCGGTTCTTTATCGGTGGTCAGATTGTAGCCAAGAATTGCTCAGCTCTAAACTCTGAGTCCATTATTTTGTTTACTGGATGGCCAATGGAAACTTCACATTCTTATTTGTGATCTTCAACGCACGTTTTGAGTTTGATAGTTTTTCAGCCTTAAACAATGTTCACTCCATTTTTTAAACCTGAATGGCCAGGTACTCTTCTGTTGGGGTTGCGATACCTTAGTCTGTTTTGGTTCGTGGGTGGCATTTTATTTCCAGCCCACCCGCCGGTCCTAGGAGTGGTTAGGGCGGTCGCCTATCCACCACCTGCGGACGCGTCCGATGGAAGACAGACAACTCCACACAGATTTTTATTGTTTGTGTTATTTTTTCTATTTGTTTTTGTTTCATTATATACCTCAATATTCTAATATTTCCTGTTCTATTTCCATACCTCCTTTTTCGATATGCCTTCCTAGTTTTTTGCCTTGTATCCAACTTCTATAATTTCCTGTCTATCCATTATTAGATTTTTCTATTTAACTTTTACTTTATTTTTATCTTTCCATTTATATGCTTTTATTTATCAGTTTTTTTTTATTGTTAAATTATCAGAAATAAATATTTTTTCTTTATTTATTTTTTTAATTTGTGTTTGTCATAGATTTTTTGAGGTTAAGGGTAAGATGTTTTTAAATTCAGGGTTTTTATTCCTACTAAGCATTTATTTAGTTCTACTCTTGTTCTCTACTTATATTATAGATTATTATACTATATAGACTATTTTTCTTCGTTCTAAGTAGATTAAACTTAGAAAGTAGAACTGTAGAAGAATACAGCATTTTTAGGTTAAAGTCTTTCATATTATTAAAATAAAGTTATTTTATACAATTTAGAGCATAGGCAGGAGAACCCTCTTTTTCGGATTTTTTCAATTTTACACTGGTATAAACTTTGACTTTGATCAAACTTAGAGAAAGTTTTCTGTGCATATAATGACTGGTATCCTATGTACACAAATATGTTATTTATTTGAGTGATATTTACTAAACAAATGCGTATTTTAAAGAATACTATCTTGCGATTTACGACCGAAGACAAAAACTGCTCTGGACGTAACATTGATTTATTTCCAATATTATGAACATTCAAATTGCTTTGGAAAGATTTAAAGCCGAGACCGATTTGCAATCTTTAAATTTTTTTTATTACAATATACCTAAATACACCTTTATAGTCCTTAAGTCATTAAATATTTATTTCCATTTTTATTGAGTAATAATTCTTCCTATTTCTGGTGAAGGCATTTGTGGATGATACCTTATAGCAGCCCTAAAGCCACGTTAAACATCAAAACGGTCGTGCATTTAACTAAGTATTTAAGCACATACACTCAGAGAAAGCAACAGTATCATACCTTTCAGTGTAAAGGTATAAGATAATTGTACCAGGTACTGTTGTTTGTAGCTATCTAAACAAATTATTTTGTTAAATATTTTTTTTGCTCATCTAGATTTAACTTCTAAGTGCCTCCAATTTCTGAACAATTTATTCATTTTTATATTTATTTTTCCAATTCCATACCCTTTAATATACCCCATAATAAGCTCACTATACAAGCATTAAAATTTAATATACGAGGTAAAACAAAAGTAAAAAAGTCGGGAAATAGCTCACAAAGAAATACTTTTAACGAGTTTAGAGTAGTCAAATTTTATCTTAGGGAAGTCAAGCATATAGTACAAGACATGAAAAAATGGAAAAAGCCGGTCAAGAGGTCGAATTGGTGGATTACGACATGGATGTGCAAAATTAACCATTTTGCTATCTAACACTATATGTTATTAAAATATCTACAAGGCGACCTTTGCCTCTTAAGCAGCTAGAGGTTAAAAAGAGAAAGAGGGATCGTCGAATTAGATCGTGAGTGAGCAAGTCGTGATCAAGTGGTCTAACCATGACAGGATCATCTGCAAAACGTACCAGTAATGGTTCCATTATTGGAGGGTTGATCTGCTATATATAGCACGTATAATATTGGCTCAAGAACGCTTCACAGTAGGACATCAAATTTTATAAGAAAAATATTGGAATAACTTTCATTCATTTTTGTTCGGAATTCTATCCCACTTAGAGCCTGTGTGCCAAACCTTGTCGAGGTCTTGACTAATGTCTAGAAAGATAGCTATGTAGTACTGTTTGCTTTTCATTGCAGAATTTATGGAGTGTACTATTCTGTGAACCTGCTGTATCGTTGAGTGTTCTTCTTGAAAGCCAAATTGGTGGTTGGGCCTCTATTTTTCCGTATTGGGGTCTTAGTTAATTTTTTGTAACAGTAACCTCTCAAGTATTTTGGATACGATTGGCAGTACACTTATTGGCCTTTTTATTGAAACCTTTTCTTGATTTTTTTCTGCTTTAGAATTAGTATTATTTCAGCGGTTTTAAAGTGTTTTGGCCAGTAATTTGATCGTAATGGCATTGAAGATGATAGTAAACAATATGATTCGTTTATCTGGTAGTTCATTTGTTATCTTGAGTGTTATTTTGTCCAGTCCAGAAGATTTTTTAATATTTACATATTATTACTGGTACTGATTACTGGTATGTTCGCTGGAATGATATTTATGTCTCTTTCAATTTTAATATCTAAAACTTCGTTGTTGGGAGTAAATATTTGAGCTAGGTGTTTGGCAAATAGCATTGTTTTTTCCTTATCACCTATGGCCCGCTGTAGTGTTGGTCCCTGTTGGTTTCTAATTGGAGGTACCGGAGTTTTAGATTTTTTTGAGTTTTTGAACGGTTTCCATATTGAGGTGTGGTGCAAATTAAGATGGGTTATGTAGTTTGTAAATTAATGTTCTTGTGCTTCTTTAAGTTTTGATTTTAGTTGATTGCTTAGCCTGTTTAATGTAGTCTTGTCTGCTGGGGCGTGGGTTCAGTTCCATTTGGTCCTAGATTTCCTTTTTTTTTGAGCTACCAACATTTTTATTTCAGCCGAGATGTATTGGTTTTTGCTACCTGTATTGTTCGCAGGTGTGGTAGCTTCTGTGTGGACCTTTATGAGAGTTTTATTTAAGGCTGTTAGTGTTTCAATTATTTTTTTTTGTTGTTTTGAGGCTTACTGTCTTTAAATTTGGTACGCTATTTGTCCCAGTTAGTTCTTCCAGTGTGCAGCTTTGGTGTGGTGGTTTTGTAGACTATAAAGGTACTAATAGTTGCTATAATTGGGAAGTGGTCGGATGAAAGGGTATAGCTCGGCATGACTTTCACGTAAGCAGGAGAAATACCCTGAGTAATAAATAGACCCAGCAGATTAGATATTTCGTTTGAATCCGTTGACCAGTATGTAGGAGAGCCTGTTGGCAAAGGGTGGTAGTTGTTTTCATGTATTATACTTACTAGCTCTTTGTCTTTAGTTGTTATGAGACGAGATCCAATTAATACATGTTTGCTGTTGAAGTCTCCCCCTACAATTAATTTATATCCTAGAGTTTTAAAAAGTTTTTAGAATCGTATTTATTTAAATTGTATCGGGGTGGACAGTAGACTGCTGCGACTGTTAGTTCTTAAGACTTCATGCTGACTTTGATAACTGTAGTTTACAAGCAACTTTGAGTATACTTTGGCAGTTCTGCATGTTTAATGGTATTTTGTATTAGAAGAGCCGATCCAGCGTGGGCGTATTTTCTGGATGGTTTGAGGAATAGGTTGTGCAGTGAGATACCTTAAGGTAAATTTAACTTGGCAAATAGCTTTAACTGATTAAGCGAATGTCAATTTCGTTGTGTAGTAGAAATAACTTGATCTCATTTTTGTGCTGTGGAAGTCCATCGGCATTCCACTCTGCTATTTTAATGAAACTATTGAATTTTTGATATAAGCGTTGTCAGCAAGTTTAGGACCGTGATGTTATATATAATATTTTATATTACCTGATCAGCATTTTTATTCTAGACTTTCAACTTTTTAACTCTTGTACATTATTAAAGATGAAACTTATGAATACGTCTATAAAAACTTTTAGTTTTAAAATTGGATGACGAATTGCCACAAAAATATTACAAATATCTTTGAAAACACCCTGTAAAATAGTTTTTTCAGATACATGACCACAGTGCAGTTGTTGCATAAATATATTTGGTATTCATACGTTAATGTCAGGATTATACTTAATTACCTTAAAAAGTTTCCCGAAAGTACTTAAGATATATTTTATTGCTTTCTCGTATATTGAAATCTAGTTTACATGAAGATAAAGAAAGACGTTTCTCATAAAGCATTTAATTTTCTTAAATAACACTGTTTCAGTTTACTACTTATCCAAAAAGGTTACAAATAAAGACAATGTACACGACAAGTAACAATGGATGTTCAAATAAAGAGGTTAAAACCTAATAATATTGTAACAGTAATTATCTTGACGAAATATAAACGAGAGAAAGGGGAAACTCGAGAACGACATTGCTATGAAATAATTTGTAAATAAACCGAAGAGAAATATGACATGGCAACACAACGAGTTAAGAACATTCCGTACCTTATGTTTATAATAAACACCATCCGAGTATTTCCAGCTTTATGACAGCGGGGAAGATATGATGACCTCTATTATACTGGATGATGCCGTTCAAAATAGGAAAATTATTTTCCGCTTTTGTAATCAAGCAAAATAAAATTATCTTTTAAGTCTTGTGAATGCCAATGACTTTTGTTAACATTGACTTATAACTTCTAAAACATTTTTAGTAAATAAACTTATTATCTATTTTTAATAAACATATATTAAGAATAAATCCAGTATTTGGATCCAATCCATACATGTATGTGCCTATAACGCACAAACTCTATCAACAGAAACATCAATGATAGAAATAAACTTTAAAAACCCGTTATACAATTATAATTGGAGATTCCAACGCCAAATTTGGCGAGAGAAATGAGAGGGATAAGAGTTTCTGAACTTCTTACATCATGAGTATTGTTTTGTAACGAATTCATTCTTTAGAAAAAACCCCAACGTATTTGGACATGGAAGAGTCCGAACCAAAGAAAAAAACATGAGATTGATTTCATAATATCAAATCGGAATGATATAGTTCAGGATGTAACAGTTTTGAATACATTTACAGGGTGTGGCCATAGATTAATTAGAGCAAAGACCACTTTTCGATTGAAGTCGAAAGGATAAACATGATCATCAAAAAGAAGAGTGGAAGATGGATATGACCAGAAGATGTAATACTTTATAAAGAAAACATTAAGACTAGTTTGGCTACACATCACTTATTATCCGTTCACAAATTGTTGATAGTACGAAATGTGCCTCAAAGTCATAAAACGGTCGTAAAGTATCATCATAGGCGTTCCTGAGGTGTTTATTCATTAAAATTCATGCGTTTTACATTTATTTTCCTTTCCAAAATGTTTATTAATATTAATAATGTTTTAATACTAATATATTTAGCAAAAAACAATTAAAACTTTCACGGTTTATGTTGGTTATTATATTATATTAATAAAAATAAGAATTTCACCATTAACAATTTTGTAAATAAAAATACCTTATCTCTTTGGATATTTCAATCTTCTTCTCTCTTCACGTTTAATCACTTTACTAGAAAACCTGGAATTCATATTCGAAGGTACTATTCATTGAAAGATAATTAGGATAGAATTCCCCAGATTTTTAATAATATAATGGGTATAAGGATGCCAGCTTTGGCCACGTGCCTCGTCTGTTCAGTTTATATTTAAAACTTAACTTGAAAGTGTAAAGTTATTACGAACGAAAACAATTTTTTGTTTAGTACGTTTTTGATCGCATGTAATTTACGGCTCGTCGCTGTTTCCGCGTCTACGGCAGTAATTAGCGTCTCGAATATTTCTTTTGCGAATTATATGCAGTGCGTGAGTGATTTTTTTATTCCATATACCTACAAACATATACGTACCTTTCGCTCGTGCTCATTTTGTTCGATTGTTTGTGATGGCTTCATCATCAACATCATCAAGTTTTACACCGGTACTGTTACGTACAATCAGTAAGTCTGTCTATTCACCAAGAGAGAAGACTCTTGTCCTGAATGTTCACGATGCTCTGGTTTCTCAGAATCCCACAAAAACTGTTTGCAATATAGTCGAAAGTTGTGCCAATATGACTGGCGTAGGGGAGTCAACTATATATAGGTTCCTATCAGAAAGAAAAAAACATGGTATAGCTAACCCAAACACAAATGAGCACTTAAAGAAAGGGGAAAAAGCCTATTGAAATTTATGAATTTGCCAAAAATGGTATTCGAAGGAAAATTCATGGATTTTTTTTTCAAAAAAGAATTATCAAACCTAAACGACATTTTACAAGAAGTTAGAGACGACCCGGATTAGACGAACTAAATTGTGGCAAGTTTATAAAGAATATTAGCATCAATTAAATGAAGAATAATATTATTCAAACATTGAAAGAAGCTGAAAAGAAATACTGTCCTCGTGCTGAAAACAAAAACAAAAAATTAAGCCACAGCAAAAACATCTTCTAGAGGAAAGAAGAAAACTTAGAGAAAATCAGGATCATAACAAAAATCAACTAAGAATATTGAATAAGAAAATTAAAAATGAGATTAGAAAGGATCTGAGACGATTCAATACGATGGAAATAACTAGAGTAATAGAAGAAAACAAAAGCTTTAAAGCACTTAGCAGAACATGTCCATTAATAGAAAAAACATCCACAAACTAAGAAATGAAAAGGGGGCAAATAATTAAGGATAGAGATCAAATTATTAACACTATAGAGTTACTGATCCTGGTCTCACTAATTAATGAATAATTTAAAAGGGTATATTTCCAAAGTGCTTAAAGACAGCCATTATTGTTCTTCTTCATAAGGGTGGTGAAAAATGGAATGCCTATAACTCTGGACCTATTGTCATACTACCGGTACTATCCAAAATTATTGAAAGACTTATATAAGAACCCACCTTATTGCCTTTCTAGTTAAATATATTTTATCACAAAATCAGTTCGGCTTTTTATCTAATAAATGTATCAGTGATGCTATGTTTTCTGTAATGCATGAGATTTATTGAGCACGAAACAATAATCTTTACACTGCCACTATTTTTTGCCAAAGAATTGAATTGGATACAATCTTAGTTGGAAAATAGGAAACAAGTAGTTAAAGCAAAGTATAGTGACCCTAGTCACAAAAGCATTATATGTCGAGTACCATAAGGTTCAGTATTAGATCCTCCACTTTTCCTTATCTTTATAAATAATAAAATTATCAATAATTTAAAAATCGGTGAAAAAATTTTTCTTTTGCTGTTGATACCAGTATAACCTGAAGAAACTATAATATTTCAACTCTTCATGTAATCATAACTTATGAAAATACCACCTTTGTGTTCCTCCAAGTGTTTGGAATGTGACCTAACACAAGGCTTGCTGTGCAGGAAATATTCCGTCCTTATTCGGGATTTTAAAAAGGTTGAAGCTTTTGACGGCTCATTCGATTTGGTTTTTTTTGTAAAGATTTTTTCGTTAGTTGCCTGCTAGATCTATTGAGGCCCCTTGGAACTTGTGCTAATTGGATACTTCGCGGTTCATATTCTAGTATTTGTTGTTAGCAAGGAAAATGAGTATTCTCTCTAATAATTTCTGTTAGGCTCTCAGTGTAGTCATTATTTATCAGTCTGATTTTATTTGTGTGATCTTTTGAGAGAACCTTTGGTAGTCGTTGTGCAGGTGCTATTTTTGTTATCCCTTCGCACAGTTTCCTCTAAGAGTTTCTCTTTGATTTTCTGAGTTCTTTGTTGTACTCACTAAGGATACTTCTGTAGGAGTCTCAACTAGCTGTACGTTTTGCCCTATGGAAGAGTTGTCTGTCCTTTTTCCAAGTTTAACCAACTCTTTCTCGTTTCGCAGGGAACATAGTTAAGTTTCCCTAGTGGTTGTCTTATGTTTCAATGCACAACTTGATTTATATGCGTTATTTATATCGAATTTTTGAAAATGCCATAAGGCTGCACCTAGATTTTCCTCTATGTCGAGCGACGTATCAAGTTTCTCCATTTCGCTTTCAAGACATTCTTTATAAATGTCCCAATCGGTTTGTTTGGGACTCTATATTCCTCAAGACCATCCTCGATGTGTTAATAATAAATATTTAGAAAATTTAAAACAATATCTCATATGTCATGCATATACATAATTTACAAAAGTTTAATTCCATGCTGTACAAACTGTACAAAACTAAGTTTTTAATTTAAGTTTGTAGCTGAACTTCTAGTTCATAACAGCTACATTTAACAGTGCGTCATGTTATTGTACCCCAATTTTACTGTTTCTACCATTCGCTAAATTTGTTTCAACCACTTAAGACTGGCCCCTACGCTGCTGCTCTATGTATTCTCACTAATGGATCATATATTTTCTTGGTATGTTAAAGCTAATAACATGATTTATGGCTGCATAACATGGTGTTACTTGTTCGCCGCTTTGCTCCATAAATAGCTCAATCTAAGAATTACATTTATATAATTTACGGGGCGGATTTCATTTATTGAATCACAAAACAAAAAGGGGATATAATTTAATTGAATAAACCCTCAGAAATCGGAAATCGCTCTTTACTTAAAATAAATGTCTTTGTTTAAAATGTGTATAATTTTTATTTCTTACTACTTATAAAAGATTGGAAAGTTTTTTTTAATAATTAATAAAGTTTTCTTATTTCTATTACATATAAAATTTATTTGTTTTTAAGTTTGTAATTATTTTTAAAATAAATCAAACCATTTTTACCACCTTCAGTATCATTGCGACGTAATTATCATAATAACAAATTTAGGGAAGCAAAAAAATGGTTGAAAATATTACACGACTTAACGAAAGCAGAGACTGTATTGTGTGAGATAGAAAACAAAAGAGGCATTCTCGCAAATCCCTATAAAAGAGTACAACCTTCTTCACCCAATGAAATTACGCACTCTTTGGTTGAAAAGTAATTAAGTTGTTGATTGCAAATGAGAACGGGGGTGATAGAGGAAAAAGATAACCGCACGGGGAAATTTTGTTTTGTTTCAGATTTTCCGGTGCAAATTTCCAGGTCTTGAATCAATATTGTCTGTCTTTTGCTTCATTTACACAGATTTTATAACTTATTAATATGTAGAAATAAAAATGAAGTGGAAATACTACTGTAAGGATTTTATTATATTTTTATTAATTATGTAAAACATGTAAGCAAAAGATACGATGAGATATTGTACAAATGAACAGCTTCCTTCAAAAGAAAAAAGACAGGGCGTGATCGGACGCAAGGACGAAAAATAAAACAGATTTCTTCATAATTACAAAGAGAAAAATATTTAGAAAAGTAAATGTATTAAACCAGTTAAATACAGGCAATGATCACCGATTTATCAGAATCAAACACAAATATTTCAGTAAAATGTTGGACAAGGACACCTAAGAAATCTTAATACTAAGAATCTTAATAAATTTCAAGCAAATTGTTTTACATGCGGTCAAATTGAAATTAGATCTATGCCGGACGTGATAATGATGATATATTTAAAAGCAAAGAATCTAAATAAAAAGTGTTCATTTACTTATTCAGTAAGCCTATTGCTATCATGTAGCAATGTAAGTCAGTCGAGACCACGACCAGTGTCAATTGTAAGCACGTTGAAGTTTATAGTAAACTAAACTCTAGTAGCCTAACGCGAAAGGGCGACCGTGATAATAAAGAAAGAGAATTATGAGATCCAGCTATAAGAAAAGAATATCAAAGCCAACACCACATGACAATCCAGTGCGAGTCCAACGCCATATAAATATTTCAGTAAACAATAGAAAGGCTTCAAATGAGAAAACCCAAAGAGATGGACTGACTTTAAATGTCTAATAATTCGAGCATAATATCGAAAATAAAGTGGAAAACAAGTATCAACTAGACACAATAATATACTCAACTAAAGAATAGAAGACATTACGGCAGGTTCAAATAAATTATTGTCCAGGATTTAGAAGGGATGGGAAAATACGGCACGATACGAAAACCTGTGGAAAAATAGGATTAGATGAATGAAGTCATAAACATAAGTATAGGAGCTCTCAGAGAAATGAGTAGGAAAGTGACAACGCCAATAAGAAAATATATAAGGATTATAGAATGTCGAAGGTATATCTTGGATATGTGGAAGGTGTCAATTGATCTGGTATAACTTTTTACATAGCTACATGGCAGATCTTTTATGTATACCCTACATCTATGTCTAATCCAACAGGTTTAGCTCGGATCTAATAAAAGCTGTACTGACTAGTTGTTTGGCAAGACTATCAGCAATCTCATGACGAACAATTCCTTTTTGCCGTACCATAGGAAAGTTACTTTGTTGTAAGCTGTTACCGAGTCAAATTGTGGAATAAAGAGCCTTCCGTGCAGGAAGGCGTCTTAACTTCCGTACTTCAAATAGATATCACAAAAAAATAACAAGATAAATATATAAATAAAAATGTGTGTCAACTAATTCATTATTTGATCATGCACAACTGCTTGGTTTAAACTTTTCCTGGTCTTAAGTTTGTGTACAAATAGTTTAATCTTTATGGTGATTAAAAACGAAATGAAATTTTGCCAAAATACACACCCGGTTAACTTGCCACATTTAATGTAGAAAGTAGTGACATACTTTCAAAGATTTATTATTACACTCAACTTGTTATGAGTTTCATCTTCCCTGACGTTTTTATTTCCATCAAAATGTTCTGTTAGTTCTATCCATACTTGCGCTATTAGAGAATATTAGAGAATAACAGTTATAGAGGGGAATTCTGGCCTTATTAAATTGACTGAATGAATATTCTATCGGGGGTTAAATGGTGTGTGTATAATTGAACGGTCCATTAGTCTACGTCGCCTTAATTAAATTTTAACGTTACAGCCTCACTTAAAAAACAATGTCAAACTAGGATACAGCTTTCCCCAGGGTGTAATGCAACGGGTTATGGTAGGTTACGGGGAAAAATTAATCAAATTGTCGCATACTAGGGGTTGTTTATATAAAAAGGTTTAAAATACGTTTGTATTATTATTAGCAGTCATTTTCTAACTAAAATTATAGTGTAAATAGTTCTAAATTTTCTGTAGTTGAATTTACTAGCTCATAACATCTATTTTTGCAAAAATAAAATAAAAATATTTACTATTTTTCAAATATGCAATTATAATCGGTTCGTCGGTTCTTTGCACAATCAAAAAGCCAAATGTATGTCATCGATGTAAGGATTATGAAATACCTAATATCTGGGTGAACGTTTTGAATTTTTTTTAATATAATTTATTAGATAATTTATTTATTGCCGCTTATTCCCTTATATTTTATCTATTTATCTCTGGACCATATTCTTTGACAATTTTTTCTATCGTTGAAAATGTTCCTCTTCGTCGGTTTTTATGTTAATAGAATTAGGTCATCCTCATATGCAACGAAGAGTATATCTAGTACCTTGGTACTTAGTGTAATAACTTACGGATCAGAGAATTGGGTAATAAATAATAGAAACAGGTCCAATATTACAGCAACCGAGATGGACTTCATGTGAAAAAGCTGTAGAGTAACAAGACTGGATCGTATTAGAAATGAGGAGATAAAAAGGAGAATGGCAGTATAACTAGACATACTAAGCTACATTGAAGAAATAACGTTTAATTGGTATAAACAAGCACGAACAGCAGATAGTACAAGGTGGATTTCAATGATGGAGTTCGGACCTGAGCACAATAGGAAACAAAAAAACTACATTCGTACTATCCTATCCTCTACTATTCTACTAATGTATTCATTCCATTCCTATTTTCGTTTTGTCACCCATCCATTTAGGTCTTCTATATTGCATGCTCTTCTTATGTTTTCGCTTCTCTCCCTATCCAACAGACTTTTCCCTCATATATGTCGAGGTATTTTCATCTCTGTTGTTTTTACTAGTCGTCTTGTTTTAGATGTATCAGGTCATGTCTCTATTGTGTATGTTAATATAGGTTTAATTGCTGTTATAGATTCTTGTTTTTGTGTCTTGTCTTAGGTGATTGTTCTTCCAGATTGTGTCAGTAAGAGATCCGCCGCTTTACTTGCTTTTAAGCTTTGTTGTCGTACTTCCTCTTCAACATCTCCGTAACTAGTTATATCTATGCCCTGATATCTAAACCTTGCTTCATGCTTTATTATTTTCCCATGAATTTCGATTTTATATCGTAGTAGGTATTTAGATGTTGTCCAAAATTTGTTTTTTTCTGCTGATATTATCATATTTCAATTTTCAATTAGCTTAAATTTAGTTTATTCCCTTTTAACAAGATGTGTAACAGGCAATCTTCCGCATTAGAAATCACCGCCTGAAGGAATAATGCTGGTGGACATTTGCTAGTCTTCTTATGTTCAGGAAATATATCTTCGCATTCTATTGTCTCCTCTTAATACCACATTTTATCAAACTACCACGTCTTTAAAATAACTTCCATCACATATAGCTCTCCTCCAACATTTTACTAAACGCAAAATAATAGAAAAACTTGTATTCAAAGACCGACTCGATCCTATTCAATTTTTACGATTCTAAAATGCACGTGACTTATTTGTAGATTTGAGAATTGAAAACGGAAATGAATAGCAGGCAAAGAATTTGGCAGTGTGTGTCATTATCCCTACTTTCTAACAAAAGAAGTGAATGTTTTTGTTACAGATTTTAGCAGGTTGTATCCGTTTCAGCATGATATCGTTTGTAGTAGAGAAGAATGAAATCTGATGAATTTCTTAAAGAGAAAAAGAGATATACAAAAGGTATATACAGGGTGAATTTTAACAGCCACAACGCACTTTTATTAGTTCTAGAAATTCTAGGCGAGATTTCTAGAAATGATTAGCATACAACTGTATTTTTTCTTTAGTTGTATTATTTATTTACTTTTGCATTATCATATCACCTGTATTTTCCTTTACTAACGTATTTAATAATCTATACAATTTTTAAAATTGTTATTACACACAATTTTTAGGAAAACATTAAAACTAATATGTATTACAATGAAAGTTTTTATACTTGTCTTTTATTTCATTTTAAAAACTGAGTATACATTTATGAACGTGAGTTTCCAATTTTTGGAAACCTACAGGTTGTCCAATAACACCTACACTAATTAAATATTGAAACCGTAGCAATCATAAATAAAAGTGTGTGTAAAAATAAAACAAATGTATGGATTATGATCTAAAAAACTCTACCTCAGAGTTCTATCATCTTGATCATTTTGTTTATTCAGTATTAAATATGGTTTTCAGAATGAATTAATGACTGTTTTTATTAATGTTGGTTGATCGAAGAGCTTTGAGCCCAAAATGACCAAAACTGTAATAAACATACCTAATAAGACTAGATGCAGGTTACACATGCTATTAAGCATACTACAAATTAAATTAAAAAAATGTAGGCACCTACACACAAAAATTAACACAACAAAATTCAAATACAGAAACCTATTAAATTCAAAAACAAAAAACTTTTGAGCTGGGTAAAAAACAATTTAATTTAAATATTAATTTAAACATAGTATACAATCCTAAATATAAAGTCGACTTTACACTACATTATTTATCATGCGATTTGTCATATGATTTGGTGATGGAGTGAAATTTACATGTATACACTGTGTGATTTGTCATATGATTTTGTCATACGCATTGTTATGTGGCTCGTCATAGCTCGTCATAGAAAAATAGAACGGTACCTAATTCGCATGATAAAACTATATGATTTTTGGTAATATTACCGGTAACACCCACATATTTAAATATCGTACCTTATTCTTATGTCAATTCAGTGAAACTCCCTTCTCGAAAGACAACATCCTTTACTAATTTTTATAGTGTTGCTTTGCTATTGAGCCTCTTGTTTCATCTGCTCTATTGTGTCGTATTTTTCATTTATTATTTATTTGGTTTATTTTATTCTTAGTTTAGCTTTTTATAGTCTTCTTAGTCATAATTTTAGTTTAGTTTGTTTATTAATTATTTGTAATTTAGTAGAATCTTATATTATATAAAATAAACACTAAATTTGATATACCTTGTCCAATATCTCTTCGCAAGGGCTACCTCAGAGCCCAAAGGCGTTTGAACTTTTTTCTTACTATTAGATGTACGAAGTCGTTGCCGGCGTATTATTAGTAAAAGTCGAGAAGCCAATGCAGGCAAAGATTCATTTTCTGTGTTACATTTTAAGTGCCTCTTTCCACATATTTATAACAGCACTATCAAAGGATCTATCTACCAATACCTATACTTATTGTAATATGAGAAATAGCGTTGAATTTGTAGTGATAAGTATAAGGAGGTAGTCTATGTTTGGATGGATAAATTTTAAATGTTTAATTGATTTAATATTCCTTCGGCTTAATTTTGCAGAAACAAATAAATTAATTTTATTTCAAATTTGATCCCAGGGCTCCAAAGTGGCTTCAAAGTATTCGTTAAGCAGTTGCCTTTGAGGATAAGTTACCACCGTCCAGTTAGTTTTATCAACGATATGGAATAATGTTATACTTGCGAAAAGTTCAAGCGGATAAACTCTACGTGACTTTATTTCACTTCATTTGACGTGTTTTTTATATTACTCTTACCATTTTACTTTGACATCTAAAGTGAATAAAAATACAATTCTTCAATTGCTTACTCCGTTTATTAATTTGTGTTTTGCGTATCCAGAGTTCATATGCAACTCCATAACCTATTGGATCCTATGACGATGTCTTTTACTTGATAACTGCTGTATATCTACTGTAATCTCCTATAGATCCAAGAATAATATTTTCAATATCATTTTTTGAAGCAGATTAAATTTTCTCTTCTTCTTTTTACGTAGATATGACTGTCTGTTTTTCAATGTGGCTTCAGTAAGGTGTCTTTCTATAGTTTTCTTGGTCTTCCCACCGATCTTTTTTCTATTAGGAAATCGTCTCTTTCCGTCTTTACTACTCGATTGGTTGTAATTCGGCTTATATAATCGTTTCATTCTACTCTTTTATTTCTTTCCCAGTTCTTGATGTTTTCCTCCTTGCATCTACGTCGTAGATGCAGTAGTGCAACGTTTACAAAAAGAACCTGAAGTCTTGAAATCCATTAATGAGAGAAAATTAGTATACTTTGGACATATAGTGAGAAATGAAAATAAATACAGGAAGGAAATAGAGCACCAAGATTCCGCCGAATATCCTGGCTTAAGAATTTGAGACAGTGGAAAGTTATGACCACCACAGACCTATTTCGAACAGCTGCTAATAAAATACGATGGACCATTGTGGTAGCCAACATCCATAGAGGAGAGCCACTAGCAGAAGAAGAAGAAGATCTACGTCGTATATCTGTACTTCTCACCATAGTGTCTTCTCATAAATTTTTTTTATGTTTAAAGTGTTTTTATCTCTGCTTTTTCATCCTTTAACATCCTTTTTATCCTCTCTGTGTCAGGTCTTGTTTCTGCCGCGTATGTCGTTATTGGTCTAATGACTGTTTTGTAAACTCTGCCTTTCATTTATTTCCTGATATTTTTATGTTTCCATATAGTTTAATTCAGACAACCTGCGGCTCTGTTTGCTCTATTCACTTGATATTTCACTTCTGTTTCGAGCTTTCCTTAGCTAGATAATGTGATGCCTAGATATTTAAACTCCATCACTTGTTCTATTATCTGACCTACCAGCTCCAATTTACATCTTAGTAAATTTAAAGATTAAATCTTCAAACACTGAATTTGAAACACTCCTACAACATAAGTAGGGTAAATGAAGGATATGGTAAAAGGTGGGTTTTCTTCAGCTACAGTAGGGATTCGGCCATCTCGGTGTCTCGAATTAAATTTATTTTCGTGGAAACTTCGTTTTTAAAAACTTTATTTTCAAAAATGCAATAAAATATACTTGCTACCGAACTGTAAATAAACGCTCCGAATACAATTAGCAATTAACTTCTTAAATGCTAAACTTATTATTAATTTATTATAAATAAGTGCAGACCTATTTATACCTTCTGATCGGATGGACTGTGGTCGGCGGATTCCAATGGTCTGAAAACAAGGGACTCGCTTTTTCTGAGCCATTTTTTGTCTTCTGTGTTTTATTTTGGTACAATATTCTTTGAATTTACTATTAAACACCTTAAAGATTACTAAAATAAGAATTATTAGTATATTTATAATAATTAGACTTGAGTTGGTCCAGTTGTGATATGTTGGGACTTCTTTTAGTTCAGACATTTCTATATTCTCTGCCATTTTCTGTATCTCCAATGTTTTCAATTTTAGTATGGGTAGATTGGTTGTATTTTCTTTATATTCAAATCTTGGTAAGTCGAATATGCATTCTTCGTGTATTATCTCTTCTTTTTCATAGATTTGATTATTGATTGTTATTTGGCATTTTTCTATTTTTCTATATACACCATTTTTATTACAATTGGTTTCTATTGTTGCTGAATATGAAATAACTACTATCATTATAGTTATAGTATATTTATAGTTGATTGGAATTAATGGTTGATATTGTCGTTTTCTTTTAATGTATATTAGTACTTTTACATTCATTTTTACCAGTTTGTATAAGTTTACTTAGGCATGCTTGAAAATTTTCTTGTAAAGTCTTCTTTCAACAATAATAATAATTTTCAATTTCGGGACATATTTTGGCTGTCATCCAATTTTCTTTGCTACTGAGAAGTAGGAAAGGTTGGTCAGGAATAATTGTGAGGTTATTTAGAGGTATAGGATAAATTTGGAAATATCTATAGGAATTAACAATTAACTTTTTAAATGCTTCTTCTTCTTCTTCTTATTCGTTAACCTGATGCTGGTATCGTGATATCATGAAGCCATTAGGTACATTTCCCAATGTTCCTCCACGTTTTTCTATCTTCTGCCATTCTAGCACATTCTGACAATGGAGCGCCAATGGTATCAACAATATGGTTCGTGTATCGTATGGGAGATCTACCTCTATTTCTTTTGCCTTCCACCTTTCCCTGGATGGTAAGTTTTTCAAGACCATCTCTTCGAAGCATATGTCCAAAATAGCTTATTATTTGTTTTGATATTTGTGTTCTCAGTCTTTTCTTTTTTTTCTTTTCTTAGTCTTTTCTTTGCTTAACTTATTATAAATTTATTATAAACAAGTGCAGGCCTATTTATACCTTCTGATCTAATGGACTGTGGTCGGCGTATTCTAATGGAATTATCTGTTTATGTTTATATAATTCTCGTCTTTGTGGTATGGAGAGTCAGAATATAAGTATAAATAGGTTTTTACATTTTTATTATTAACACACTATTTACAACTTACGGTTAATGATTTATATAATACTTAGTTGACGATGTAACGCGATTAACTTGAATTCGCATGGTGATATTATTGAATACGCGTAACTAGGATCATATCTGTTTAATTATAAAATACCGACTTGATAAAATGAATTACGATTATCAATTGACCTTGATTACCCATGTATTTACTATTTTCTATCATATCGTTCTATGACTAATCGACAAATAATGTTTAAGGTGCAACAAAAGTATGTTAACAATATGTTATTTAAAGCATGCTAACAATATGCGTACCTTAGATTAGAAAACAATTATTTAGTATAAGTAACAGAATATTTTTAAATCACTCTATTTATCTCAACATTTTTAGAATATGTCTTTGATATAGGGTAAGAAAAGGTATATTGGTGATAAAAATGAAAAATACTAATAATAGGAATTCGAAAACTAAGCAAGAAATAAGTTTTGCTTTATTACGTTACTTTATTATTTGAAGTATATGTTTAGAAGAATTAATTTAACAAAAAATGATTAATAATAATAGTAAATGTTAAATTGACATACAAACTTATGTTAGGTAAGTTGGTGACACGGTAAGGTATATTGGTGATAGTGGTTAGGAAATTTGGTGATATTATGGAAATTGTATATTTAATCAGATATTTAACAATTTTATTCCATACAACGATCACATCTTTAATAAAGTTTTTCATCGCCGTCAGTATCTTCGATAGATGTGCAAATCTCTTGGTATGGTGTCAAACAAGATGAGCACTGAATCCATTGGGCTCCATTTCTTTTCTTATGACCCCACATAAGCAACACTCCCAATCATCTATTTTACTTTTTTTTGCTTTTTGGACAGATTTATATGAAATCGAGGGCTGTTGCTGAAGATTTTCTGTTACTGAAGTGTTTTCATTTGTCGGTGTTGAGCATTTCGCACTTGAGTCCCTATTTCTTGACCTCTCTGGACGTTTTGAAAGTGTTGGTGTTTTTAAAATATGATCCACTGTGGCTTAAGGATTTAAAATAGAAGTTTCTGGTTCTGCGTCAGTTGAAACTGAAGAAGCAGGAGCTATGTCAGTTAAAGATGAAGGCCGTAATGCTTCTTTTGGAATAACATCTCCGTTTAAAGGACATATGCCTGTTTTTTAAAAGCATGTTTTTCTTTGTAAAGGCGCTTATGTAAGCTGGATTCAAAATGGAATGGAAGTTGCTATGATTTGGAGCATCCGTAGGGTTATTGTTCATATAATGATTCATGCTATTGCGCCAGTAAGTCTTAAGTGGCTTGAATAGTCCCACGTCAAGTGGTTGCAATAGATGAGTGCAATGAGCTGGGAAAATAAATAGGTAAACTTGATTATCTTTCGCTATTTTCAAAACTTCAGGTCCAATGTGGACAGAATGAGAGTCAATAAACAAGACTATAGGACGTTCAGGCGTTATCGTAGTGATAAACAAATTTAACCATTCCAAAAACAATTCAGAATTGATTCATTCTTTAGGAAATAATTTTATTAATGCGTTGGGAATGGCATCATTTTTAAGTGTATTATTCCATCTAACACCTTCAAAGATTACCATAGGAGGAATCCATGTTCCATCAGCACAAATGCATGCTAACATAGTTTGAGTTTGACCTCGATCAGCATAGGATCTTGTGTAAACTTTTTACCAATGCCGATAACAACTTTGGAAGATTCCAGTACATACGATAATCCAGTCTCATCGCAATTCCAAATTAAATTCGGTTTGTTTTTTATATTGAGTTTCGTAAGAACATCATTCAGTTTCTTAAAGAAATCTTTGATCATAAATTCATTAGCCATGGAAGCTCTGTAGGCCGAAAGATTTTCTGGCACACAAAGGCACAAGTTGTACCTACTTTTAAAACTATTCCACCACCATTTGCTTGCAATGCAGTTAGTTGAGGGCAAGAATTTCTCCCTATCATCCACTTTAGCAAGATCATAAGCATATTTTCTAATTTGATACATGGTTAGTCCAAAACCCAACCCAATTCTTGCATTTCTATAATATAATTGTAAAGCCTCAACTCTAAATCACATGACAATGCAAAAGACTTCCCCACTTTTCTTACCGAATCCTCTTCATTCGCTAGGTAACCTTTCAAAGTGCTCCATGGGACTTCTACTTCCTTTGCAGCTTTATATATAGTCTTACCTTCATTTCTTACTAATCTGACAACGTTTTGAAATTGCTGTTGATGATATTTTCTATATTTACCCTCTTTTTCCATTGACAATCTAAAAGTAAAAATTAAATAGGTTATTTGGTGATATCGGAATCTTGTATAGGTAATTTTGTAATAAAAAAAGTTAACAGCTTTTAAAATGTAATAAAAAATAATTTTGTAATAAAAAAAGTTAACAGCTTGGCTAAATCACGAATTCAGTGCAACTATTTTTATTGATAATTTGTTTATTGAATGGTTTTATAAAGTTTTTTTTAAGGAAAACAGCAATTATTCCAATAAAAATGTAACCAAATATGTAACAGTCTTTCACATTTAATAAGAAATGACTCCACTATCGCACAATGGTCAAAACAGTCTGTTTACTAAACGCAGGTGCGCGCATCGCTAAATCGGAATATATTATGTTTGTCCTGCTTTCACTCGTAGCAACTTACTAGCGCTGTGCTATGAATGTGCTTTCATAGGGAACTGTGTGGTAGTCTGATTGAAAATTACCACCAAATTACTTGTATCACCAATATACCTTTCCTTACCCTATATTACAAGGATAAGCAATGCGCCACTTGAGGAGAACATACCCTGTCAGAAAATCAGTAAATTTCTTATAAGGAATGTGCGGCTTTTATTACATATAGCATATAGCATAGGACTTCTTGGTGAAATTTAATGAAAGAACATAGTTTGAAACAAAAGTCTCAGAACCAATATGTTTGACTCTTTCAGGAAGAACAAGAAGAACAAACCACAAATTAAGCCTGAAATATATTTGACGATTTATTAGACCATCTGGGAGTATTTTCATGGATTCAAGGATTCATTCAGTATCTTCTACTTGGCATAGTGAGCGTTGCTCAGACGTCAGTCAATTTCATAATGAAATGGCCAATAATACTGAACACAAATCAGCTACCAGTTGTAAAAGCTTGACTTAATCAATTGACGCAATCTTTTCATTAAATTAATATACTTTTTAAGGCTTCTTAAATGTATATACCTATATGCGTGATTTTTATCAACAAACTTTCTACTAAACTGTCTAAAAAATATTTTGTAAAGAAGACTACTCTCATACAGTTATAAGAAACGTACAGTCCTCTCTCTCTATAACGATATGCAAGGGACCGGGAATTTTCATCGTTATAAGGAGAGATCGTTATACAGAGAGAGACAAAATTCGGTACTGTAATATTAATAATACTGTAAATATCCTATTTTAATTTAAAAAAATTATCAAAACGAATATAAATGACTTAACATTGTATTCCATATAGATTTATTAACGAATAATATAAGCAATACAGTATAAAAAATGACTGTGCAATTAAAACATGTGTACTGTACAATAAAAAAATAAAATGCTACTGTAAAATATATTTAGCCTACATTATCAAAAAAATCTGTCACCTTGGTCTGTCTTCTTTTCACTTTCCACAGAACTGACCTGACCTTGTGCTGAAGACGCATCGAATCTTCTACAGCACTCATATCGTCTTCCTGGTGGATGAAAAATCGATGCAGTACTTTTGCCGCATCCAATGCCTGCTGAGGGGTCGGAGCTGGTTCTGACTCTGCTTCCACTTCAGAGTCACTGTTTTCTTCTTCTTCTACACGAACTGCTTGCAGGATGTCCTCGTCAGAAAGTCCAGATGTTGTAGCTACATTTTTATCAACTTCTTCAAAATCTGTTAGCTCTTCCGGTCCGTAAGTGATAGTAAAGTCAAACTGTCTGGCCCAAACATCTAATGGCAGGTCATCTTCATCATAAGCCAATCCTTGATCTTCCAGCCATCCTGCGTGTTTAAAGGAATGTTGTATTGTATTAGTCGTCACCTCGTCCCAGGATTTACTAATCATTAGGATGGCGTCAAGAATGTTTAGTTTAAGATCGCCATTATTCTCAACCAATTCCATCAAAAGTCTTCTCCTGTAATGGTTTTTTAAACTCTTGATGACACTTTGGTTCATGGGCTGAAGGACACTCGTTGTGTTTGCTGGCAGAAAACAGAGTTCGATGTTTTGAAGGTCGTGCAATACAGGATGAGCAGGACAATTGTCTACAAGCAAAATAATTTTTTTCCCTTTAAGCTCGATCTCCCACTTTCTTATCGCTTCTTCAAAAATTTCCGAGGTCATCCACGCACTCTTGTTTGCTTTATATGTCACCGGTAGATTTTTTATGTTTTTAAAGCAACGCGGGTTTTCGACTTTCCTATCACTAACAATTTTCGCTTCACCGAACCTGTCATGTTAGCGGCTACTAAAACTGTAATGCGTTCCTTAGAGAGCTTTCCACCAACACACTTTTCCAATTTAAATTTTAAAGTTCTGTTGGGTGTCATTTTAAAAAACAATCCAGTCTCATCGGCATTGAAAATGTCGTCTGACGCATAGCGTGTCTTCAGTCCAGGCCACACGTTTTCTAGCCAATGATCCGTTACGTTTTTGTTAACATCGCGAGCCTCTCCGCTGATTTGGCCGTAGTTGATCTTGTGCCGCATCTTCCACTTGCTCAGCCAACCCTCAGATGCCTTAAAATTCTCAATTCCAAGTTCAATTGCAAAAAATTCAGCTTTTGTCCTGACCACAGGCCCATAAAGTGGAATATGGTTCATACGCTGCTGCTGGAACCACTGAAGCATAGCGCGATCTAAATCTTCGTGCTGAGGTTTCCGCAACTTCTTCCTGCTACCGCCCTCCATCTCCGCTTTAAGCCACTTTTTTCTGTCCTTCCATATCGTAGCCACAGTTGACTGAGACAGCCCCGTCCGGCGAACGACATCCGATTGCTTTTCACCTTTCTCTATTGCTCGAGTTATCGATAGTTTTTCCTCCACCGAGAGCACTTTACGCTTTTGTGAAAACATGTTGACTGATGGCACACTAAGACGCAACTCAAACTGGAAATTAAAAGTCGTCAATAGAAGACAACATCTGTGTGATAACAGTTAATTACGCCGCCCGAACAATAAACGTCACTTAACCCTCTGATAAGAAAGAGTGTATGCCGCATTCCTTAAACGCAAAACAAAACAACTGCTGAACAATGACCTTTTCATTCGTGACTCAGGTAGTCTGAACTTTAAATACAATAACACATTTGTCATCAACTATTGAACGCTAAAAAAGTTATCGCTATAAAGAGAGAACGATATCGGTATAGAGAAAGAATTAATACATTGTTCTTATGACGAACCAACCAACGTTTACTATTTTCATCGTTATAGAGGAATTATCGTTATATAGGGAATCGTTATAGAGAGAGACTACTGTATTTGTTTTATCTTTTAGACATGCATGTCATTTTTAGAAATAAAACTGGACCAGAGAAAACGAGGACGTAACATTGAAGCAAAAACTGATTTCAGTACACTTAAATAACTTAAAAATGATCCTAAAAAATGTGCATAAATGTTGTGATATTTATAGTTTAAAATCAAACAGTCAATCTTAAAAATCATAGCAAGTTTTATAGTTATTTAATCATCATTCCACCCTTTTATTCCTTTCTATGCCATTAATTCAGAATTAAATGCCTTACACGCGTCTATTAAAAAGCCGAAAAATGTAAATAGTGCGAGGAGATAAAAATGTAAGTTAAGGCAGACTGTTATCGTCTCAATTCATCTTGAGTATCGCGAAGTGTTGTGCGTGTCGTGTTCTACAAGCATCACCATTGTAGCAGTGTTTCTGCGGTTTCGGGAGGCGGTAACCTAGCAACGGGAAGCGGCGAAGGGTAGGAGCTACCTCCCGCGACCGAGCAAGCTGTTTTAAGCAAGACACCCTGTTAGAATAATTATATCTCCAGATAACAGGATCATGAGATTATCCACTTTAGTATCGCCCCATTTCATTTGTTTAAATGCTAACACACTCTTACAAGCAGCAATTATATCTGTTGGCTCTTATCCTTCTATTTATATGAGTCCTTTTAGGCCCTAATCAAGATCGCATCGTTGCTAAAATTTTGTTTTATGAGCCTTCACATAAGAAATAATCAGCTTAACTGTAAACAAAAAGTGACATTTAACAAATTATAAGTCAAAGGAACTTAAAACACAAAAAACAACCTTTGAAAATGGTTTTTAAAAAACAAAAAATTGGCACTCACATCAATTTATCTTTTTGGACAAATACCTTGAGGAGGTTTTTCTAGTTTATTTAATACCAATTTTAATGTTTAAAATAAGGTAATGCCTAGAAAGCAATTCACAAATTAGGAATATTAGAAAAAATAATATACGCCACGAAAAACCTGTACAAAAAAATTAGCCCAAGTGGTTTACTTGTAACAAAGGGTTTTTTGCAGTAATGATCCACATCTCTGCTACCTACTATTTAAAATAGACTTGGAAACACTATAAAAAATAAAAAGCAAGACAATGCATGATGATACCACTAAAAAACGAATACCGATACACATTAAGCTTTATATACAGTGTTTTCATAAAGTGTGGAAATGGTTTATTATCTCATGACTTATATTTTTATATTTAAAGCTCTGATATCTCGGTTTTTGAGTACAACCGTACCAAACTCATCAGTCATCACATTCAAACTTGAGTATACAGAGTGTAAAGGAAACCAGTAAGTACTCGTATTTCTTAAAACTTAAACCAAATTTTATTTTACAAAGAAAATTATCATTTCAAATTAAAGACAAACAAATATCATAATTACGACAAATGCTCGAATGGAATGACATATTGTTGTACGATACAGAAGGTATCTATCTATTAAAGATAACCAATTCCATTCAACTGATAATGGCTTTGTAATGGGCTGTAAATCAACAATACAATAAAATAAAGTGGTAACTACTGTACTCAGTATATTGCCAAAAATCAAATAGATTGTGAAGACATGTCAAATTCCTTAGCAACCATTGAGTTCGTAGTTACCATTGGATATGTCAATATTAAATTGATTTGTTGTGTCACATCGATTTAGAAGTCTGCACTAGTATCGTTTTGAGAAATATACTACTAATAGAAATTATTTGATATTACGGTGATGCTCAGAAAAACAGCGAAAAGAAGTTTTGATGATCTTAGCTTACGGCGATCGTAAAAGAAGTATGGCGGAAGTATGCGATATCCATAATGAAAAATATCCTAATCAAGTACCAATAAGTAAAGCGACGGTAAGCAAAATATTGCTTAAATTTAATGATATTGGCAATTTTAGAGATAAGCTCAAGAGTGGCAGACATACTATTTCCGACAATCAATTAAATGTATTACATGAAGTTAAAGAAAATCCTCTGTCGTCAATTACAACTTTATCAACTCACAATGAGATCTGTCGTGGTGCTGTTCATAAAATTCTGGAAAAGGCCAAATTACATCCATATAAAATTAAACTTATAAATACATGCACTGAGTGAAGACGACTTTGATGGACGCATGGAGTTTTGCGAAAATATGCAAGAATTGTATAAAATGCCGTACCGAACAAGCAAGACAAGCTTTTATCAAATTTAAACTGCTACTATGTAACCGCAATCTTTCCTTCAATCTCCGCTACAGGATGGTTAAATGCTATGTATGGTCCATATTGTTATACGGCATGGAAACATGGACGTTAAGAGTACTTTCCATTAATAAGTTTTAATAAGCCTTTGAAATGTGGACGTTGCGAAGAATGTTCCGCATACCATGGACAGATAGGGTGAAAAACGAGGAAGTCTTAAGAAAGGCAAATACTTGGAGAGAACTACTCAATTTGATCAAGGTACGATAAATTGGATACCTCGGCCATATTCTCAAAGGAAAAAATACGCAATTCCTCAACTAATCATCCAGCGAAAGATTAAAGACAAGAGAGGAGTAGGTCGCAAAAAAATGTCGTGGCTACGGAACATAAAAAACTGGACAGGCATAAATAACACTGGCGATCTTTTGCATGTCGCACAAGACAGACGTCTGGCCTTAAGATAATTCGCCAACGCACAATAGGTGCACGAAATGTGTACTTGTAAATCAAGAATTGTGTAATCGAAATAATGGATTTAAATCTTGTTTTCCGACGAGGCCACTTTTTGTTTAAATGCTACGGTTATTAAGAAAATCCCAATTGGACAATGGAAGTTTATACCCAATATTCCCAAAAAGTAAATGTATGAGCTGGGATTGTTACTAATACCATTGTAGTACCATATTGTTGGACGGTACTGTGATGGGTAAAAGGTATTTAAAGATGTTGTAAAGCTATGTAGTTCCATTTTTATCCGCAACATTTCCAGATATCAATAATCTTCTTCAGGATGGAGCAAGTCCACATTATGGTGTAGTGGTTAGAAATTTTTTAAATGCAACTTTTCCCAATCGCCGGATTAGACGACGCGACCACATTGAATGGCCTGCTAGGTCGCCAGATTTGAATCCCATAGACTTTTCTATTTTGGGTTATTTGAAAAGTAAGGTATATGTAAACCGACCTACCAATTTAGTTAACCTCAAACAGAAAATTCGTACTGAAATGCAACCAATTACTCCAGTGATGTTACCAAGCATAACCCAAGAATTCATTGGACGTCTTGGATACTGTCAATTAAACCAAGGAGCTCAATTCGAACATTTTTTGTAATTATGTTATTTGTTTGTCTTTAATATGAAGTTACTTTTTTAATAATTTTCTTTGTAAAATAAATTTTCAATTAAATTTTAAGAAATACGAGCACTGGTTTCCTATACACTCTTTACACTGAAGTTTAAATGTGATGAGTTTGGTAGGGTTGCACTCAGTTGCATGCAATTTTTAGATAAAAATATGCCCTTTCTATTAAAAAAAAATATCGATGACGTCGTTATTTACATCTGCTAAGGTAGTGGGGGTAAAAGTTATTTATTTCCAAAAAGGTTAAAAACAAAAATAAAAATCGACCTATCAGAGCTCTAACACTGAAAATAATTTAGTCATGAGGCAATAGATCGTTTTCGCATTTTATGAATGCACTGTATGATCAAGAATAGATTGAGCAGGATTCCGAAGATTTGAAGATGATAAGAAAGCTAGAAAAAGGATCCCCTAAGATGGACCTTGAGATAAAATTTTCCAAAATAATATATCTTACAATAGTAGAATAAGAATTATAAGGTTGACAAATGAATGAGAACGTAATAATAAAAGAAAAAGCTACTTAGTTGTCAAAAAATACCAAAAAACCAGATAAGACAGCTAACATCAAAGGTACTGATGGAATAAACAAGTCTAGGCTAGGTCAAACTAGTTGATCCTGATCTAAATATGAACACTCCAGGATAAACTAGTACAGCCTTGTATAAACATTATAGTATACCTAGAAAGCCAAAATAAATAGATAAACTGAATAAAATACTCTAATTGTAAAAATAATTAATTGTATTAAAACGATTACGATTCGTCGTAAAAACTAATGGACAGTTAGGATGTTAAAAAACTTAGCTAGTAACAACAAAGTGGTGTTTTTTGTTACTATGTGTAAAAAAGTTTTTTTTTAACGTTGGAAATGTATGGTAGCTTTGAACTTAAAACAAAAAGGTTTACCCAAGGTTAATCGAAAAACCCAATGTAACTACATTTAAAAGGATTAATTCTTTGAATTGTCAGCAATAACTAAAATTTTGATTGATATAAAGTTTAAATGTGAGGTTCTGTTTTCTCAGAACGCAAGCGTTCTTTTTGCAAAGAAACGCAATTGAGTTTTATTAATGAAACTTTGCTGAAGAGACAAACATTATTAAATATTATATATGTATACATATATATATATATATAATATATATATATATATATATATATATATATATATATAATACAAACCTCTACAAAACAATAATACGCCCAGTCCTAACATATTATTATGGTTCACCTAACCTGGACTCAAGCAAAAAGTAACGAAAACATGTTAGGATTTTTCGAAAAAAAAAAGTACTAAGGCGAATCTATAAAGCAGTGAATGACAATGGAGTGTGGAGAAGACGATACAATTTTGAACTTGGACAGGGCATGTAATGCGGATGGAACAAAATGACCCTGCTAGAAAAACACTTCTTGATAGACCCATTGGTCACAGAAGAAGAGGAGGACCCAAAACAAGGTTCCTTGATAACATCAATGAAGACGTGAAAAATATGGGAATACGTGCCTAACGGAGAAAGGCGATGGATATAGACGACTGAAGAGAAATTCTTGAGGAGGCTAGGACTCACTCATTTTTGAAAAGTCAGAATGATGATGATGATGAGCGGTCGAATTCACCACTTATACAGTATCATTTACAAGTGTTATCTCAGGTTTCTCGTGTTTTTTTGTCAGATATTCTATTTATTTGCGTCTACCAAAAATAATTCCTAGGTCAAGGTTTCTCGACATCTGTAGAGGTGACAACATTCAAGACGCCTTGAACCTGATGAAATGAATATAACAATGTATTGATCTTTAGAAAGAATATCTGTCTTCTTCTTCTTCTTTCTTGTATGTAGGCTTTAAAGCTTGTTTTTTCATAAATATTAGCCTCCTAAATTGTTTAAATTTTCGCGCCATCTTTTTCTTTGTTTGCCAATACTTCTTCGTCCATTTGGTGACTTATCTCGTGCTATTCGTACTATTCTATCCTCTGCCATTCTACTGAAGTGTTCGTTCCACTCATGTTTTCGTTTTGTCACCTATCTATTTATGTCTTCTATATTGCATGCTCTTCTTATGTTTTCGCTTCTCTCCCTATCCAACAGACTTTTCCCTGATATTTGTCGGAGTATTTTCATCTCTGTTGTTTCTATCCTTTGTCTCGTTTTAGATGTGTCAGGTCTTGTCTCCGCCGTGTATGTTAATATAGGTCTAATTGCTGCTTTATAGATTCTTGTTTTTGCGTCTGTTCATGTTTTCATCTCTGTTGTTTTTGGTAGTCGTCTCGTTTTAGATGTGACTGGTCTTGTCTCCGCCGTGTCTAATTACTGCTTCATAGATTCTTGTTTTTGTGTCTTGTCTTAGGTTTTTGTTCTTCAAGATTGTGCCATTAAGAGATCCTGCCGTTTTACTTGCTTTTAAGCTTTGTGGTCATACTTCTTCTTCAACATCTCCGAAACTAGTTATATATATTCCCAGGTATCTAAACCTTACTTCCTGCTTTATTATTTTCCAATCAATTTCGATTTTACATCGTAGTGGGTATTTAGATGTCATATATTTGGTTTTTTCTGCTGATATTATCATATTGTATTTCTTGGCTGTTGCATTAAAGATGTGTGTTAATCTTAGGGCTCGTCTTCTGTTTCGGCGATTAATGCGAAGTCGTCTGCGTAACATAATATTTGGATTTCTTTGTTCTCCATTCTGTAGCCATGATCTTTACGTGCTGCTTGTATTATTTCGTTCATTATTATATTAAAGAAAAGTGGGCTTAACGAGTCACCCTGCCTGACTCAGCTTTGTACTGGTATACACTGTATTAGTTCCATTTATCTTTGCCTGTATTCGATTATGGCAGTAGATGTTTTCGATGGTTTGTATAATATTGATTGATGTTTCTTTTATACAGTAGATACATATCTGTCAAAACGATCAATTCGTCTTTAATGATAAATATTTGTATAAATTGTATCTATAATGATTAAGTGTGCTGCTTATGGAGATCATTGAATGATAATCATTACTTGAGTAGTACGTTATATTATATAACTTTATTTTAGTATTTTCAAGTTTTAAATATTCACCATCTACGAGTATTTATTTCTCATAGTATACAGATTTATTCATAATATTTTCTACACTGCTATATATTGTTTTAATTCTTATAGCATTTTACTTCTAGCTGTATACAAAGTTGTTGATCCTCTGGGAGGGACAGTAATGGCGAAAGAGGTAAAAAGCATCATACCGTATATTATTTTTCAAAGAACAGTTTTCCTGATACAACATTTTATCAGTATTCTATCAATATACGGTTAAAGCAATAAAAAGTTTCTAATATACAATAACAACGAAAGGAAGGCAGGAAACGATGGCGTAGACTCCCAAATCTTCATCGATTTATATGATTTAGAAGGATGTGTTCACTATTCTCGCTCTAACAGAATATGGGAACATCATATCCGGTCAGGGGCTTGTTGCACGAATACGGGAATATCCATTTGTTTGCTACCGACGTTCTATTCTCTGTCTCGTTCGCTGGAAGATATTGTATTATTGAATTTGTCCAGAGCTTATGTATCCCGTGGGACCCATCTTATGCTCCATCCTGCATTGTCAGCATATATAGATTATTATATAGACATCTGGTCTGTTCACTGTGGAATCTTACAGATATAAAAGTATCGGCTGTTTCCAGGGGCGTGTTACAATACGGTTCAAATATTAATACCCAATATTTCTCAGAATTTTTGATGTGTTAGTAAAAAATCGATATGGTTTGAAATATTTTAATTGCTGTCTACGATAAAACGTTAAAATTACACAGTCTCGGCCTTACACATATAGTTGGTACAGTATAAATCCCGATGCACGTCAGAGATCTAAGTTGACACTGTTGCCAAATTACAAAAAAATTCCTAAATTCATTTTAAATCAAATATATCACACAATTATTGCAAATTGGATTAAACAACAAAACAAATGATTAGTCAATGTACATAAATAAAACAATTTGAAATAGGAAACAATGTTTCGTAAAATCTTACGTTAAAATACTTACTTACTTACGTTAATCTTTTTTTTTAACTTTATTTAAGGTTCAGTTTTCCGATCGATACATTAGAGTTGTGCATATGATGGTTTTATATAATTTGTCAACAATGCAAGAAAGTGTGGTGCATCGTTTTCTGTCCATCCATTCGTCTTCTTTGATGGCTCTACCTCTCATTATGTGTCGTACATTTTCTTCCCAGGCAACTGAAGGCCTTCCCCTTCTTCTTCTTTGTTGTGGTATGTAATTTAAAGCTTTCTTTGGCCATCTATCTCTATTCATTCGCTTCACGTGACCATACCACACTAGTCGTCTCGTTTTAATTCTGTTTACACTGGAATATACAGTATTTGTCCTCCTTCTAATATCTTCATTCCTGATATGATCTTTTTTGGATACACGACACGCTCTCATTAGAAAATCAATTTCTACTACTTCTATTCTTTTTCTATCTTTTTTCGTAATCTGTCAAACTTCTGCCCCATAAGTCATAATAAGCTCTACCAAGGTTCCATAGATTGTCAATTTCGTTTCTTGTCTAATATCTTTAGACCATAGTAGAGAGTTTAGTATGTTAACCGCTTTTTTCCCCGCTGCGTTCTATTTTCGATGTCTCTTTTAGTAGTGCCTTCTTTAGATATTATAGATTCGAGATATTTAGGTATATTCATTGCATGTTTTTGTGTTTCTAATTTCTAACTCTGGATCTTCTTCATCATCTCCTATTTTAAGATACTCTATGAATATGTTTTTGACATATTCATATTGTGGCCCATTTTTCATATTCCTTCTTTAGTTTTCTAAACATGTAGTCCATGTCTTCCTCATCATTTGCTACGACTACCTGATCATCTGCGAAAAATAAAGTTGTTAGATATTTACCATCGCCTGGCATGTCTATTCCCATTCCGGATACTTGTTTTCTCCACTGCTCTAGCGATGATTGAATATATATATATATATATATATATATATATATATATATATATATATATATATATATATATATATATATTTTAAATAAGGTCGGAGATAGACAACATCCTTGTTTAAGCCCCTTTGTTATTGGAAATGATTCAGATATAAAGTTTCCTTCTTTAACGACACTTCTTGCATTTTGTATATATTTGTGATAGCATCCATATACTCGCATCTACTAATGAGACCTACTTTCGTTAAAGTTTAAAACAGTTTTTTCAAAGGTACCGTATCGTATGCCTTCTCTAAATCTTCAAACAATAGGTTGGTAGATAGATTCCTTGCCTTGCGTTTTTCGATTTCCTGCCGCAGAACGAATATACCATCAGTGCACGATCTTCCTGCACAAAATCCATTTTGTTCTTCTATGTCTTCGTATTCTAATTCTATTCTTTCTTTTATTATTTGAGCATACAACCTCCCCACTGAGCTGATAACAGTTATTTCCCTATAATTAGAGCATTTGCGTTTATCCCCTTTCTTGAATATTGAGCTTATGTATCAAATATTCCAATCATCAGGGATATTTTGTCCTTTTAAGCATTTGTTACATAGTTGAACCAACATCTCATGTAATATTTTTGTCCATACTTTACCACCTCAATTGGGATGTCTCCAGATCCTGCTGCTTTACCGTTTTTCGATCTTTTGAGGGCATCGTTTAACTCTCCGGTTATTATCTCAATTATTTGTGTGTGTTCGGATATTTCTTCCATTTCGATCTCTTGGAATTTACATCTATCCTCTGTCAGTAAGACCTCATAATGGTATTTCCACTGTTTCAGATCTATTAACTGTAAGTTAGATTGTTCCTTTCCTTTCCTCCGAAGAGACTTTATTACCTTACAAGCTTGCCCAACTCTTGTTCCACCCATATACCTATCCACCTCTGCACATTTTCGATCCCACATCTCATTTTTACTTTTCGCTACTTCTCTTTTTACATCTCGATTTAATTTTTGATGTATCTTGTAATCTTCCTCCTCTCTCGTTGACATCCATTTCTGATAAGCAGTTTTCTTCTTGTTGACTTACGTTTGCATATTCTCCGACCACAATTCTTGATTTTTTGTTTTATGTTTATACCCCAAAGCTTCACTTGCAGCCTCATGAATGCATTTTTTTAGTTGCTGGTATAATTCTTCCGGTGATATATTTTCTCGATCCACATTTTGTAATTTTGTGGCCAGTCGTAATTTGTAAAGCAATTTCGTTAAATCTTCTTTTAAGCTTTTTAGTTTATATTTAGGAGATATTTCTTCTTGTAGCTTTTGAAAATTCCATATTAATTTTATAGCATTGAAAATACAGTGTTATGGTGATAGGTGTAATAATTTATGGCCATATTGTACTGTTCAATCATCAAAAATGTATTTTGGAGGTGGTTTGTTTCTAAAAATAAATTTTGATAACCTGAACCAAACTCTCATTAGGGGTACTTACTGCGCAACAATCTACAGAAGCTTTTGTTTCAACATTGTCTCATTAAAAGGCAGTTTATTGTCAGCTAACTAATCTTTTATTTCAGTCTAACAGCTCTTTTCCTTTTTGCATTCTTAATAAAACTTCTTGGTTAGTAACGTGGTCGGTATAGGATATCTTTAGGATTCTACGATAAAGCCACATTTTAAAAGCCTCAATTTTCTTAAAGGTAGCGTCTGTGAGAGTCCACGATTCAACTCCGTACAACATACTGTAAATTGTATTACGAATTTCGCTTATATTTATTATTTCAATATTGGTAACTTTCTTAGACCTAGTACGTTTTTTAGGTGGTGCCGTTAGAGGTGTATTAGTTTTTACGGCCTGAAAGATTACTCATAGTTGAAATATGTAAATTTAAAGCTGCAGTTACACGCTAAAATAAAAATGTATATTTTAAGAATCTACATAAACAAGACGATTAACCCAATGCCGCTGGATGAGTGTTTTTACTTCATATACTTTGAAAATATATAATTGGACTATAAAATTATGTTTATAACTATATCGCCATCTTAATGTTTGTTAAAATTTTGATCTCGTATCATTTGTGTGTTTCATTTTTTAATTAGACAATCATAATCTCTGGCTCTACAACCCTGGGTGTGTCTTGGCCTGTTCAGGAATTATTTTCCAATTCCCCCCTATCTTTCGCCAGGGCTTTCCAATTTATAACCCCTAGATTCCTCAAGTCATCTTCGACTTGAGTTTTAAATCTAGATCTTGGCCTGCCTCTCTTCCTGGTTCCTACTTTTAATTAGACAATCCCAGTAGGTTTTTTTTTGTCGCAGTATAATATAAGCTAAAGTAAAACTCCAAATTATAAATATTTCAACGAAAATACAGTATTTTTTTCCATAGTGTATATATTTCTTGAGGGTTTGTGTGTGGTCAAACAATAATGTACCGCTTCTGTATATTTTTTCTAGCAGTTCTTCCGTACTGTTAAAAATAACATTTAAATATTAAATATTTTTTAAATATCCTTTGCCACCCGAATCTACGCTACTGTTTCTAGAATTGTAGAAAGAAAACCTAACCTGGTTTCGTTTGCATCGAATGTGATATTTTCGGGACCATATTGCCGATATGAACCCAAATAAACCGATATGCTATAATACATAAAAACGAGGTTTATACGATAAGGATTTATATATATATATATATATATATATATATATATATATATATATATATATATATAAAAATATATATATATATATATATATATATAATATATATATATATATATATATATATATATATATATATACTTACGTAAAATATTTAAAGTCCGAGTGAACCGAGTGCTGGTCAAACGTTCTAACAAAAGAACAAAAATTTATAGAAGGTTAAATTCAAGTTGCATTTAACTGTTGGTAATGTTTTATCTTTTATAAAGAAACGGTAGTTGACAATAGAATTAGTGCTGTTATTCTTTTCGTTTTGTGGATAGTAAGGCTCATTACGAAATTTTAGTAAGTAGAGTTAGTAAGGTCTTCTGCATTATATAAAAGTAAAACATAATCAACAGTGTGTTTGGAATGATTCATAGATACTCCATTGAACAACAATTTTTCTCCATTCTCTGGCATCGCATTTTTATTGATATTCAGAGTAAGTATTACATAAGGTCCACAAAACAAATCCATGTTGAGCCTCTTTTGTAGAAATTGAGTTTGTCTTTATGTTAATCAACCTGCTGTTTTACTTTATCAAATCAAAAATCAGTTTAATTTATCGACATAAAAATATGAATAAGAAACAGGATAATCGGTTTCTATTTTAAAACAATATGGAGACCAGGGAACTGCCCTTTTCACTCCAAGTATTATTAGATTAAATCTGTGTCAAAATCGACACCGAAACCTATTTAAAATATTGCTGCACTAACTTGTAAATAATTATGTTTTTATAAATAGAAATTGCTTATTTTGTTTAAATACTAAAAAATCTAACCGATTATGTTTCGCGTAGAAGAGACTAACATAGTAGCGGTGTATTTTTAATTATAATTGTAATTTAAATCTGTATGATTGGTGTTCGGTCAAGTAAACTATATGAAATTGCTAAAGCTGATTGCAATAGAAAACCAATATTTAGTAATAATAAAATAAATGTACTGGCCACCAAAACGCTAAGATTATAATTAATATGATCAAGTCTCCAAAAACATTAAGCTAAGTAAGAGAGCACTTGCTCATGTTGCGCTGACGACTAATGTTAACTTAGTATGGGTACCGGAACACACAGACGTGGAAGAGAACAAACAGACTAACGCCCTGGTAAGACAGGTCACTTTTACTCTGCAGGGACCCGAACCTGTGATTGGTAGTCTCAAAGAGGTTCTTATATGGAGGTTTCAAGACTCCTGGGCCAGTTGTGGAGGTATGAGACAGACTAGGCTCCACATAGTAGGGTCAAGTCCTACAACGCAACTTCTCATTCTAGACCGTAGAAGATACTCTCTGGTGTTCAGTATGCTTACCAGCCACTGTGGACTCAGGCGACACCTTCTTCTGCTTGGATCGGTGGATGACCAATGGTACCGTGTGTGTAATTAGGAGAAGAAAACCTCCTCACATGTCCCCTCGGAGTGCTCGGCACTCGCCTATTAGAGGTGGTAGATCCTGGGATTTGTTTTATGCAAGCAAGCCAAATGAGGGAGGTACCCTTAAAGAGACTCGTGGCTGTCTATGATCCCACAAGGTAACTCAAGGATTAAACGATCAGACCCATATGGGCCCTGACCTGATCTACCGTAACCATAACCATTAGACGAGTACTGCAAGTTTGCGTACCTCTGCTATTTAATATGTATTCAGAATTAATATTCAGACAAAACACTAGAAAAAGTCATTGCGGAAATAAAATTTAATGTCACCAAAATATCAGGCAACAAAAATCAATTAAATAAACATAGTCATATCACAAGTTTCGGATGAAGATGAACAAAAAAATGACCAAGAAGAAGGTATTAAGGTATTCAAGAAAGAACAAAATATTAACTTCCCTCTAATGATACATAGAAAATGTTAGACCGGGTAACCCATTACAAGTACTTAGGCTTTTGGATTATCTACAACCTCCATCCTCAATAAGAAATAAAAGCCAGAATTCTTCAAGCTATGGATAATTTAAAAAGTGTATTGTTTTTTTTGTTGTCTGCTTCATTACAGTTCGGTGTAAACACATTAGCGAAGTATTCATCAAATAAAAAGTCCTTTTTATTTTCACTTACTGCTTATCAAACTAAAGGATCTGGTGAGGTACGTATATGAGGATTCGTGGGTTGAGACTTGTTTTGGATTGTATTGGCTTCCAAATAGATTTATTTCTTTCGCTAAATTCGGTCACATAGTAATTAAATGTATGGAAAAACCTCTACATAGGGGGCGTGATAAGAAATATATCCACAACACTTTTTCGAACTATTAACTGTCATCAGGAAAGATACTTTCCTAAATGTAGGCGAAATACAGTATATGTAAGACATTTGTTGTGTTCTCTACCAAAAAGACATTATTTATACTGAAATTTACGTTAATTCGGTGACGCAATTTGTTTCCTGATTATTGTTTGGTTGTATATTTAATACATTGTTTTGATTATTTTCCGCCTGAGTATTAATACGTACTTAAAATATTTATTATCTACCTTAAAGGTGATTGAAACAAATCTCTTGTTTCAATCACGCATGTTATTAACTTAATCTATCTTAACTAATCATTTTAATGACCAAAAATTACGATGATTATAAAACATTATTATTAGGTTTTATTATTTTTATGGTGTGATTTATTGATGGGAGATTGAAAATATGAAACTGAAATTAGGAAAGAGCATAAAACACGAAGGGAGGATAATTTTATGGTTTCAATTAAAAGATATGCAAGCTAGATTGATAGCGAGTTTTGAACAGGGGTTTAATACATAAACTGCTGATAGGGTGCGGGATTATGTCGTAAATAATAACACTTATTTCTAAATTTATTGGATTTCGAAACTTCCTTATTTTTTATATCTAAGGGTTGTGAGAAAAACATGCTTACTAAATATGAAGTTTGTGTTCCACAGTTCCTGTTTACAAATTAATGAAAATTTTTATAAAGACGTTTTTATGACAATATATTTGTTATTAAAAATTTTTATTTTGATTTAATAGTATACCAGAACTATAGTTTATTTTTATGAACGAGAGAGTAATTAGCATAATTTTATTTTTGCGATATATAATTTATATTACAACCAAATGCCAACATTAAAGTGGACGACCAGTTGACAAAGACAATCTTTATAGAAGGAGGAGTAAGACAAGGATGCATCCTGTCTCCATTGCTATTGAACATGTACTCGTAGCGTATCTTCGAGCAAGCACTGCACTACAACTACAGAAAGGCGTCTCAACGGAGTGCGTTTAAACAACCTTAGATATGCTGAAGACGCAGTAGTTTTTGCAGATAGCTTAGATGATTTACAAGCAATAATGTCGCGCATATCAGATGTAAGTCGAGAATATAGGTGGGATCTCAATACGAAAAAACAAAGTACATGGTAGTTAGTAAACGCGAAATATTAAATAAACATCTTTTGGTAAACTAGCAGCCAATTAACAGGGTAAACACATATCTTTGTACTTACATAAACAGTCAATTGGATCACTCTACTGAAGTAAAATAATGCATAGGGAAAGCAAGATCTGCGTTTGTAAAGATGAAGTCTCTTTTCAGAAGTCACAATTTACCACTTAGTACAAAAATCTCTTTCATCAGATGCTATGTATTATCTACATTATTACACAGAGTAGAGGCATGGACGCTCTCTGAAGCTTCTTTAGAAAATCTCGAGGCCTTCGATTTCATGGGTGGATTGTGTGACTAATATTGAGGTCCTACGTAGAATAGACAAGGAATGCGAGATCACTAACATAATCAAAGAGCGCAAATTAGAATATCTTGACCATGTTATGAGAAATGAACAGAGGTATGGCTTATTGTGACTCATTCTTCAGTGAAAGGTATTTGAAAAGAGAGGACCAGGGAGAAGAAGAATATCTTGGCTTCCAAACCTAAGGAAGTGGTTCAATACGTCTACAACCAGACTATTCCAAATAGTCTCAAGTAAAGTTAGGATAGCTATGCTGATCGCCAACATCCGGAATGGATAGGCACCGTAAGAAGAAGAATACCAATATTATATGTGTGCAATTTATTGTGAATGTGTAAATTCGAACTAATTAAATAAATAATTAAATGAAAAGTGAGAAATAAAATAATCTTCCTTACATGCCGATGCAAGGATTATTATTAAAAGTTTGAGAAAACACAGTGTTAAAACCACCATAACGAAGTTTTTGTACAAAATATTTGTACAATTCTCTATTGATGCCTTCTCTCTAACTAAGGCGTGGTCTTCCTCTTTTTTTTTCTACCGTGAGGGGTCCACATTAAGACTTTTGGGAGACGTTCTTCAGACATTATATGTACAAGACCGCACCACTTGAGTTGTTGGGTACCAATATCGTCTACTATTGTATGTTTTACTTTCATAATTTCTCTTATTCTAATGTTCGTTACTCTTTCTAGTCTAGATTTTCCAGCTTCAAGTTTTCTGTTGTATCTTTTCTTGATTTGAGAGATTGATTGATCTCAAAGGATACTATTGAGAAGGGAAATTGCTTTTGTTGCTTGGTTGTTTTTCTCCTCAATTGTCTCGTCTACGTTGCCTTCTTTTGTAATGATCATACCTAAATATTTATATGTGTTCCAATGTTTGATAACCTCTCCATCTTCTAATATGATGTCCTGGAATGGATCAACATACCTATTGCAGCATTCTAGATTTCCAGTGATTTCATATGTTTATAGTGGTTTAGTTTCTGTTTGTAGTCTACTGTTTCTTTATCTCTACCTTTTCTTCTTTTTATTTTTCACTCTTCAATTAAATGACCAAAGTGAGTCTTCCAGTCTAGTTTTACATTCTTCGAAGAGATCCGCCCATAATTGTCTTTAAATATTTTTTTCAGATTATCAAGTTTATGAAACAATTTATCATAGGAACCATACATTAATTTTATATTAATATTATATCACCAGAGTATTCACAAACGATCGTTAAAACTAATCCATCGAACAGATCATTTTTCTAATGTCAGCGAATCTGTGTTGCCGATTTGCAGCCAAACTGAATCAAATTAAAAGATCCCTTGTTCAAGTTTTCTCCCTGATATAACGCGTCATCTGTATATTAAAAGAATACGATATTGTTATGATTATGTTAGGATATAGCATCGCTATGGGCATCACAACCATTACCCCTGCTTTTTACTGTAGAGATGGGCGTGACAGTAAGGAACGATACGGTATGTAATTTAAACCGTTATATCTGCTCTAAGGGAGTAAATTAAATACCAAATTTTATTTCATTATCAATACTGGACAAAACTAAAATATTGTTACCGGATTCTTATTTCTTGGAATTCCATCATGAATGAATAAAAAAGGAATGATGAGGACAACATTCTAGGAAATATGTGCTTCATGCATTCTCTACTCTACTCTCGGTATTTTATTCCTAGAACATTTAAATGGAAAGTGCAATTATTTAACATGAGAATAATTGAATTAAGAAAGGTATTATATTTTGGCATTTATTTTAATGAGTCTTCTCATTGAGATATTGGAGGTAAGCAATAACATAGTTTAACTTATACCTAACTTGTACCTAGTTATGTACGGACTTAAAGCTAAATCTGGGAAGTTTTATTTGTCTAATTGCATATTGCAAGTCTAATAAGAATATTTCTGGTCAATTATCTCTACTTTCTGTATACTGAGAATACTGATTGTACTCGTGATATCCCTCGTCAATGTATTTATTCAAATTCTTCAATTTTTGACCTTGATATAACTGATAAGTTTACCATTGTTGTCAATCATGTTAAGCTGTAAATGACGAATATCTGTGCTTGTTTTTTTTTCTGATAAGTTTTCCATGCAAGTTTACATTAATATGTTTCTTTAAATTCTTTGCATTGCTTTTATCTTTAAATTTGGTTTTAACAATTTTGTCCTAACCTATTTAACTTCTGTTAAATGGAATGGACACATAGAAAAAATAAGATTTGAATGGTTAAGAAAAATATTTTGTTAAACTCTTGTTACAGCGTGCTGAGATCCTAAAGCCATAAATAAACCATTTCCCACATAATGATACAAGGCTGATTCGCAATAGTTGGTGTGGGACATAAATGGTTTTATAAACCTACCCCAGAAGGTCAAAAAATAATTAGGACTGTAGTACATAAAGATAGATCCTAAAACTATGAAAAGCAATAAAAATGGAAAGAAAGACCAAGACGATATCAATTGACGAAATCGGAAAAAGGAAGAGGAAAAAGGAAAAAAGGAAAAAGGAAAAAGAAGCAATCAAGAGAAGATTAAAATTAACGAATAGAAAGAAAAAATCAATAAAAGATTTAACGAAGTTCTAACTTGACACTGTTCTTTTTGCATACCAAATTAAGAATGTATGTCTGGAAACTCCAGGCACGCTTACGAAGAACAAGATGCATTAAAGCATGAAAATTTATTATTCGAAAAGACAACATAACCTCCAACAAAAATATTTAAATATTTTTAATGTTTTTCTATTTTTAATGTATTTCTATATGTAATAACTACGGCATGAGGATCAACGTCAAAAAAAACCAAATATATGACCTTCAGTAAGAATCCAATTCATGACACCAGTATCACAATAAACGGTACCCAACTTGAAAAAGTAAGCGAATACAAATACTTGGGAACCCTCATTAATGAAACAGGTGACCAAAATCACGAGGTAAAAAGACGTATTGAAATTGCCAGGTTATAAAAATGATAAAATTATTTTGTAATCGTGATATTAGTATTCATCTACGAACTAGAATGTTAAAATGCTATGTATTCAGTACTTTGCTTTACGGTGTTGAGGCATGGACTCTTAAACAGAGGAATATTAAAAATCTTGAAAGCTTTGAGATGTGGTGCTACCGCCGTGTACTAAGAATAAGTTGGGTGGATAGAATTACAAATGATGAGGTAATACGCAGAATAAATAACGATCCAGAAGTTATTATGAATATAAAAAAAGAGAAAACTTGAATACTTAGGCCACCTGATGAGAGGACAAAAGTACACGTTCCTACAAAATATAATGCAAGGAAAGATCCAAGGACGCAGAAATTCAGGCCGTAGAAGAATGTCAGGGATGAAAAATTTAAGAGAGTGGTTCGGCTGTACCACTAACGAATTATTCAAAACAGCAGTTAAAAAAATAAGAATCGCAATAATGATATCCAATCTCCGATAGGAGAGGCACTTAAAGAAGAAGAAATGTATTTCTTGTGAATTTCTCTATGGGAGAAATTTAAATAACACAAAAAGATACAAGTAAAAGTACAACAAAAAAAGGTCAAGCAAAAAATCAAGAAGAACATAACTCGCCGAAAAATGTGCGGCTCGTTTCAGATTCTACGAAGAGAATCAATTAGAAGGAAAACCCACACGCATCTCTAACCACAACGGTTGACGCTGTATTTTCTTCACCCTAACCGTTGTACGCTTCAGCGTACCACAGCAAAAATTGTTATTATCGAGAGTCATCCACTCGAAGTTATCATTAAATCTATTAACTAAGCTCTACATTAGTATATAAATGAAAGCATTAAAATTTTTTAACAGATTTTATAATTATTGAGGAAAGGGTAGTATATATATATATATATATATATAATATATATATATATATATATATATATATAAACACAGCAGCAGTCATAAGGTTGGCTGAGATGTTAGAGAAACACTCTTGACTTTTTGTCAAGCTTTCGGACTTATTTTATTCCTTCTTCAGGACATAGTCGTTGAGATTATTTAAAATTAACTTGGAGACTCAAAATTAACAACACAAATTTAATATAATTAAATTAATTAACAAATTAATATGATATCTCAGGGCTCTTTTACTTATTAAAAACAAAACGTGGGTGGCTTCAAAGTATTTTTTTGCTAGTTGCCTTTGAGGAAAACAAAGGATAGGCAATAGGAAAATAAAATTAGGTACACCACAATTATGACTTACAAAGCAAATATTATATTAAAAAAAAACAATCAAATATTAAAAGTAAAAATTTTGAATAAACATAAATATACCATATTATATATTATATTATATATTATATATACCATATTATATATTATATAATGATTAGAATAAAAATCTCAAACATCCATCAAATCATACATCCACAATTATCAATACAAATTAATTAAGGTTATATGCAAATCTAAAATTTCTTAATTTTAGTGACTCCCGATAAATTATCATGCATTATAATTCTCAATAAAATCAACAAAAATAAACGAATAACCTTAATTTAAATAGGTGGTCGTGATTGAAAGTCTAAAAATGACGAAACTAACCTTTTGTTCTCACAATTGATGACTTCACCTCTCTCTCTCCTTTGATTGTGCCTTGTCCACCTTGCTCGTATCTTTCAGTTTCTCCAGAATACTCATGCTAAAATCTTTACCACATGTATAAACACCTCCTCTCCAGACACAAAGAATATCTCAACTAATCGACTTGGTCCAGTATAAAACTATACATCTGTTTATTAATTACAGCATATCAGTTATTTCTTCTGTCTGCTACCACAGTTGGAACTCTTTCCACCAAACACAAATACAACTTTTCCCAATCTGGACTTTAAAAAGAAAACTTGTCTAATTAGCAACGTCGTCTCCACAAAAAAAAAACTAATTATACTCGCCCGATATTCAATTCACAATGCCTTCCTTTCACTTGCAAAACTCTATCCAAAATCCTCTCATCTCCTTCCTCTTTTTTCTTAACCAATCAGAACGTACCTCCATCCAAACAAATTTTACTTTCTTCAAAAAAAAAAAAAAAATACCAACTTTCTCCTATCTAATAATCCGTCAGTCATCTAATAAACATTTTCAATTTCTAGAAAAAAAAGGATAATTATCTCTCACAAACTATTTACAAACCTACCATATTGTCTAATTCTTGGTAGTCCATACAATAGAAAGTTTAAGGTAGATCTGTTTACAAAAATGTCTATTTAAAACTAAACCGTTAGAAAACTCAATATATTGTCTTCTTATTTTCTGAAAATGTCTTTGAACGTATAAAATTCACTTAAAAAAACACTTTCTACAACTAATGCTAAACAGTAAACGTGCTAAACGACCGAAACGTAAATAACAATTTTATTGTAGTTATTGTTGATACTGATGACATTAACTGACCGTACTCAGGTTCCGTAGATCAACATGAAACAAGCTTCATCATCAAATGTTTTTTCACAACAAGAAGTCGCCAAAAATGATACTACTGCACCAAAGTTATATTCAACAGTTTTAAATGAACCTACCAACATATTTCCTTCCAAAAAACAAGCAATTGTAGTAAATACAGTTCCAAATTCAAAAATCGAGGATTACCTGAATGTTGTAGCCAACTTAGTTGACCCCAAAAATATACTTGCAATATCCAGAATTGTTAATGATCGTATATGCATCTACTTCACTTCGGAAAATATTGTTCAAAAATTTTTGGAAACGGATAATGGGATAATAACAGTAAACCAATATCGTATTCAAGCTAGAAAACTAATTACTCCAAATGAAAAATTAATTATTTCTAATGTATCTCCTTCTGTACCACAAAACATAATAGAAAATGAACTCAAAAAGATAGGAATCCATCAAATAACACCAATAGATTTTTTACGGATCGGAACATCAAATCCTAGTTTTAGGCATATCATTAGTTTTCGACGTTTTACTTATATAGCCCCTACAAATCTTGAAAATATCCCCGATTCAATACTAATTAACCATGATCAATCGAACTACCGAATATTTCTCTCACTAGAAAAACAAACGTGCTTTATTTGTAAACAAACTAATCATTTAGCATCTCGATGCCCAAATCATAATAATCAATCTACTGATGACAATATAACACACATTTCTCAATCACAATGTGACCAGACTGTTAGTTCACAACAAAATACAACTCAATCTACAGTACATTATCCCGTACTTACCAAACAAATCAGTAATCCACAACCTACTGAAACCATCACTTCACCCACACCAATAAACTCCACCTTTTTTCGATAACTCCCAACCAATGGAGGCAGTATCGGGTAAAATAAATGAAACTCTAATAGAAACTCAAACAAAAGTACAATTACCCGAAACAAATGCTTCTGAACCTGGTAAAATAAATAGAACTATAAATGAAACTCAAACAGAAGCTCAAACACCTAAAAGAAATGCTTCTGATATAACAAATTCTCCTGAACCGGAGGGTGTAAATCCTTTTAAAGAACCCAATACAAAACACAAAAGAACAAAAACGGATGTCCAAACCCACCACAACATAGCTGAAGATATTACTAACTGTACAGTTGATTTTTTTCAAAATAAGTCAAACAGTAGTTGTTTAAGTCAAGAAGAGATAATAGATTTATTTGAAAACACCCATGGAGCTACAGATCCGCTTAGTATAGCTAAAACATATACGGAAGATATCGAAGGGTTAATAGATCTCCTAAAAAAACTTCATCCAGTGCTATCACAAAGATACTTGAAAACACGATGTACAAGACTAAGGAAGAAACTTTGTAAACTACTGGATGACTATTCCTCTACATATTGCAGCGATACGGCTATTAATTAAAAATTCAACTCCATAATTCAGTGCAATATGAACGGGTTTTACACCCGTCTAGAAGAATTTAAATTACTAATGTCCAAATTCATACCGTCCATGCTTCTTTTACAACTCTACACCAAGACTACTCCTTCTCACTTTCCCCACGATCAACCATATTTTCCGCAGAACTTCTTGCTATTTTGCAAGCAATAACATTTGTGAATAATAAAAACATAAAAAACCCTTTGATAATAACTGACTCTTTAAGTGCTCTCAGCTCTATGAAACAGTTATACACAAACCATCCCATTCTATTGCTTATAAAGTCAGAACTAATGAGATGTCAAGAAAACGACCGATTTGTTAAATTCCTTTGGGTTCCGTCACACTGTCACAACTGGAAACGAAAAAGCTGATCAGTTGGCAGGGAAGCAGCAGAAAATCCACAATCAACATTATTCACTAAATGCGTTAATAGCCACCTGAAGCAATATATTAGAAACAAAATAAGCGAGGAATGGCAACTACACTGGAACAATTCAGAGACATCCATGAAAAACATTAAGCAAGAGGTAGCTATATACAAATTCCCATTCAAGCGACGAGACCAAGTGTACATCTCTAGATTACGTATAGGCCATACGAAGTTAACTCACGATTACCTTCTAAGTAATGAACAAATTCCCATGTGCTACAGTTGTGATTGTGTAATTTCAGTGGACCATGTGCTAGTGGACTGCCCTTTGTACACCCTAGAACGACTTCAAGCTGGATTACCCACTTCATCCAAAGAGTGCTTAAACGGCTTCAATAATGATAAAACTATAAACTTTTTACAAAATACAGGACTATTTCACAAAATATAGAGTAACATATTAACATTTATGTAATTTATTGTACCATGCTAATAACCCCTAGTGGTTGAAGCAATTTTGTAAATAAAAAAAAAAAAAAAAATTTATTGTAGTGGTGTATCGGGCATGCGGTCTGTTATTTGAAGAAAACTCTTTTTTATTTTATTTCTCTATATTTCGCTGATATTTTGTCAGCTTCATTAAGAGACAACTAAAATATGGTTAAAATTTGTATAAATATAAGGTGAGAATAAACAATGAATTACTTAGATTTAGAGTTAAAAATATTTAAAAATGTTCTTGTACACAATATGTTCAAAACAGTGCTAACAATTTTGGTTAAAAGCGCCTAGGTCATTAGTAATAAAATATAAAATGAAAACAAAAACAACCAAGAAACAATTAAAAATACAGTATAATTACACATTAAAAATATACAGGGTCATTTAAAATATAATTGTAAACATTAAACTTATTTTAACATTCTAAGAATATTACAGTAGATATTGCTCAACTGTCCCGTGTCTGCCTTTTAATTTACTGCATATTTTTCTCTATTATTATGACACATTTCTAAAAACAATCTTTTTTGTAATTATTCTCTTGCTGTAGAACCCTGACATTTGAATAGTCAAATTGATGGCCAGTTTTTAAGTGATGGTCAACTGCCGCACATGTATTCTTTTTTGTGCAGTCACTTTTGTGCTGTGTGACCCTTTGTTTTAGCCATTGAGAAGTTTGGCCAACATAACAGCTCTGGCATTCCAAACAAGACAGTTTGCAGATAAAATTAGTTTTATGTACAGTTGGTGTCTAGTCTTTTACTTTAGAAAACAGTTGTCGATTTTCTAATAAAAGATATTGGACAATTTTAATGTTGGTAAATTGTTTAAATAAACTAGTCACAGAAGGTGTTAACTGTTTTATTAATGGTAGGTTTTTATATTGGATTGTTTGTTCTTCTCCGATATCAGTGGTATCGTAAAAAATGTTTGACTTAGATGTCAATTTTTTAAGAATATGTTTTGGGTATCCATTATTTTCAAAAATGTTTAACAGCAAATTTAAGTTACTGTTTATGAATTTATCATCACTAATATGCCTTACCCTATTCTTCATTGCAATCACTGTATTAAACTTTTGATGAGAAGGATGATTTGAAAAAAAGTTTAAATATCTTCCAGATAGTGTTGGCTTTTGATACCAACCTATCAATATTTTCTTTTGTTCAGTTCTTATTAATTTGGTATCCAGAAATGATATCGAACAATCACTTTCAATCTCTAAAGTAAATTGGATATGTTTGTTAAAGATATTGAAACTGTTCAGGGTATTTTGAATTGGTGAAGTAGGAACAGAACATATAAGATAGTCTATAAATTTTTAATGAAGGGTAAAGGGAAAGGTAATTGTGGAATAATGACACCCAGCAAATGGTCCAAAATGATGGTTGCTATTATGGGGCTGAGTGGACTAACCATAGGTCCTCTAAATATCTGTGGATAGAATTTATTATTTAAGCTAAAATAGGTGTTCTCAAAAACATAATTCAGAAGTATTAAAAAAGTATCCTTAGAAATTGTTGTATAATTTTGAAAGAGATTCCATTTTGACCGTATTATATTACTGACCAGATCTATTGGTATATTAGTAAATAACGATATAACAACTAACGAAATTAAAACATAATCTTTCAGTAAAATCAACTCTCTGGCATCATTAACAAATGAAAATGTATCCTTTGCATTATAATTGTTCATTTCGTCAAAAGCATCTTTAAGAGAATATTAGCAATACATTTGGATAAGTCATAAGTTACCGAATTTATAGAACTCACAATAGGTCTACCTTCTACCAAAGTGGTATACCTTCTTTATGGATTTTTGGTAAGCAGTAAAGTTTCGGACAATATGCATTGTATATAGTCAGTTCTTTGGCAAATTCTTGATTCATTTCTAAGTTATTCCTCATAGCTATAATAAGTTCATTATTATAAGAAAATTATATCGTTATAGTTGGATCTCTTTTTAGCTGAAGATATGTAATTTTATCATTTAATAAGCCTTCTGTTTTTTCAATATATTCAGTTTTGTTCATTGCTACTGTACACCCTCTCTTATCTGATTGTAAAATAATATAAAGATCTGGATGTAATTTTAAGAATTGTTGAGTTTATTTAAATATTTTATTTAAAACACTGGAATGGTTCTTTGTTGAAATGATAGATAGAAGTTCGTAACGACAATAGTAACTTTTTCTCTTAATCAGTCTTTAGATGTATTCGGTATTTCATCTATTATATTTTCTACATCACCTAAAAAATTATCTAACTTAAAATCTGATTTTGGACAAGATACCCCAAATTTTGGACCCAGGGACAGGAACTTCAACGTGGAGTCATATGTCGCCATGTTACCAAATCCATCGGTAACTCTGTAATCTTATATTATTTCAACATTAATTTAAAACTAAATGTAATTAAACATATGTAATCGGGTTTTTACCCACATATTTAATCTTGGTGGCTTCATTCATGTACCCCTAGACACTGATGATGGAACATGGTTTCCGAAAACGTTTTGTCTTTTTAACTTAGCCCGTTTGGGCCTAAAATATACCTTTTACAAAGGATTTTTAATTAAATTTTTAATACATGGTATACAGCCAACTACAGGAACGTAGATTCCTTGTGGAAGTCAGAAACATTTGTGGGAATATTAACAGAAGATATATTTTTGAACCATTTACCGTTGTTATTAAATAGCTTATTTACTTTAGGAGTTTCGTTAGAGTATTAAACAATTTACCAACATTAAAATTGTCCAATATAATTTACTAGAAAACCGACAACTGTTTTCTAAAGTAAAAGGCAAGACACCAACTGTAAATAAAACTAATATTATCTACAAACTGCATTGTTTTGATTGCGAGAAATGTTTGCCAAACTTCTCAATGGCTAAAACAAAGGGTCACACAGCACAAAAGTAACTGCACAAAAAAGAAGAATACATGTGCGGCAGTTGACCATTTCCTAAAAACTGGGTATAAATTTAACTACTCAAATGTCAGGGTTCTACAGCAAGGGAATAACTAGAAAAAAAAAGATTGTTTTTAGAAATGTGTCATATTAATAGAGAAAAATATGCAGTAAATTACAAGGCAGACACGGGACAGTTGAGCAATATCTACTGTAATATTCTTAGTATTTTCAAATAATTTTCTCATAAAAGATACCGACAACAGTGACTATGAGTATGGATCTAATTATTGATTACATTTTTTTTAATTCTTGATGTTTTCATATTTTCATTTTTCATTTTTCAAGCAAAATGTTGAATGTTATTGTTATTATTTAACCAGCAAGTACTTTCCACTTCAATTTAGGAACAATAGAATTTGTTTTTTTCTTATATTTGTGCAGTGATAGTTGTAATTGTATATTTCTCTACATGAATGTAAAATACATTATCATTTAACACCGTATTTTTGATTGTCTTCGACATTGCTTAAAATGTTGGTAGAATTTGCTATTAACTTTGTCAGCACAGCGGACCGCTAAAGTCAAAGCTTTTATTGCTGATCAAAAATAGTGGCAAATTCTTGAAACACAGTAGTAATAGCGATAAGGCTTACGAAAACATCAAATGTTGGATTTACCTTGTATTTCCTCTCCAGTTTTCCCACAGGAATATCCGTTCTACAATTAATAATAAAATAAAGTTTGCAAGTTGTTAAAATCTACAACTGTTTTATTGTGTTATTGACACAAGAAAGACCACACATTTCGTACAAAAAATATGAGAAAAATGTTCATATAGGAACAATCGCCGAGTTAAACACGTTCAATTTTTATTGCTTACATTTGCATGGTGATATTATACTTTAAGGAAACAAAGGGTAGTTATTAGTGGATTGTGGCATAAAATTGGACAAATCAACAGTACAAACATGTTTTGCAATCATAATAAACATATAAGTATACCTACTCAGATTTATCTTGAGTTTTATTACATTTAAATGAACAGGCTTGTTGGTTGAACGCACGGATAGCCCTAACATTTTAAAAAGCACGGAAAGCTACCATTACAAACAAGCTCGTGGTGTAAGAAATAAGGTCGTAAATTATGCACCAATTACCGACCGATTCTAAATAAGCGTGACATAATGCTTTTAGCAAATAACTCAACCTTTTGAGTCATTTCATAAACTTAAACCATAACGAGAAACAAAGAACAGTAAAACGATTTGCTATAAAAAGTTCTTGTATGTAGTAAAAATAACGTCTTAGCCCAGTTTATTACGTTCTTAGTTATATGACACCGGTGCAGGAGTTTAAAATCAGCTAATTAAAAATTCAGACGATTCCATTGTTTTCCACGAGGTTTTTATATTACCGTATTTGTTTCTCGTATTTTTGTAATTTATTATGACTAGTAAATATAGAAAATTATCAGCATTTTTAAACTTGTTTCCTTCTCCGTTTATACAAATTTCAAGACTAAATATCACTATTTACTCCACATACCTTTTCTTGAGTCAAATTTTTTTTCATGCTATTTCTAATTTGAAATTTCTTTAAGCTCATATCTTGATCCCAGCATAAAAGAAAAAGTGTCCGAGAATATTTATATATTTAGATTACCTTCCAATAAGGAAAATGATACTAAAATAAAGAATTCTATATTAGTGCAGTGTACCAAGGATTTTAGTTACAAATTCCATCAACAAGCATCGATTTTCTTGGAATTTAAACGGTCAATAGGGAATAACTAATAACTAGAGAATAACACTTTAAATTTTATAGAAATAGCTGTTAAAAGTTAAAGTGTAGCTTATAAACATCAATGAGTTTGATTTTTTTATTTTAACATAATTCAACATAGATTAACAGCAAATCGGAAAAATTCGTAATATATTTTTTAAATTACTTTAAAAAATTTTTAACATGAGACTTTTTAGAACTTTCTAGAATATAAACTAATGGCGTTATGATAAAAATAAGGTCGACTGCTATTTTTTTCGTTAGAAAAAAAAACAACAATACTACCTTTGATATTCCTACCCTAATTGAAATTAAACGTTATCCATTTTATATTCACTTTATTTAATAATCTTTAATGAAATCCAAAAGTTTAACCAATTTACAAAGAATAATTTTTAAACTATGCTTATAGTGAAAAAATATTTTTGTCGTTCTTAATAATACCGTCTTTTTCTCAAATTAACTACAAAACTATCGATGATAAGTAAAATTTGCTATATAACAAAAATTTATGATTTTTTTACAGAAAATAGTGTTTTATCGCAAATTTCACGTACCCTCTGTAGTTTTGTATTAATTTTGGAAAATAGTATTTTTAAAAATACCAAAAATAGTTTTTTTTTAATATAACCATATGTTTTTCAAAATATTCATTTTAAATTGTTTAAACTCTTGATCTCCTATTACTGATGCTTAAACAAAGTGAGTTTAAAATATATAACGTTTATTTTCAATTAGGGTAGTATTGTTGTTTTTTCGCACGAAAAACATATAAGAGAATATTTTTATCATAACTCCCTTATTTCATATTCTAGAGTCTAGAGCGTGAACAGACTCTCATTTTAATGCTTTTTTAAAATAGTTTAAAAAATATATTGTGAATTTTTACAGTAAAACGGACCGTTTTTTTTGTTATTGTATCTTGTAACATTTTTCTCTTCATATGAAATTATTACTTTCAATGAGTTATAAATTAATTTGTGTTTGGTTTACATCAAAAATAAAAAAATCTCTGTGTTTTTTTATAAACTACACGTTATTTATCAACAGTTTTTTCCATAAAATTTAAAGTTATTCGTAAAAAATGGATTGAATACATAAAAAAATTGAAATGTTCAATTACGAATAGATTGATTGAAAAGTATTGATTTTTCGAGAAAAACTCCATAAAACATATTTTGCTTAGAATATATTATTTTTGATGGATACTTAAGTTTATCTTTAATAAAAAGGCTCTAACCCCCTAGCACAGTATAAAGGGGTTGCATGGAACTAGGTGCCCATGGTTGGAGTGGATTTTATCCCAAGTAAAAGTAAAATCACACTTCGAGAGGTGTACATAGGTGTGGTAGATTTTCCTTGTTAAGGTATTCCCAATTTACTGTTAAAATTTCAAGAAAATCAATGCATGTTGATGGAAATCGGAGGTTGTACCTCCGTATGTATATTATATAGATTAACAGAAATTCCGATGTCAAAATACAACTTTGAGACAGAATTAAATATAATTAAGCAAATAGCAGTAAACAACGGATACAACGAACAAACAATTAATAAAATGTTAAATCAAAAACTACACAAGAAAGCCCTGAAATTAGTATTTCCACCACCAGAGAAAAAACCCAGTACCTTCTGCTCGATTACATATACAGGCAAAATAACAACAAAAATTACCAAACACATAAAAAAGAAAGGAATAACACCAGCTTTCCGAACAAATAACAACCTAGGCAAATATATTAAAAATAACAAGAGCAAAAATAAAAAACCTTAAATAGTGGTGTGTACAAACTTCAATGTGGCGACTGCCCAAAAACTTACATCGGTCAAACTGGTAGAAACTTTGATAAACGAATAGCAGAACATAAAAGGGCTCAATCATAATCATTCTTTTAACGACAATTTTAAAATTCTTCACATTCAAAATAAAGGCCTTAAGCTCTCTTTGTTAGAATCTATGGAAATCGACAAAGTAAAAAACACAGATATAATTCTGAATGACCAACTTGAGATAAACAGTTCTCTCCTTCTCAACCTATTTCATTAGAGACTATAAATTTGTAAACCCAAGCCAAAAATAGATTACTTGAGAAAGGCAATCAGCCGAAACAGCTGTAGTGATAAGATTTAAAATATATTTTGTGGAAGTTTGAAAACAAAGTTTTCAGTGTTTTACTGTTACATAAAATGAATTTTCATCAACTAACGGTCGAATCCATCAATTACTTAATATTAGATATAAGAAATTGTATTGGCTGACTGGAAAAAATTCAACATTAATAATAAATTATCCATTTATAAGAAAGCACTGAGCTGTACCAAAGCTAGTAATCTACATATTCTCTATAAATTTCAAAACAAAATACTGAAGAACAATATTGATGCTCCTTGGTATATCCGTAACAACAACCTCTACCAGGACCTGGGTATGGAAACTGTGACCAAAGTAATCAAGAAAACAGGGCCAAGTCACGAACAGAGGCTGCATAGTTATTTGAATGTCGAGGCAATCCAGCTTCTTGACAACACTGAACTAAACAGAAGACTCATAAGAACAAAACCATTTGAGTTAGTGTAAATGTGTAACAGTTTAGTGTAAAAAGCAGAGTATAGTGCTGTGATGCTATTTCATGTTAGTTGTAGTGCATAAGTTGATAGATAAAATAGGAGAAAGGTGTTATATAAACAAAATATTTTCGTATGTTTCGGCTAACGACATATTTATGTTTAACTAAATTTAGGTTCTAAATATTCTGACCCCTCGTACATCTAAATTAAATATATCTTCCTCGTATTGTGCCGTGACCATCGACTGAAACTAAAAAGTACCAAAATCTGACACTATACAAAATATTGTACCATTTATTCCTACCTACCACCAAAGTAATACTAATATATTCTAATTAAATTCAACTAGACGGGGAATTCATGTTAGGTACGGATTATCTTTGTTGAACATAAGTCAGATCATGACGATTTCACTTGTAATTAATTCAAGATTTAAACATAACCTGTCAATTAAAAATCCTATTCTGATTTAGACTAGAATGAAATTAAGTAAGAATAGACTAGAATATTTATTGGCATACATATTTACATATAAAAAGTCACCAAAAGGAGATACTTTTGTAAACCTAAAGAGCAGAATTAAGTCTGCTGTGATTGATTAGCAGCCACGCAATATTATAAATGTAAGAAAAAATAATACATATTATACAGAAAAAAAAAGATGGTACAGTAAGCGGTACAGTAGACTAGCGAGAAGCTTCATTTTATGTTTTCTGTATTAGATAACATAAGATATCTTTTTTTTTATTTAGAAAATCGCATCGACCAAATGGCCATTAGCGAAAAATTATTGGATTACCTTAGGTACAATTACTGCATTACAATTAAGTTTATTAAATATTGTGGTACTTATTAATGTCTTTCAAGAAATTCAAAGTATTTGTAAAGTTACAGTCTACAACTATAGCTTCTGGAAGTGTTCCTGGTATCTTGTTGTTACTTTGTTGTTGATTGTAGAGGGGACATTCACATAGCATTTGCATTATTGTTAGTGTCGTATTACACGTTTCACATCGCGGCGGTTCACACTTTTTAATTGAATAATCATGTGTTAACATAGTATGTCCGAGTCTGAGGCGCGTTACTATTATTTCTTGTCTTCTTAACGTAGGTAATACATTCCCTGTCTCAATACTGGGTTTCACTTGTTTTAATTTTGAATTTGACACATTTCATTTATTTTACCATGCACCTAAGATGTTTTTATAAGCTTTTATATCCGTTGATACCGATGTGGTTACGATTTTTACAGACGCTCCCACACCTTCGCATGATTTTGAACCATCAGTGTATATCTAGGTATGATTTTTATAACGACTAAGGATTTTCCTAAAATGGGAAATAATTAAATCATGATTAATGGAGTTTTTATCAAATGACGTAAGTTTAAAGTTATATGATGGTATGTTTTGAATCCAAGGTGAATTATGGTCATATGTGTATGGAATACATTCAGGTATGACAATATCAAACAGATGTAAATGGTCTTTTATACTTTTATAGAAAGGTTTAACAGGTTTAGGAAATTATCAGTAAAAGTATTTCTATAGACACAATTTTTTGCATTTTCCTTAATTTTTGTTGCATATGTTAGACTAAGGTAAGCTCTTCTATCATTTAACGACAATTCATTTGCTTCGCAAAGTAAACTTTCAATTGGTGTTGTACAAAAGGCTTCCAGACATATTCTGAGTGCTGTGTTGTGAATAGTGTTGAGCTTTGTAAGTATTGATTTCGATACTGTATAATAGTTCTGTATGTAATTAACAATGTACCCCTGTCTGAGCCCCAATTCTTGTGTGCTAGAATTTTTAGTAAATTTAATCTTCTGTAACATTTACATGTTAGATTATTGATATGTTTCTTCCAATGTAACTCCTAGCAATTTTAGCGAATCTTTTTGTTGTAGTGATTGGTTGTATATATATATATATATATATATATATATATATATATATATATATATATATATATATATACACACACAATTTTTCAATATCTGACAAGAAACTCTGTACAAGTTGTGAGAGGTTGTTTAAGTTTTTGCTTTGACAAAATATTACGAGATCGTCATCAAATAAGATTCTTTTAAGTGGAAGTTTTAAATTTTGTAGAACATCAAATTTTGATGTCTGCACCAATATTGTTTTGTTGTCTATGTATTCACTTTCACTTAGAAGTGTGTTTTCCATTTTTGGACTTGAACAAGTTGTTGGTGCTTATTATTGGGTAATGATCACTGTTATAAGTGTAGTTTAATCTGTCCCATGTCATCAATGCAGAGAAGATATTATCCTCTATCGTTAAGTCCAAGGTCGTTGATTCGCCTGCTTGTATATTGATAAGATATTTTTCTCCTGATGCCACCCAATATTTAGCTTCGTCGATTTTTAATAATTTTTAAACTGTTTGTGCTTGTGTCGCGTTGTGTGAATGTATCATTTAATATTTATGACATTCTACATATATTCTTGGATAGCCCAATTTTGACGAAATGCCCCTGAAGATGCTCTAGGAGCGAAAGTACTTGGGTAAGATTTAATAAAAAACTTTGCTCGATATCTGCCTTTTATTTGATTAAAATTTATTTATTCGAGCATTTAATCCTATATCACTTTAGTGATAAATATGTATCATGTAAAAAATCAATGTAAATGTCCAAATTTTAATGGAATGAGCTATTTGAAAAGAGTAAAAAGGATTATTTCACTCCAAGGATATACTGACAATAATCTTTTATAGTGCAGAAAATTTATTTAGTTTTTAAGGATGATTATTAATTCTAAAAAGTACAAAAATAGATAATTTTTAAATCCGTAATGTCGCTCGCAGACTGAATATCATGAAATGCAAAGTTATAAAGTTGTGCAACTCAATTTTATTAAATCTATCTGTAAATATTGAAGGGAGCAAAGTAATAAAATTTCATAGTTGTTTCTCTATAAAGCAATTGTTACTCGGCTTGTAAAAGGATTTCAATAGTTAACCGATAGCAGCACAAAGAGGATAGCACGTCTCCTGAATACCAAATTTTCCCCAGGAACACACGAACGAGAAAAATCATTTTCTGACAGAAATCTCTTTATCTCGCTCACTCAGCACATGTTACAAGACCTTAGTAGCCGCCGAGGCATATCGAGAGTGTTAGTTTCAGTGATTTTTCTCTCACACGCTGAACTAGGCCAGTAATTTTGATTTTTTCATTTTAACTGAAAACCCTGTCAATATTATAAGTTATATTACAAAACTTAAAGATCACATTTGATAATAAAATTTGCAGGAATGTGTGTGAATAATACATGTTAAAATCATTATTATCGATTCCATTATTATTGTTCTAAAATACAATAAGTATAAGGGATATATTGGAGTAGTAATTTCAGTTTGAGTAATGGATTAAATCTACAGTTGAAAAAAAACAGACAGCACACACACAAAAAGCACAGAAATAAATGTATAGATCGAACATGCAGGATTTTCTTTAAAGATACTAGTCAGTGATCGCGTAGAGCTGCGAAGTGCGCATAAGACGAAGTGTCTTTAGCAATTCAGAACATTGTTGCCAAGTCTTGCCCGACAGTTTGTTATAACTATTTTATTTACAATGAGAATGCAATTTCTGATTACTCAGTATTGTTTGCTATGAATTTTCATGAACTTTCAATTAACGAAGTACCTTGAAGAAAATGATGGAATCAAAGACGATAAAAATGAAAAAAAATTTGGTCTCGGAAAGAATTCTCTTTTATTTCATTCTTTTCTTAAAATTACTGCTTTTATGATGTAAAGATCATTAAACAAATCATTTGAACCACCAAATTCCACAACGAATATAAATAGTTAATTGCAGTTTTGATTTTTTCAACTCCTTCAGCGCACTTAATGATATGAGTACTGTACTCTAAAGTACTTTATAAAATAATGATTTTATAGAAAGCTTTTATTATTCACTTACAAAAAACGTGTAAGACATTTTGTACATAGTTATAAATCGAATTCTTTATTCATGTCACTGTAAGATTTATTGTTAGAGTCATCGGAATCTTCATCAAGATTTACTAATATCTGATAAAGATTTAATCATACAAAGGCTGTCTATTGACAAATTCGTCTTACCTAAAGGATCCCGTTACTTTTTTATGTAAAAGTGGTTTCAGTTAAATTGGCTGAAACTTTGCAAAATTTCTTTTTGTCACAACACTCAAAAATCAATTGTTTTGAGTTATAGAACTTTAAAGTGTGGTTTTTAGTCCATTTTTCAAAATAATGAATTTGGAAACGTAGGTACCGGGATACTCCACCGGGATATCCATATGGATATCCCGGTGGAGTATCCCATATCGCCATGTTACGTAATCCAACGGTAACTTTAACATCTTAAATCATTATAAGACATTTTGTAAACTAAATGTAATCAATTATTTGTTAACGGGTTTTTACCCATATATTTAGTGGCGATATTCATGTACTCCTAGATACTGATGATGGAATATGGATTCCGAAAACGTTTTGTCTGTCTAACTTGGCCCGTTTGGGTTTTTAAATATATACCTTTTACAAAGGATTGTTAATAAATTTTTTAATATATTGTATACAGCCAACTACAGGAACGTAGATTCCTTGTGGATTTTTCTCCACTTTGTCTAATTTTGCCACTGCGTACCCAGAACTCTACTACGCGTGTCCTGGACAGAACATAGAACCAACCTTTCAATTCTGGAAGAGCTTCATATAAAAGACAGGCTACTAAAAAAAGTAAACCAAGCATACCTAACTTACTTCGGCCACATAGCTAGAAGAACGGTCACCATGGAACTATTGGTAGTAGAAGGAAAAGTAGAAGGCCGAAGACCAAGAGGAAGATCTCCAATATGATGGGTAGACCAAATGAAGAGTTTGGTGGGAAAATCCCTACATGAAGCCGTCCATATGGCACAAGATCGCAGTCAATGGAGACAGCAGACTAACAATATTTAGGGTGTCACTACGCCCTGACAAGGGCTAAAGGATTGAGGAGGAGGACCCAGAACTCGCGTCTTTTCACCGTCTTGGGCTAGTTTACTTATATAATACATTGTTAACTGTTGTCAAAAAAATCGGATCTTAATAACAAAAAACATAAGGTATGAAGTTTGTTTTTTGTTCAAATGAAGTTTTAGTTGATTTAAAAGCTTGTGCTTCATTTATATTAGTTCAAGGTCCGGAAGTTAGCAACTCGGTAGGTAAAACAAAGAATAAAGGTCGATTTATCCGTGCCGTGTTTGTTCCGTGTAATGACAGTGCTCAGCAAAAAAAAACAGTAATTTTTTCTTATGAGTATATTTATACATTTGCGTTTTCCGGACGGGGTCTGTCCGTACCTGGCCTGAAATAAATCCCAAACGATATTTTTGTTTTCGGCACTGGCGATGCACGGAAATGACACGGACCACACGGACTTTTGTTTTGTAAACGCGAGTGCTAGTAAATAAAGAAGAGGATATGTTATTATGTTATGGTTTTTTATATGTATTAAAGAAAAAAAAAATTCTCCTTCGGTTTGTCTTTTCTTTACACAGAAGACACACTCCATCTTGTTTGTTTTCTCCTTTTCTGCTCTTGCTCTTCCTTTTCATCTAGTAGTAATGCCAACACGGCCAGACCTTTTATCCAAGCCGGCATATTTTCAACTATCTTCTACAGAGAAATATGTAAAACGTTTTTCTCTCTTATTCGGCCCGGTACGAACACTGCCACAATGCGCTTGTATGTAAATATAACATTAAAAATATCCGGACTCGGCACTGACATGAAACGGACACGGTACGGATATGTATAAATCGACTTTATTTGTGTAATACATAGAAACGGAGCAACGGATAGCATTTATAAAAGAACTTTACAATGTAAACAGTATTATTTCTATGGAATCAGAAGAAGAAGGAGAAATTGATGAAGTCAACATAGAATTCACAAAATAAAAAACTAAAATTTTATATGTAAATAAAAAAAACTAGAAGAGCCATGGAATCGATGTGGAAAATTTAAAATAGTTGAAATTAGCTACGTAATTAGGTGAAAAAACCTTTGAATGACATGATATGAACCAAAGTAAATAGTAATGATTATCTTATATACTTAGATAATCTTATAACAAGATATTATCTTATATACTTAGATATTCCTTGCTTGAAAAAAGAACGACTTTTTTCTACCGTTAAAAACAGCCAACTGGTGGGTCTTTAACTGATGATAATTCAGTGGCCTTTTTGAGACTTTAAAAAAACTGGGAGAAAAATTTTGACAATAACTGAATGGTTCCTTTCTATATAATCTTTATTTGCTTAAATGATTTTGTTTTCCACAACATTGAAAGTGTCTTAGATGTTTTTGATAATGCTCGTTGAGTCATATGACTAGCATTGTACATATTTTTTTTACTTATGCCACGTCATATCTGGTAATTGTTGAATACCGATTATCATGAATAACACACACAAACATAAAAAAACTTACAATTAAGTAAAAACTTGTGATATAAAATGGTAAATTTATTAATTTAAATATTCGACAAAGGATTAAAGGATTCATTATTCTATTGGACCATCAGACCAGATTTTGAAAAAGCTTTTGAGATTTTGAAAAAGCTTTTGACAAAGTCCGACATAACAAAATGTTAGAAATATTGGAAACAGCTGGATTGGACGATAAAGATCTACGAATAATTACAAATCTATACTGGCATCAAGTGGCAAGAATAAAGGTTGAACAAGAACTGTCGGATGAAATAAATATAAAAAGAGGAGTGAGACAAGGCTGTATATTGTCGCCTTTACTTTTTAACTTATATTCGGAGGAAATATCTAAGGAAGCCTTAATGGAGACAACCGAAGGTATTATTGTGAATGGAGTAACCGTCAACAATATTAGATATGCCGACGATACCTTAGTCCTTGCCAATTGCGGAGAAGACCTTCAAAATCTAATGAACAAAATAAAACAGACTTGTGATCAGTATGGACTAAAACTCAACGTTAAGAAAACTAAATATATGATAGTTAGCAAACAAAATTATATACATGATGACGGTATAAAAGTCGGAGATGCCACACTGGACAGAGTAGAGAAACTCGTGTATCTCGGCAGTAATATCAATGAGAGCTGGGATCCAACCGCAGAAATTAAAAGCCGAATAGAACAAGCCCGAGCTTCCTTTGTAAAAATGAGAAACGTACGTTGCAGTCATGATCTTAGCATTGACCTTAGAGTTCGTATGATATCTTGCTACATCTTTCCTGTCCTGCTGTATGGAGTAGAAGCGTGGACCCTAACTGAGGCTATGCTTAAACGCTTGACAGCCTTTGAGATGTGGGTATACAGACGACTACTGAAAATAAGCTGGGTCGACAGAGTTAGAAATGAGGAGGTCCTTAGACGGCTGAACCAAACAACACAACTGGTCAATATAATAAAGAAACGCAAGCTGGAATACTTCGGTCATATTATGAGACACCCTGAAAAATATGATCTTTTACATCTGATCATTCAGGGAAAGATCCAAGGTAATCGTGGTCCTGGTAGAAGAAGAACATCATGGCTGAAAAATCTAAGGCAATGGTATGGAAAATCAACTACATCGTTATTTAGAGCTGCTGTCAATAAAGTCACGATAGCGAATATGGTAGCCAACATGATATCCAACGATCGATAACGGTCATGGAACTAGAAGAAGAAGATTGGACCATCAGTAGCGAAAACCTAGAAGTAAATAAGTATTTCCACGTTAAAATAATGCAAAGAGGTAAAATTTTGACAAAACAAATACGACATGTAAATATTTACATCTTAAAAATTAAAAATAGTTGAAACTAGCCACAGATCGGGGTGAAATAACCCTTATATTACATTTTGCAAGTATTAAAATTTAAGAATATTGTCACACAAAGTCATTCTTTAAGGATTTCACTTTAAAGGCACACACATATCCCTGCTCAGAAATTGGACGTAGTATAAACAATAATTGATACCAGCCAACTGACTAGATCAGCAAGTGAAAAATTAGTTACAGATGATAAGATCTTCAAGATAGGTAAAAGGTAGTTTTTAATTGTTCAGTTTAACTGTGGGTGTAAATTTTGATCCCATTTAGGTGTAAGTTATATTACTGTTTTAAATTATGTTTGAATTATGTATGAATAAATAAAAAATATAATTTATACAATCAAATTATGTAATGCGGTTGTGTTATTGATAACAGAAGACTAGTATAGTTAATAAATTAATAAGATAAAATATTGTAAGAAAGCAACAACATCATGTACTCAACTAAATTGTTGTGTAATATTATTACTGTAAAATAAAATGATACATAATTAGTTATGTTATGAATTTGTAGTATGAATGGACTGAAAGATAAAAATAATTGGAATCGAGATTAAATTATATAATTTGGTGTAGTGTGGTTGGTTGCCTAAATAAAAGAATTATAATTAAGTAAATTTTTAATGAATATACCATTTTACAGTATCAGAAGTGTTTAATTCATTGTACGTTTTTTTAAACTATGGTATACAGCTAAGCACTGGAATTTTTTCCTTTTAAATTTTTAAACAAAGAAATTTTTTTTATTGGTCAAATAAAATTATTTCTTTTAATCAGAGTATAATTCAATTTATGCTTTTAAATAACACTAAAACTGGCCTATTTTGTTAGTGACTGCTCCTCACATACTAAAATATATGTTTGACCACGTCACATTGCTTGGATGAGGCTTGTTCAGCGCGCCTTCTTTCTGTCAAATACGGATTATGAAGAATTTTAAGCTGGGACTTTTTTGAATATTAATATTCTTTCTAGGGTCTCAATGACACACTTTGGACAGATAATATGATGACAGTATGAGTGTTTCATATTTAAAGAGGTCTTAATTAAATGCTGTCCAAACTTGATGATGATGGACAGAAAGTAGGTTTAAACGTATCAACTAAACCAGTGGCGAAGGAAGGATATTAAATTTAATAAGTTAAAATAAATGCAAAAGTGACTATTTTAGCTGCATAAATCTTCATAAGGTGTTTTTATTCTACTGCTACTATGAAAATTTTCTACAGATTTCCCTTAGTTATTAAATTTATTGGCAGTAAGCCACAATTTTAATTAAAGTTCTGATTATGTTTGATATTTTGATTTCTACTTCTACTACATTCTACTTTTACCTCGGAAATTTTAAAGTTTTCACTATACTGCTTTTCAATCATTTACTCTATAGCTTCTTTTATCCTTCCAATCTCCATCTTATAGGTGTCTTTCTTCCATTACCTCATCTTTTTCGTCTCTAAACAATCTTCGAATCTTTCCTTCCTTTTTACCTAAGTCTCTTAGAGTGTATCTCAAATCATACCCAGGGCTTAGGGACTATTTGAGTTAGTTCCGCGGAATCGTATCCTCAACTGAACCTACCACAGGTAAAATTGGCGCAATCGTCTTATACCTGCGTCTGCAGGTATCATTTTCCATCATTTTTCTTGATCCCCTCTGTACAGTTTTAAAATGCGTGTGTATATAACTCTTTGAAGTATATTTTAAATATTGATGATGAAAGTGCATAGCCTCTCATTAACACTCCTCTGTTTATTTGTTGCGTATCCATGCTATTTCCATCTAATGTTACCACAACGTATTGGTTACAATAGAAATTTCTCTGTCATTTTTGCCAGAGTGCTTGATTTTGGTACTTTAACGAAGTTCAATAGCAGCCATTCTATACTTATCTCACAAGATTTGTATATGTTGTTGAAGAGCACAGTTATTGCATTTAAATTATCCTCATGTATACGTTTATTTATCTCGACGTGTACTCTATCTGGCCAGGAGACAGGTGTCGAGTTTATTATGGTATATTCGACTTTGGGATTTAATATTATTGGGTATTCCCCGCTGTCTATTTATGTTGGTTCCTTCCTGGTGTCCAAGAAAATGTCTTCAATATATGTAGTACTTGTTTTATTTCATCTGGGTTGTTAAATAGTTTATTGGTTTTGTCAATTATTCATCGGTTAGGTATTTTTGCTCGTGATTTTCCAGCTAATTCTCTAACTCTTTTATTTAAGCTGTAATAATCCTTTTTTTTTGTAATTCCTATATCTCAATCCATATTTCCGTCATCCACTTTTCCTTACCGTTTTTTATTTTATTTCTTATTAATTTATGTTTTTCTATGTATTTATCCGTGGTTTTATTTCCATATTTCTTCTTTTTTTATAATTTCCAGTATTTTTTTGAGACATCCAAGGTTTGTTTTGTTCTTTTGTAGAATTTCGTTGTGTATCTTTATAGTAGAATCTTTAATGTTGCTCCAAATAACGTTTATAATATCAGGGTTTTGATTTTTAATGGTAATATTAATTTACTGATTTATACAAGTTGAATCCTCAGCACGTATTTCGTTTATCATGAGTAACTGAATTTTCGCCTAAAAACTTTTGGATTTTATTATCTTTTTTACCCTCTGATTCAATTTTTTAGACAATCAGATTGTGGTCTGATGGGTATCTGCTCCAGGTTATGTCCTAACGTTTTCGGTCCTATTTTGGTTCCGTTTAACTCGTTCAAAAGCTTGTTTAAAGTTGATTGCTAAGACCACTCCAAATTTCCCACATTCGTAGCGTTCTGCTTGTATTTCGCAGAGCAGGAAATTTTGATCTACTGTGATGCGTGATACTTTTGAATCTACACTGATATTCTCCTATGTCATTGTCTATTTTTTTGAAATATATTATGTTTTATATATACTTCAGGTATATTTCGATTTTAGCTTTTTCACCCCCGACAGTTCTTCTAATGTTTGAGCATCTATTGCGACGAACTTGGTTATCACTTCCTGAACTGAGATGAAATTATCAGCAGTATTCTTTTTAAAAAGCAACTTGTGGTGAAAGTCTTAGATGTGCATTAGCTTTTGCATGAAGGCATGCTTGCTGGTAGATAAGAATTTTTTACATTGTCCACCAGCTTTTCTATTTTTAAAGCGAATCCAACCTAATCTTTGTTTCGTTGTACTTGATTATTAGTGGAGTATTAACTTTGGAATCCAAATTTCTGTAATCAAGAGAGGATTTTTTTAGAAATTAAGTCATGAATTCATCTTTAAGATATTTGATCCCTTTCTTCAGTTGGGAGATAACCTGGTTTACTTTAGTTCCTTACTAGTAGTCCCTGTTGTTAAATATCAGTTTCAAGAGTGTCTTATAACAGTTCTTTCCTCCCAATATTTATAGGTTTCAAGTGGGTTTTGTTATTTTTTTAAACCATTTTTGGATGTGCTTATTGAATAGAACAGGGATGTAGAGCTTTTGAATAAACGCTATTGCTGTTTTATCAATTACGTTTAACTTGTGAACGTTTCACGCCCATAAATCAAAATAGAAACTATTTTTAAATCTAAAAAATGTTTGGATTTTAAATATATTTTTTGTGAGACATCCGTCTCTCTGCCTCGTCTTCTTACAATACATATTCATTCTAGAATTAATGATTGTTATGGTAACTCGTTGTTTTTCTACTCTTATTATAAATTCGGAGGACATCAGAACTATAAAAGATGCAGTATTGTCCTATTCTTTATTGTTTTGCTGGCTACCAAATGGATTGGACCAAACTTCTTTATGCACTTAGTATGCACTTTATGCAATTAGTATCTATTATTCCATATCATTTATGGAAATAACAGAGTATTATAATCGTTCAAATCATAAATAGCAAACACTTCTGTTTAAGTTATTAATAATGAAATTTTTTTAATAATCTCATTTTTTTATAATCTATCTACAGTCGGAAAAATGAAAGATTACCCATGTGCTGTTTATTGAATAAGCTTCTGTTATTATGATTTAACGTAATTGCTGTATGATCAGAGTTGACTTCCTAGTTCACTTATATTTGTAAATATCTACTCCATACATTCTTAGTGATAAAAAACTTTAAGAAAGGACTCTTCGCTTAAACACAGCTAAAACAAAGGTATATAAAAACATAATTCGCCTTATAATAACGTATGGAAGTGAGATGTGGACACTGAACCAGCGTGAAACAACAAAATTATTAGTCGTAGAATCGAAGATCCTCTGGACGAACTTTGGGTCTTGTTGAGACGAGATAATAGGTGAATGGAGACTAAGACATAGCCAAGAATTCCAAACTTAATACAACCTTCACGGAAAGGCTCGATTGCAGAAGGTCAGTTGGTCGCCCAAGAAAAAGATGGACGGATGCAGCTACGAATGATCTACATAGGATAAAGGTGGAACAATGGAAGGTTGTTGCACAAGACAGGCAAGAGTGGAGTAAAATAACAAACGCGGCTAAGACTCACTTAGATTGTAGAGCCAAACAAAAAGAAAAAGAGGAAGAGGGCTTTTCTTATTGCATGGGGATCAGTATGTGGATTTTTCTATCGAAATAGACTCACACTCGATTTCATTCGTTTCTTTGAGCAATTATTTCTTCTTTCTTGTTATGAGTCTCGAGCTGCAATGGGTGCGCTTTGTAACTACAGACACCTCCTATGGTAAATCGATCAACCACGAGTTTAAGAAGTTGTAATGTAAAAAACAATTAATAAAAATGATCTTCCAAGTATTTTGTATTCACGTGTTCCAGTTCATGACCTTCAATTTTTTTATGCCGTGAAATTTTTTAAATACCAATTCGGCCTTTGATAGTAAAGTCACTGTACATCATCGTTACTTTTTTATTATGCTATTTTACGAGTCTTCAATTGATAGCAGGGTGATTAAGTCGTTATAATAATTTTGTTATAACGCTTGAATAGAAAGATTTATACTACCGTACGGATTCTAAAGGTTTTTGATAGCTTTATTGTATCAGCTAATAAAAATAATGATGCAAAGGGATATAAAGTCCACGCATCCTCGTGTTGTGATGTAAAATAAATTGTGAACCATTACCGTATAGATTGGTTTATTACTCCACGGATTAAAGAAACGGGTTCGCTGTCATCAACAGATTTAATAAATCGAACGATTACACTGTAAAATCAATAATACATGTATTATCCACTAGAAATAATAAAGACATAAAAACATATTTCAATTGCAGTTGATAATATATACAAGGGGATAGTTTACGTTTAAATGATAAATCAACTTTCTTTCTCCTTTAATAGGCTTTAGTTATATTTTTGTACTATAGTAAGGTTCATAGGCGTAGCCAGTGGGGGATTTTGAGAATTCAACCCCCCTAAAAGTTAAAATATTACCATTAATAAAATTAAAAGGCTTTTTCAGTCAATGAGCAGTAGTCTCCTAAAAGAAAAAGATACCAACAGGAAATCTGAAAGAAGCTAGTCCTTATCATAAATGGAATAATTTTTCGGCGAACAAAGTATACTTTTATGTGTTAAAACTGATTTGGGATGGATCCGCATTACACCAGAGTCTGAACAACTAACTCAGAAGGATGGCAATTTTAGAGCATTGTTTCGGTACGCAGTCAAATCTAGGAATAACGATCTTTCTGAGCATTTATCTGAGCATCTGAGAAGAATACCCTTTACATGAGCCCTTAAATCCAAAATTAAATACAGTTGACTGTCGTTAATTCGAAACTCGAGGAACTCTTAAAATATTACGAATTATTGAGTGTTTGAAATATCAAATGGTCCGAAATTTGTGAGAGAAAAAAAAATAAAACTTAACTTATTTATTAACTACTATTTTATAACGATGACAAAAGTTAAGAGGTACTTTGGCGTACATACATGTATGTATTCATAATGTGAATTAATCAATCTTTCGAAAGAACAGTATTATACTGGTTTGCTTCAAAGCACATTGCTACTGCGCAGACTGCTCAATAACTTTTTTTAAGAGAAAAAGTGCCTGAAATACTTTTTCATCACTCTGCCAAAGGTTCTGATGTGTCGTACTCATCTTCATGGTTACTTTTTTATTTGTATCTGTCGCAGATAAAATTTCTCCATCGGTTTCATCAGTTTCATCATTATTAGAAATGTCTCGGGCATCATAGTGTTTAATCAAGCCTTCAATTTACCATGCCAATCAGCAAACTGCATCATCAACAATTCCACTTTCCCCACAAACTTTTTTAAACACAAATCCATTTCTCTTTATAAAATTTGTAAGCCACCCTTCACTTGCCGCAAAATTTTTGATGCTTAGAGTGGACGCGAACTCTTTTGTTTTTTTTTCAACAAGTTTCTGCTAATAGACGCTTTTTGTCATCTACACTGTCTTAGCCAAATGAAGAAACTTTCTTTCCGACGAGGAAATTCACCTTTAGTAGTTCTTTTCCATTAGTGTTGCTCAAAATCGGTCTTGGACTTGCAGTCTTGGTCTTGTCCTTGCGTTTTCGCAAGACCAAGATCAAGACCAAGACCGCCTAATTTTAGCAAGACCAAGACTGACCATGCAAGATTTACAAGACTAAGCCTGCGAGACTTTTGCGTCTTGCAATTAGGACTGAGTGTCGTTTTAGCGAATATAGCAGTTCGGGTATATGCTTAAAGACTCTAGGAGACGCAAAAAAAATATGTAATAAAAATTTAAAAAACTGGACTTAGAGCATTACGAACAATACCATAAACATATATACCGAATCAAAATATTCATTAAAAGAATACTTGACACATTTTACACGTGCTCAGAGGTCCTAATTACAATGTAAAAATAAAATATTTTGTACATGCTTTCCCAGCAGACGACTTCTTCGCTCAGAAATTAATTATCCAGATTTTGAGAATAGCGGCCCTCTAATCATAACATAATACTCTTGCATTGCGACGCCGACAGTAATATCGTATCGAAACTTTTTAAAAAATATATCACCTTAGCTAATATATGTATATATATATATATATATATATATATATATATATATATATATATATATATATGAAACCTAGAACTAAGATTAATACTATTACAAAAATTAATATTAAACTCACCAGTCTTCCGGGTCGATATCCATTTTGCCGAGCTTTCGACATCCTCTCTGATGTCTTCCTCAGGCGTTCCGAGGTCTCAGTCTCCCGAGCCCCCAGACACTACTACACTGTTCACTAATCACTGCACTGTCACTACTGCTTTCTCTAGTTATATAGCCTCAATATCTCTTTAGCATCGGTTCTCACTTTGTCTATCCACTTCTTCGTTGCTCCTACTGGCCGACGTCCCACCATAGATCCACTTAAGGTTGTGCTAGGTGTGATATTACCCATTCTTATAAGGTGACCTGTGTATCGCAATCTTTGTATTTTTGCATAATTTGCTATAGAGGGTTATATATATGGATCGACCATATCACGAACGAAATGATGTTGCACAGAATAGCAAGAGAAAGAAAAATTATGACCAACGTTAAAAGGAGAAAGACAGCATACGTTTGGGGCACATACTTAAAAATGAGAAATAAGTTAGGTGTTGTTGTTTGTTTAAGTGATTATGAAAGGTAAAATTTAAGGAGAAGGGGTCCTGGTAGACTGTAAATAAATATACTGACTGAAAAACACTCGGGACTGGACCGGATTAAACACACAGACGCTTTTAAGAAATGCAGAAAATAGAGACACATTTGTAATGATTATAGTCAATCTTTATTAGTGGAGTCGGCACTAGAAGAAGAATATATATTTAATATTAGATAAACATTTTTACAGTTCCTGAAAAAAAAATACTCAGCAAAGTTCAACAGTATCAACTTCTGGTAGAGGAGTTTAAACAATTTGGAAAAACCAATCAACGAAAACCATTCTTATTGTCCACGAAGAAAAGGCGACGAGCTTTCAAACGTTGTCTTGGAGGTTTCAAGTCACATTGTAAACAAAAACCAACAAGTTAATGGATTATTAGTTATTCAAGATTAATTGGACATTAAATGACTTCTCCTTCTTCGTTCCGAGGGGAAATACTTGTGTGAAAAAGATATGTAAGGCCGTTATTCCAAAACAACAAAGAATATCATACAAATGTTTAAAAAATGTTATTTTTTATACATCTTACTACAATGAAAAATTTTTAGCTTTAAAAAATTTTTTGAATCTTTAAAAATGTTTATGAAAAAAACTTTTTTTCTTTTAGTTGTTAATATGTTAGGGATAGTATGTAAACACCAACTTTTTCGTATCATCTTCCTGCAAAATGTAATATATAATGTTTAAGCTCTATAAATCCATAGAGATTGGAGAAATAAATACAGTCTTAACGAGTCATATATCTAGATACCAAAACTTTTCCATAAACATTAATATTTTTTGGATCCAGTCCAAAGTAAACAAATACGCAATAAAATATTGTGTGGTGTTATTGGTTGATAGTTCCTATTTTTCGCATTCCATTTCGTGTTTTCCAAGTGTTTTACGATCGATCGACAACTGTTGGAAAGGGAAAATTGACCCCAACTGTATCCTAGATATATTATTTTGGGGCGAGCCTAAAACTTTGCGGTGTGAATTAAATTTCTCATAAAAACTGTTAGAATGAAATACTGCCCAAAACAAATTCTCCAATAAGTTGATGTCCTTTTGCAGCATCACTGTGGTCGTTTGTGTTCTATATATGATTGACTTCGGGAAAAGTTTCTCAATGTTTTTAACGTTCTAGGAGAGAGATTTATTTATATTATTTTCAAAAATACAATTCTGTTGTTTGGCTCTGTAAAGTAAATACGTACAGATGAAGTTATAAAAGTAACAAACAGTCATACTTCTCGTTTTGATTAAGTACAGACACTTTCCGTTTATGAAAATTGATTGTGGGAACTTTATACCTAATTGTTCTATTATATCAAACTCCACCGATGAGTCATATACTCTTGATAAAAGCCAGCAGCTTTCTTACAGGAAGTTTAACTGATCTGTTCAATTTTTTACCACTGCATATTTGTCTTGGGTCACTAAGCATGTGACGTTCACAAATACATATGGCAGTTTCTTCCTCAGTTGATTTCCTGAATTATGGTGTATTTACCCCACTTATGTTGTAGAGGTTTTCCAATGTTAACAGTAGTATCTTAACTGACTTGATATTTTCTAATGTAGCTTTGCCCTTATGTTTAGGCTGTCTTGCACTTTTTTGTAATCTCAGATATTCCATGTCCTGTTTCACTATATGATGGAAATGGACTATCTCTTCAGGTCTTACAATCTTGGTTATATCTACTCCATTTGTTGCTTTAGGAAGCCCTCTCTCTTTGCAAATTTTCCAAACATGCAGTTTCTCTATTTTTTAGTAAATCTAGCAAACTAATTCTACTATTCAAAAGGGGAGTTGAAAATAGCTAGAAAACTATAAAGGTATAAATATGTTTGATACTAAACTAAAAATTGTGTCAAAATTATGTCAACCAAATCTCAACAAGACTGGTCTACTTAAACATCAAAATAAACGCCAGATATATCCTAAAGTTCATTTAAGTGTACGCCCCTACTACAGAACATCCAGACGAAGGAGTCCAAAAATTCTACGACCAAATATCCTGTGCAATTAGGGAAAATCCTGGCCACTTCTTAATAATAGGTGGTGATTTCAACGCCAAAATAGGCACAAAGGAAGACCCATCTGAAATAATATTGGGAAATTTTGGAAGCGAATTTTGGAAATTTTCATTTTTGGCAGAAATGATAAAGGCAAACAACTACTGACTTTCCTTTTGGAAAACAATATCTATCAAATGAACAGCTTCTTTAAAAAGAAAAAACACAGAAGATGGACATGGGAAAGTTGTGATGGAAAAACAAGGAACGAAATCGACTATTTCTTAACAAACAAAAAAGAATTATTTAAAGACGTAAATGTGCTAAACCAGTTCAGTACAAGCAGTGATCATAGGTTAGTAAGAGCTAAAATAACGATATCAATCGAAAAAGAAAGACACAAAATGATAAATAAGAAACAACCAAAGAAATGGACAAAACCAACTAACATTCAGGAGTTCGAAAAATATATTGGTAATTCATTGAAAGATACAACAACAGCAGACATCAATATATTGAACAAACAAATAGTAAACACAATACAACAGGCTCAAACCAAATATTGCCCGACAAGCAAAAAAGATGTAAAACTGAGTCAACCCACGAAAACCCTTATAGAACTAAGGCGACAAATGAAAGGAGATAACACTATAAGCAAAGAAGCGATAAATCAAATAAATAAGACGATCACAAAAGCAATAAGAAAAGACATAAGAAACTACAATGTAGAAAAAACAAAACAGGCAATAGAGCAAAATAAGAACATGAAAGTTTTGAAGAGGAGCGTACAAAAGGGGAAAATAGAAATTAACAAACTGAGAAACAGAACTGAAGAAGAAACAACGAACAGAGATGAAATATTAAGAATAGTCGAAGGGTTCTACATAGAGTTATATAGATCAAGAAAAAAAGATAACAATACGGAATCTCCAATTACACTAACAACTGGGGTATTAAACCAAGGATCAGATTTAATGCCCGATATAAAAAAATCAGAAATCAAAGAAGCCCTGAAGAAAATGAAAAATAATCGAACCCCGGGTGAAAATAGAATAGTATCAGAAGCACTAAAAATTGGAGGGGATGTATTACTTGAAAAAAATTAAACAACTTTTTCAATATCTGCCTTTACAGCGCCAATACTCCAACAGACTGGAACAACGCTACTATGATTCTATTACACAAAGCAGGAGACAAAGCAAATTTAGAGAATTACAGACCGATTAGCCTCCTCAGCCATATATATATATATATATATATATATATATATATATATATATATATATATATATATATATATATATATATATATATATATATATATATATATATATATATATATATATATATATCAATAAGTTGTTTACGCGAATACTACTTAAGAGAATGGACAGAAAATTAGAGACTTATCAACCAAGGGAACAGGCAGGATTCCGAAAAAGTTACGGAACAAATGACCATCTACAAAGTATAAAAACCCTAATAGAGAAAGCAGTGGAATACAATAAACCTCTAGTTCTATAATTTATCGATTTTCACAAAGCCTTTGACACAGTTAAGCTAAGCAAAATATTACAGGTGCTTAAAGAATGCAGGCTATATTATAGATATACTAAATTATTCTACAAAATATACCTGCAGGCAACAACCACTGTCAGATTACATACTAACAGTAATCGCATAAAAATAGAACGGGGGGTTAGACAAGGATACCCAATGTCACCTAAACTTTTTAATACGGTGCTAGAACATGCTTTTAAGAATTTGGATTGGATGACAAGGGGAATAAAAATAGATGGAGAATATCTAAACAACTTACGTTTCGCCGGTGATATACTTATAATAGCTGAAGATCTAGGTATGGCAAGAGAGATGGTACAGGAACTCGTTGTGGCTACAGAAAATGTAGGTTTAAATATAAATATCTCTAAAACAAAAATCATGACCAATTTGGTACCCAACCAGAACATCAGTATTGGTGGAAAAGAAATAGAACTCGTAGGTAGATATAAATACCTGGAACATGAAATTATGATTGGCAGGGATAACCAGACTCATGATCTGAAGAGAAGAATCGGCCTTGGGTGGGGAGCATTTGGAAAACTGAGAGAAACTTTTAAAAGTGATCTACATGCATGCCTAAAGAGAAAGGTATTTGATCAGTGCGTCCTCCCAGTCTTGACGTACGGACCAAGAACACTTACCTTAACAAAAGCAGCATCTACCAAACTGAGAGTCACGCAGAGAAGAATGGAGCGGTCCATGTTAGGAATAACTCTGCGAGACAGAATAACCAACGAAGACATCAGGGGAAGAACCGGAGTGACTGACATCATCGAGAAGATAGCCAGACTTAAATGGAGATGGGCAGGACACATAGCCAGAATGACAGATGGGCGATGGACAAAGAGGTTATTGGAATGGAGGCCAAGGGAAGACAAGAGAAGCGTCAGTCGACCACCTACAAGATGGACTGACGATTTAAGAAAACTCAATAAAAACTGGATAAGAGCGGCGCAAGATAGACGGGGTTGGAAACATGAGGAAGAGGCCTATGTTCAGCAGTGGACTCTTGAGGCTAGATGATAAAACTAAAATTTTACAAGAACTAATGAATCACAGAATAAGTTTAGCAGATGACCAACCGGGTTTTCGTACTAAAAGATTGTGTTCAAATGCAATATTTGTCATAAAGTAAATTATTAAGAAATCACTGGAGTATAAGAGATCAATATTTCTGTATTTGATAAACTTGAAGAATGCATTGTCACAATAGATGGAAAACCTACGGAACCTATAGATATAAGCAGCGGTATAAGACAGGGGAACTCATTGAGCCCTATGTTCTTCAATTCAATCATGGATGAAATCATCACAACGGTCAACAAAGAAGAGGACGCAGAATGGGAAACAAAGAAGTAAAAATACTCTGTTATACCGACGATGCAATATTGATAGCCCAAGATGAAGATAATCTGCAAAGACTAGTCGACATATTTAACATAAAAGAAAGAATTTAATACAAAATCTTAATAAAGAAAATTAAAACAATAGTAATCAGCAAAGAACAAATGAGATGTAAAATAAAAATCGATTGCTTCAGTAATAAACAAGTAACGGAAATACGTTGCAATAACAATGTCCAGCTATGGAGACTATATACTAAGATCAAGTACAAAAAGGAAATGGACTGACATATTAAGCCGACATATTAACACTGAGAAAAAGTCAAGAATTTATAAAGCCAGTGTAAGACCAATGGTGACATATGCATCACAAATAATACCCGACTCAAATACAGCAAAAGAACTACTGAAAAAAGCAAAAAAGATACACCGCACTGAAAAGAATTACAGAACATGCACTAGGAGATCGAAAGAGCAGTGAAGAAATTAGAAGAAAACGTAACGTACAGTCTATGAATGGACACTGAACAAATAAAAATAATGGAATAATAACATATGCAGAATGGGGGAGACTCGTGTGTTCAAACTAGCACTACATAAATGATCTCAATCCGCCAATGAACAAGCAGAATTGCTTATAAAGATTAAAAGAAAAAGAAAAAATTTGCTCATGACATGATTGTGGTATAACCCGACAAGCGAGAGCTGGCGGGTTGCGCGTAGAACAAATTGAGAAGTGGAAGGAATTGCTCATTTCTATTGCAGTCGGCTAGGAGTTCACATCGTGTATAACCGTTTAAGTACCTATACTATATACCTATAATCGCGATTAAGTACCTCTCCTATCTCTCTTAGAATAATTCCTTTTCTATTTTCGCGCAGCTCACCCGCCAGCTCTCGCTTGTCGGATTATACCTTAATTTAAAGTATTGCAAGCTTATATTTATACGTTTTAGAACGAGTTGATGCATTTTTCAAGAAGTTTGATTTTATTTGTTTATTGATATTATTTTATAAATAATTTACAGAATATATTCAATATGAACTAATACTGTCCATTTGTTTTAGTGAATCAAAGTAATATGGGTGGTTTAGGTGGAGATAAAGACGCAAAAAAGAAACACACGAGGCCTACGTTTTCTGGACAGCAGATATTTGCGTTAGAAAAAACCTTTGAACAAACCAAATACCTGGCTGGACCAGAACGAGCGAAATTAGCTTATGCTTTAGGAATGACAGAATCACAAGTTAAGGTAAGTTGTTTTCGATTTGTAATTTAAACTTCAATTTTAATTTTTTTATTGGCTATAGTTTCACTTGTTTTCTTACTTTCTTTTCCTGGGTTGTCACCCTACCTTATTCCTTTTAGCGATATTAAAAATAAATCAATTCCACGAACTACTAAGAACACCAAGAACACCAAGAGGAATTATTATACCAAGTGTTAAGACTCTATGACTTATTTATTTAAGAAGAAAAAAATCCTTTTGGTCCCAAATTTAACAGTTTTTCTTCATACCTTGGGGGGGAACTTATATATCAACTTTAAAGGCTTTAGTCTTGACTTTCAGACTTCTTCTTTTTTCTTTTATATTAAAAAAGAACATAAGGATAGGCAAAAATGAAGAAGACCTGATGGCCCTAAATTTAATAAAGTTTTTTATCACACTAAGAAAGGAAAGAAAAAGAAAGGAAAAGAAAAGGAAAGTCATGAAATATGAGACAAGCAAGGAAGCTTACCTGTTGAATCTACATTTAACAGATATTTTACATATACCAAAAGGAACTTATGTACTAACCTTGAAGACTCTGGGACTTCTGCTTCAAGAGTTATCGCACAAGCAGATGTACGTGTTTTAAAAAAATTCCTCGAAAAGCACGCTTTTTTATTTTATATTATTTAAATTTTTATAAATTAGTAGGTATTTTTATCTCATAAAATAATAAATTTTAGAATACCTAACATTTATTCATGTATTCCACCTATACAAGTTTACAGAGTAGTTGGAAAATCAGAAATAAAATAGGTATGTAATATTACATACTATATTAATAAATTTCAACCATAGAAAATTAAAGTTAAAAAGGTTAGAGCTTAATTAAAAATATCCATTATTACAGGTTTGCTCAAGATAGTGTTAAAAGATATTAAAGACTATATATTATGTTTATAAATCTGAGGTTGTGTTTTTACCCTCGAAATATCAAATTTTCATTGTTTTGTGTGTTTTATTTGCTTGTATAATGTGTGTTTAACGTATATTATATGTTTTTGTACAGTGTGTTGCATATGTATTGTGTGCAATTGTAGATTATGTCTCCAATTTCCTTTAATCTGCTATTATTTATATGTTTTTGTTAGGAACTTCTCCTTTTAGTATTGGCAATCACAGCCTGCTATATTCTGCCGATGTGTTTTACACATTTTCTTCATAAAGTAGAATGAGAGCTACTTTTTTTTTCATGTGTTTCTTTGATGATTATTGATGCATATTTCCATTGTACTCTGTGCTCTTTATGTCAGTCATGTTTGCATATCTGAGACTTGTCGAAGTTTCTGTTCTTGATGTATATTTCATGCTCATTTATTCTGACACTTAGTTGTCTTGCGGCTTCTTCCACATAAAAACTATTGTATTCAGATTGTATTTTATAGATGTAGTTCTTTGATATTTCTTGTGTGTTGTGGGTTGCGTGGACAGGGTAGATCTTAGTGTATTGGTTGTTTTGAATGTCGTTGTGATATTATACTTATTTCCCATCATTTAAATTTTTTCTAATAAGCCCTTTACAAATGGTATTGTTGTCATCTTTGAATCCCTTGAGTGAGTGAGCGTTTCTAGATTGCTTGTGATGTTTTGTTATTTCCTTTCGTAAGTCTTGTGAAATTCCTTATTTATAAATGACAATGGGTAGTCATTTTCTGTCAAAACCATGTTTAGGAGGTTTTTTGCTTCTTTAAATGCATTTAAATAGAGCAGGTGCTTCATAATTCGTTTTTTGATGTTTACATTGTGGTTTGAGTTTTAATTGAAACATCTGTTGGTGTGGGTTGGTTTTCTGTAAACTTTGGTTGCATATCCCGTGTCTTCTTTTGTGAGTAACACATCCAGAAAAGAAAGAAAATTAATGTTTTTTTTTCCATGGTGAATTTAATTGATTCTTCTTTATTGTTGATATCCATCAGAAATTTGTACAATGCTTCTGGTCCGTGAGACTAAATGTAGAATATATCGATCATATCTCCCATATATTGTAGGTTGTTTTCTTTGTTTGCGTAAGTTTTCTTCAAGTCCTCCATGAATATATGTGATAATAATGAGGAGCTCATGGGTAATCCGAAATTTTGTTAAAAATAAGTGTTATCGGTGCAGTGTTAGTAGCTGCATATTTAAGATTATTTTAAAGCCATTTTCTTTTGGCATTTTAGTGTAAGTTACCATTTTTATTTTGAATTAAATGCAATTTTAGTTTAAAATATGTTTATTTTTACGTTTTGTTTTTAACTTGAAAATTTTGTCGATTTTCCCAATAAAAATAGTAAAATATTACGAAATATAAAGAAAATAGCAACGGGGGTTAACAATTTCATAGATAATTCTATTATTCCACAAAGAAAAACAAGACAACGTACTAAGAAAACTTTAAAAATATTATTTAGTTGAAATAGTAGGTAACAATTTTAATCTACATAGAAATATTGTTCGACTTTGGAATCACCGCGAGGTTTTTATTTTAAATTACAGATTTTTGCTTCCTGGATATACTAAACGAGACCAAACTGGTTTTTCAGATGTGCCTTCAAATCTTACCAAGACAACAAAAAATTGCTTTTAAGAAATTAAATATGTCGTATAAAAAATATTTTAGTCATAAATGTTTCTTTTAAGACCAGCCAAGACACTACTTGTCTCTGATAATGGATCGACTTTTTTCCAAATCCTGTCCGTTAGGAAGTCCTGTACTTTGAACTACTTTCTTAGGGGAGTTTATTGTTTCTTTTTACATGTTTATTCTTCTTATTTAAACTGAAGGGGTCAAACCATCTTCCCAGGCCTTTCAGCCACGAGTTCTGGTGTCTTCCTAATGATCTCTTGCCCTGTACATTACATTCCAATATGATTGGGAGTAATTCATATTTTCAGGATTATTGTTAGTACTTCTTTTTATTTACTCATGCGCCGAAGCCCCTCATCGTTGGTAACTTTTTGTACCCATGAAATTCTCAACATCCGTCTGTATATATACATTTCAAAGTCATTTAGCTTTTTTTCTGTCTCTTAGTCTATTGTTCATTTTTCACAGCCATATAGCAAGACAGAAAAACCGTTTGATCTTGTAAAAAATATTTACATGTCATGAGTGTTTTCCTGGATTGTTCGATTCTTCATAAGATTTCTTTTTTTGGGTTATTATATTGATTCCACCTTGAACCTCGTCTAATGCTTCTTTAAATACAGATTTGAACACAGATTAAATAATAGCGGTGATAAGATACAATCAACTCGCACTCCTCGCCGGATTTGTATATATTCGGATGCTTTGTGCTCTATTTTAATTGTTGCCGTTTGGCGCCAATATAGTTCTGGGTTTTCCGCACATGTACTGTCTACATGAGGCATAATCTATTTGATTACGTGTGGTTCATTGCATATCCTTCCCATTTTTTCATTTCTTCTAAATAGAGATCATTCAAGTATCATATCAACTCTAGATCCATATATTTTTGTCATACTTGACAGTCAAAATGCCTCAATGGTAATTTATCGTCTTTCGTCATTGTTCCAGTTTCTGAACCGTAAGTTATGTTTAACTTAATCGTTTTTCTATATATTCGGATCTTGGATGACCCCTGGCCCATATTTTGCTATCCATTTCATCGTTGGCGCTTATATATTTCTGAGATAATTCGCAAATCTTGTTTGTCAATTCCAGTTGTTCTCAGAATTCAGATCATCTTTTGATGGTAAACTGGTTTTGATAGGCTCTTGAACTTTTAAAAATCTTTGTAGTCTAAAATCCAGTATAACTGAATTGTGATTGCTATGAATACCAGCTCCATGGTATGTTTTAGTAGATTTTTTGTACTTCTTAAAGTTGATATCGAGAACAATTCTATCTTGTCTGTCTGCAGGTGATATCAAAGTGTATATACTTCTAGGATTTTGTTTGAGGAAGGTATTGTACAAGTTTATGCCTTATTGTTCCTGGTATCTTTACTTTTTTAGCCGGTGTATATTCGCCTCATATCACTAAGCATTCCAAATTTACTAAAGACATGTATGGTAGCTTCTTTTTTCACTTCTCATTTCCACAGGTCATTCACTCTACCTAGATGGAGTGTAGATGTGTTTTCTCAGTTCAAATTGTCCAGTCATCTTATCTGTGTATCTCTTTAACTCTTGTTTGCTAAGATCAATTAGACTAACCCAAAGTCTAGCCTTAATGTTGTTTATATTTTTTTTTATATGGGATTACTCCTAAGAGATCTATTTATTTTTTGTTAACAATTTTGAAAATAATTTGTAACGGTATCTGCGTCGGTTTCTTGATATACTATGTCTTTTTATTATGGTTAATGTTTCAAACTACCTCAGTTGACACAGAGTTAAGTGTACTTAGTGTGACTGTATGAAATTAGCATGATATCATCAGCAAAGCCTAAGTGGTTTATTCTTTCACCATTGATGTTAATTTCCATGTTCTCCCACTTAAGTTTCTTAAACATACATTCCAGAAGCATTGTAAACACTTGGGATGAGATGTTATCACCTTGCTATACTCCACGTTCCATTTTAAGTCTTTATGCATTAGTAAGAAGTTTCACATATACTGTTGATCTTTTGCATATTATTTTAATAAATGATATTACATATCGACCAATTGAATAGCAAAGGCACAGAACCGAAACAGATAGAAATATCTGGAGTAGGCCTCTGTTCAACTATGGACAAATCAGGGTTGATTGATGTTAATGATGAAAATATGGTCAAATCTAAATCCCCTAGTGGAGCAATTATTTTGTCTTGGTCCACTAAGTCAAATGCTTTCCCGTAGTCCACAAATCTTACAACCAGTGTTTTGTGGTATTCCACTGTTTTTAATCAGTAAGTGCTCGTATGTACTGTAACGGATTAGGAAATCGGCTTGAAACCCTTGATAGACAATTGTTTTTAAGATCTGTGTGATCACCCTTCTTATGAATGATTATCATGATAGCATTGTTATACGCCGTTGGAATTTTTCCAGTTTTTAAACATCTACCAAATGCATTTTAAGAGCCTAAATCAATTTATTTCCTTCTTTCTTAATATTTTTAATCACAATGTCATTTTCTGCCGTGGTTGTCTTGTTTTTCATTTTTCTTATCGCTATTTTCTTTATTTGTCTGATGTTACTGTTTCGTCTGGGTCACGGAGCTTTGGAATCTATTTTATTCTTTTGGCTACATTTTTTCTCAATATTTTTAATATTGTATTCTGGTCTATCATTTCAGAAATAGTTTCTGTACTACATTTTGGTACGCTTGTTTCTATTTCGTTGTCTATACGTCCATATTATGCTTTTTTTGATAAATTGGTCTTCGTTTTTTAATAAACTCTTACTACAATATCTTTCTGCGGCATCTTTTCCAGCATATACTACTTGGATATTTATTTGCTTTATGTTTACGCTCCCTAGATTCTGTAGGTCATCTGTTACATATTCTGTGTATTAAGAAGGTTTTCCTTAGAGTATACTTTTTGTTGCTACAAGTTTGGTTCTCTAATTCCTTACATGTATTGTTATCTTTCCTCGTGCATCTTAATGTTTACTAACTACTTATTTAACACACTCACGACTTTAAATATTTCTTCTCGATTAGATAATAGATAATAAAGAATGTTTTGCCTTAAATATTTGGATCATGGAACCCACAACAACATCAAGAGTCGATTGACTAAGCCATATGATCCAGCTGCTTTGTTTGGTTTAAATATAAAGTAGTACTCAGCCTTGGTTTGAGTCAGTGGTTATGTACACTTAAAATACAGCAATAATTAATCTTTTTCCAAGTCGGTGTATTTCATTTCCCATTTGGTGGTTTGAATGACAGTTCGTTATTATCCCCTCCCTTAAGAACTCTCTTTGACCTGGCACTTTAAATGTTTTTATTCAAGTCTTTTCAAGATTAAAATTTAATTTTTTTTATTTTATTTATTTTTTTATATATAATTTTTTAATTTTAAAATTAATGTTAATTGAATTGAGGTAATTGCCTCTGTAATAGGATAAAGAAAACTTAGCTGCCTGACCTTACGAGATATTATCTAATCGTTTAAAATACCTTTGTAGAGTATTTTTTTATCTTTTTTTTTCTATGCACTTTTATAAAAGAAATTGGTGTTCGTAAACATAGTGAAAATGAAAATAGTATCTACAATAACTTTAGTTTATACACTGCACAAAAAACAACTCAAAAAACATGGAGAATAAGATTAATCAAAATACTTCCGATTGATGGAATATTCCGATGACATAATGTTATTTAAAAAATTTATTTGTGTATTTATTATTAATTGGCATTCTTAGGATGGATAAGTATCGTTGACATAATCACAGGTAAATATTTTGCTTATCTCTCCGAGAGTTTTTTTTTCATATGGGAGGTGGTGGCCCTATTTATCTCACACACTCATCTGCGTAAGGAATATGCTAATTTTTCAATTATAAATCTAATACAAATATGTTAAATATTCGGTTGCGGTAAGTCGACCATATTGGAAACTGTCATCCAAGCGATTAGTGCCGGCCCTCTCGCATCCGCATTACATCGGAACGGATCGCGACGGATTCGAATAATAAATCCGATTAACTTTAAGTATATCTATAGCGGGGGTTAGAATAGACCGGATCACCGTCCCCTATGAGTAATTCAGTGGCACCGCAAGGTCTACAAATTCGGGAGGTTACGACGGTTTCTAAACGACTTGCGAACAGTATGTATGGTGAAACCATTTGTCTGTTTTTCTTTTTATTATTTTATATTTCATGAAATCCATAGACGGCGAAATAATAAATAACGTAAGGTATGCCGACGACTCGAAAAAGTCGCCAAAGAGTCGTATATTTCGAAAACTAAATATATGTTGGAAAAGTACACTCAATTCTAAATCAAATTATGCTGAAGGTGCAATCGTTGAACGAGTAAAACATTTTAAATACTTGGAAGCTTCACAGTGACTGAGGCGAATGTTCTTTCCAGAATTGAGATACTTTGCAAGATCTTCATGTCTTGGAAAACGATAGTATGTAACAGAAATATCTATTATGCACCTTCACAAAAGAACTGTTGTTATATTTAGTCAGTCCTGCTATAAAGATATAAGACCTGGAAAATGACAGAGTTGAATGAACATAAAATAATTTAAAGAATAACAGAACCAGAAAGAACTCGAACTATTTCAACTCATTATTCAGGGAAATGTTGAAGAAAGAAGATGAATTGGGTGTAAGAAACTATCTTGGTTACAGACAATGGACTGGTCTTTAGAGAGAAGATCAATGAGAAAGTTTCCATGACATTGTCGAAATTATGAAAGCCAATTTCCAAAGTCAGACATCGCACCACGAGAAGTGTCTTTTTTGTGGTGTAATACTTTTTTAATACTAATTTTATTGATGTAATAAATAGGAAGCAAAGAACTTTAAGAAAATTATTGCAAAGGGCTGTTTAAAAAAAAAAAACAAAAAAGAAAAAATAACAGATGACATCTACGTATTAAGACATACAGTTGAGAGAAATTATGAAACGGGAGGTACCCTATTGCTACGTTTATATACTTTAAAGTTGAATTTAATTATATAAATAGAGCAAAGAATATAGTCATTATTACAAGATCTGCAATTCCCTTAAAAGATAATCACTGCATATCGTACATACTTTCCAAGGAAGCAAGGATCATGTTTTGATGAAAAAATGTTTGAATTGTGAGACTGCTAATTTCACGTATCACCTGCTGACTTCTGTCCTATCTTATTTGTTAGCTTTGTTCATTCTCTTTTGTTTTTTGCTATTTTTTTTGCTTCGTTACATGTTATATGTTTTTATTCGTTCTTTTTTGGAGCCATTTGTTTTGTTTATCGTTTATTCTTAGTAGGATCTTGCTATGTAATTCAATAATAGTAGTTCTTTTTTGAATATGTTACTCGTGTTTGACGAGATGAAGTCTGCCTCTGTCTTCTGTTCGTTTCATTGTCTAATATATTACTACTATAAATAGAACATGCAACCTCATCTAATTTTTTTTAATATCTAATTGTTGTGATAGTTAGCGCTCATGTTCTAGTTTTGCTGTACAGTCGTAGAATAATCATATGCCGTCTTCGTCATTATATACCATCATATGTTGTCTTCACCTCCAGTGCTTTTTATAATATAATTCTTATGGTATTGTTATGATCAATACATGCTTAATTTGACCGAAATCCTGTGTGCTTGACTCTTAATTTTTCATTTATTTGAATATCTTTATTACGATTCTTATCATTATATTACTAACCACTGTGAATAATGTAGTTAACCTCTAGTTTTCGTAAACATTAGAACAAAAGGAGTTTTGGCATCATTACTTCATCTTTCGCTATCTGTTCTTCTTTTTCTTTGTGTGCTGTGCACGTTTTCAATTGTTGGCTATCGTCGTTTTAAAAACTGATGAAATGTTTCTCAGTCGGCAGCTAGATGAAACAATTCTTTGACCGTTTCACCAGTCCATTGTCTAATGTGATACTTTATTAATTGCTTTTAAGAAATATATAAAACATCCGTAACTATTTCTTTTTAACTCAATGCTCTTTTGTAAGAGCATTCGCATGCAAACAAGAGCCTCCCAAATACCTATACCGTTTCAAGAACCAAACTACTCATTACCGAGGTGATAATCGCAACACTCTAATCATCTAATAGTTGCAACTTTTCTGCAGGTATTTTGTCAGGACTAGTAGCCTTCCTTCGTTTCGCTTGGTCCATGGCCTTCTGAATTTCTGAAGTTAGAATCGGTGGGCCAGTATCTCGGTTAGATGTTATTTCTTGGTAGATTCTTTGGTCATCTTTAAATAATTTTATTAAAATTTTCCCATTCGGTACCCTCTTCCCTCTTTAATATCATTTAAAATTTAATCACTAGAGTCTTGTAAAATATTTTGCCTGTTTGTAAATTTTGTTTTTGCCTGTTATCTCTATCAGTTTTTTATGCAAATGGAACCCGTCGTTTCGTTGCTCCAGTTTTTTAATTTTTTTAAGACTATATAATATTAAGTAATATCTAAAACATCCCGACTAATACATTTAATGCACCTATAATAATTCTATTGAAATTCTACCTAAGTCAGCTGCTTAGTGGTTTGTTTTTGATAATTTATTGCATTATTTATTTATTTTTTCGTAATTTCTGATTCGATGATATTCATAGTTTTCTCAATAGCTGTGCTTCTACAACAAGCCGTATTTGAGTATCTCTTCTATAGAATGAAGTGTTTCTTTATCTCGTGTTCTAGTTGCATATTCAGCTTTTCTTGCTAATTGTTCATATATAGTTGTTTTTCTTATATGGCCTTCTTCTTTTTTCATTTTTTTGTGTTATACATACCTCCCTTAAGGGTATAAAAAGGTTCGACGGATAAAAACTGGGAGAAAATGTGAAAATAATACTAATGGATTCATGAAGTTGAAAAAATAACTTGTTGTAATTGTAGTGTGGTTGTAGTTGAACGTAGATGAAATAGTTTCCAGCCATGTTACTGCAGTCTACTTCTGTTGTAGTTGAACGTAGACGTAGTTGTCTTAGGTCATGCTGTGTCCCACATGCTTCGGTGTTCAACCTAAATAAGGATAAAAGAAAACGTTAAATAAAGCAAAAAAAATAAAATAAGAAACCTTGTGTTAGCAAGAGCATACATTTTAAACATTTCCTTACCGTGAAATTATAGAAGATTAACAAATATATAAGAAAAAATAAAGGAGATGGCAAGGACTTAATAAATATATTAATTAAAATAAATTAGTTAAATGTTCTACCTACATAAATATACACTTGGCTTGGAGGTTATGTATGAAAATAAGTCAAAAATGAATATTATAAGACTGAATATTGATCAAATAATAAATATAAATAAATCTACCTACCCCAATAAAGATTTAAGAATACAAATGAGTTTATGAACTAAAACACCACTTTACATAGACAAAAGATATTTATAAACACTCCCACTTCTGTATCTTGAAGTAAAACTGACATAACAGAACTCACAATCGTAAATCACAATTTCGAACAGACAAATAAAGTTTATCGCTATATTATCATAAACATTATTTAAAATAAAGGATAAAGATTAGACAGAATGTTTAGTTGATAGAAAGTTGAGCTATTTTTACAAGAAAAATAGTAAAACAAAGCAAAAAGTAAACAAATGAATAAAATCAACAGAAATTGGAATAAAATAATTAATTAGTTGAAGAAAAATAACAAAAATATGACGTTTATATCGTTACAGTATAATTCTTATCAATGTAAAGAATTTCCATTTTTATTTCTCTACGTATCTACTAGCTACGTACATGTGCTATTTTGCCGCATAATTCGAACGTTTTGTGTATCCCTGCGTCTTATCCTCTAGAAAATTGAGACCTTTTGGTGGTAACGCGTGTTTTCACGATATGTTCCGAATTAATGAAAACAATGTCAGTCCCGGCAGGCTGCTCAAAACGCCCTGGAAACTTCATTCTCTTTGACGAACGTTTTCGACAAGTGTAAATGTCCCCTTTTGTTACTCAGTCAATTTGCATTTTTATTGAATCTCTAGCCACGGAGATTTGAATATAAGCCAGGATGTTGACAAAAAATGATAGGCCCATATTGAGATTCTGGACGAGGTTCAGTACCTACAAGCAGCGTGCAACTTATTTCAATTTGTAATTCAATCTTTATACAACCAATTAAATCCTAATTTCAATAAACCAATACGGCGTTAGCGATATTAATGCTTAGCTTTTTGTGTCGTCCCTTCTGGAAGCCAACTAAATATGAGTAATGTCTTTTTTACAAACTGGGGTCCGCTAATACCGAATCTTGCTAACCGGGCTCTTCATTTTCTGTTTTTTGCAATTAATATTAAACCGATGATAAGTGTTTTTGTCTCATAATATCTTTTGCATGCAATTAGATATTTCTTGTTATTTATAGAGTAAAAATATTAATGAGATATGGTTAACTAGGCAGCATTATCTTCTTTACGTGTCATATCCGCGACGAAGGTTGGCAATCATCACTGCTATTCTAACTTTTGACACTACATCCCAAAAGAGTTCACTTCAGTTGATCCAAACCATTCTCTGAGATTTCTCAGCCACGACATTCTTCTTCTACCTATGCTGCGCTTTCCTTGAATCTTTACCTGCATTATTACTTTTAGGAATTCATATCTGTCACCACGTGTTATATGACCCAGACATTGTAGTTTTCTTATTTTTATGAAATCCAGTATCTCCCCGATGTTCTTTATTCTTCTTAGTACTTCTTCATTGGTTATTCTATCTGTCCAGGAGATTCTCAGCATTCTTCGATATGTCCACATTTCAAATGCTTCCAATTTATTAAGACATTGTTTATTTAAAATTCATGTCTCCACACCATACAAAAGAACAGAAAATACACAACACTTTAGTACTCGTTTTCTAAGATTAAGACTGAGGTCTCTACAACATAATATTTATTTCATATTATTGAATGTACTTCTAGCGTTTTCTATTCTAACTCTAATTTCTTTGGTATAATCGCTTGTTTCATTATTGTTTGCCCCTAAATAGTTATAATTCTGAATTCGTTCTTTCGTCTTATTATTTACGTGTAGATTGATGTATCTAATATTTTTCTTTGATATAACCCTGATTTTTGTTTTCTTTATGTTAAGTGCTTTCAACAACCTTATCTAAAATTCTTTGTAGATCTGTAATATTTTCTGCTATTCGTATTGTATCATCAGCATATCACTAATTTCATGTAAGCTATTTATTTTTATGCCTGCTACTTCATTTTCTAACGCTTTTTTTGAATATTTCCTCTAAGGCAGTATTATATCTAATAGCTATTGAATATAAATTAATTACTCCGTGAATAATTACTCCACCAACTTTTTTAAGGAGTTTGGTAATCATTACGGCTGTTTTACCTTTAAGACTGCTGTTCTAAACTAAACAGTTCAACGGAACTACATTTATTTATACAATTTTCGTAGAATATTTAACCAATAAATGTGTGATGTTCCAATACTACGTTTTCTCTATAATTTACGCTATGTGATAGTTTGCTACAAAATATACTTCGGCTCTTACCACGTTATGCAGATATTGCACCTTTCTTATCTTAATCGTAGTAATCACTTCCTTTTATTGCTTTTATTCTTCTGGGAACCTCAGCATTTGTTATTCTGTCTACTTAACTTATTTTTAATATAATTCTGTGGATACATATTTCAAATATTTCAAGTCGATAATCGACATTTCTTTCTTTGAGGTCCACTTCATAGAGCAGCATAGAAAACACATATGAACGTACTACTTTTACTTTGAGTTGTAAACCAAGATCATTATTGCACAGCACTCTTTTCGGTATATTGAATCACTCTAGCTTGTCCAATTCTCATCCTTATTTCTTGTGCATACTTGCAAGCGAACCATTTCCTGAGGCTTCTCAAGTCTTCTCTGCTTCTATTTCTTCTCATTTTTATACCTTTCACTGCCTACTCACTTGTAACAGTTGATATTTATCTCCTCATGTAACATGTCCCACGTATTGTAATTTTCTCGTTTAAATGGTAAATATGACCTTGTTTTCTTTATGCATCCTATCCAGTACTACATCCCACAGTATGCTCCCATCTCAAATGCCTCTAGCTTACTCACTCATTGCTTATTTAATGTATACACCTCTACATCATATAACAAGACTAAGAAAACATAACATTTAAGCCTACGTCCTTTCAATTTCAGACCTAGGTTTGAATGACACAGTATTTGTGTCATGCTTTTGGAGCACAAATTAGTCAAAACTTTCACTTTTGAATCAGTATCAATAGAACGATATAACTGTTATTTCGGTGTCTCCACCTCGTCAGTCGTTCGAGTAGATACCAAATCAAACTCGAAAGAACCAACTAATTTCTCAATATGACTCAATACCTAGAACCAAGCTATGGGAAGCAATGGAAGACATCGAAGTTCCGCGAAGATTAATAAACGCGGTAAAAGCACTCTACAAGAATAACGAAGTAGCTATCAAAACGGGCAATAGAATATGCAGTCCATTTAAAACGACAAAAGGCTACTACAGGGTTGCCCCACATTTCCCACCCTGTTCAAAATATTCCTGGAAAACCTCTGAAACCATGGAAAAGAAAGTGCGAAGGAATGGGTATACCAGTAAGGAACGAATATCTATGTACGCTAAGTTTTTCTGACGACCAAATAGTGATCGCACAAGACGACAATGACCTCAGTTTTATGATGAGAAAACTGGAGCAGGAATATACAAAGAATGGGATGGAAATAAACCTAAAGAAAACTGAATACCTAACAACGGAGAATACAGAAATAAAACAGCTGGAAATAGACGAAGGTAAACAAATCAAAGGAACAGACAAGTATAAGTATTTAGGTTTCATAATATCAAACAAAGAAACAACGGAGGAAGATATAAAAAATAGATTAGGACAAACAAGAGACTGCAGACGAAAATTGAACCCGGTACTATGGGATAAGAACATCAGCATGAAAACAAAGAAAAAAATATATAATACCATGACAAGAAGTATCTTCACTTATGGGTGTGAAAATTGGACAATAAATATGAAAACCAAAAACAAAATAAAAGCAACAGACATGGAATTCCTAAGGAGAAGCTGCAAAGTAACAAGAAGAGATAGAATAAATAACATGGAGATTAAGAGGAGAATGGGAATGAACCCCGACATAATAGACTACATCGAACAGAAGAGGTTAACCTGGTACGGACATATCAGAAGAGCAGACCAAAATCGGTGGATAAATAGAATAGCAGAGTGGAGCCCGATAGGAAGAAGAAAGAGAGGCAGACCCCGAAGATCTTTCAGAGATGAAGTGGACGAAGCAATGAGAAGAAGAAACCTACAGGAAGGGGACTGGCTAAACAGGAAAAATTGGAGAAAACGGTTGAGTGAATGAATACAGTGAAAACTGTGGAAATTCTTGTGTATATATATATATATATATATATATATATATATATATATATATATATATATATATATATATATATATTCTATTAAGGTACTATTTCTCAAAAAAAACCTTGTGCAGACTTCTAAATCGATGTGACACAAAAAATCAATTTAATATTGACATATCCAATGGTAACTACGAACTTAGTCTGTTTGCTAAGTAATTTGCCATATTTTTACAGTCTACTTGATTGTTGGCAATATACTGAGTACAGTTGTTATTACTTTATTTTATTGTATTGTTGATCTATAGCTCATTACAAAGCCATTATTATTTGGTTATCTGTAATAGATATACAATCTACCTTCTATATCCTACAACAATAAGCCACTAAATTCGAGCATTTGTTGTAATTTTGTTATTTGTTTGTCTTTAATATTCAATGACTTCTTCAATAATTTTCTTTGTAAAATAAATTTTGAATTAGATTTTAAGAAATACGAGCACTGGTTACCTTTACAATCTGTGTACTGAAGTTTTAATGCGATAAGTTTGCTACGGTTGTACCTACTTAGAAAAATATGGGCTTTTAATTTTTTAGATAAAAATATGCCCTTTCTATTTAAAAAAAAAGATCGATGACGTCACATCTGCTACGGTAGCGAGGGTAAAAGATATTTTTTTTCTTCAAGAAGGTTAAAAAAAATAAAAATTGACCTGTCAGAGCTTTAACTCTGAAAATAATTAAGTCATGAGATAATAGACCGTTTCCACACTTTATAAACAAACATATAATTTCATAAATATGAATCTAGTTAAATAATTATAGATAACTATTACTTTTAAAAAGAACCCCATTTGAATTTTCAACGAAGCCATAAATATCGGAGTTAAAATCCGAAAATGGCTTTCAAGAAAGCACCGCAAGATTTATTTTGGCCGACATCGAGCGAAACCCCCGTTCTGCTGTCTTTTATCTCGTATCAATCAGATGTGGAAATCCTAATAGCCATCACGATGTTTGTTATAAACAAGTGTCGCCCCCACTGAGCCTTGCGTTGCCGCTTGCCGCCCTAATTCAATTTGTCAGAAGATTATACGGCATAGCCGCACACCCTCTCTTAGACAATATATCATAGAGGGTACAGTTGCCCCCATGGTCTCATTGACGGTGAAGTCGAAACGGAGTTAGGCACTCATCTGCTACACTATACACTGGCGGAGCCACTTCTTGGATAATTGTTTTACTGCCTCAATATGATCTATAATACCATTTCATTCTTACTGAAGTGAGTGGTGTAAAGTAAAAGTTAAAAATAATTATCCGAGTTTCACAATTTCGGAATTACATACAATATAGTATGAACAGGATTGTCTTAGCATATTTGACCCATATATTTGTTATTCCAGACAATAAAGCTATTATTAAACCAAATCTAATTAACTACTATAATTGCTTTGGAAACAAATCACAATAATTGTAATACAAATTACATATTTTTGACGTTTCGACTTCTAGTCTAAAATGGCTATCAAAAAAGTGCAAATAACCTATATAAATAAAAAATGTTTCGTATTTTATTCTTCAAAATTAATTATTTTGTATTTATATTGATTATTTTCAATTTTTTTTTCAAAATCTGAGACAAAAATAAGATTTTTTTACTACGCTCTCTAAAATTACTGAGCTGAATCTGTTCACGAGTAGCCTTTTAAGTATTTGTAGTATGAGTTTAACAGCGCTATCGGACGGTAGCTTTCTACCAAGTTTTTGGGTTTATTGGCTTTGGGCACTGCAATTTTGCTTCCTTGGAGCCCACTGGAGCCCACTGGCCCCTGACAAGGATATTAAAGTAGAATTTTACTCAACCACATTCTTTCGTGTCTCCCACAATGTTTTAGGAATTCTGCGTGGATTCTGCCAAACCCTGATACTTTTCCAGATTTGGTATCGTGCCTTACTAATCTCCTCTATTTTAAAAGGATTGGAGTATTCAAGATGGGCTCCGATTGCATGGCGGAGATTGCTAAATTCTATTTTAATCGACGTGTGGTGTTCTTTAACTTTTCGGGCTTTGCACAGCTTTACAACCCGTGCAGCTATTTGGTCGGCTGTATTTGTCAGCTGTATTTCTTTAGCAGACTCCGTGCTTTCCTACTTTATTTTTTGAAGTCTATACCTCTCCTGTTTCGTATGGCGTTCAAAGTCCAAATTATTACAAAGTTCATTCGAAATTTTAGAATTACCACTCTCTTAGAATTCTTGTTAGAGTTGCTCTAAGTTGTGATTCCATCCCGGTATATAGGCTTATCTAGACCAGGGGATTTTACTATCATTATATTATGCAAACTTTTATTCTGTTATGCGATACGGAATAATCTTCTGGGGTGCTGCAGTAGATAACTCAACTGTCTTTATAATCCAAAAAAGGCAGTTTGGGTGATCTTAGGACTAAAGGCGGGAGAATAGTCTACCATCTGACATTAAACAGGAAACACACTATAGAGCTTTTAAAAGAAAGGTGTTTCAACACCTAGTTGACATTGAGACCTATACTGTGGCGGAGTGCCTGGCCTATCCTTCTCCTTGATCAGCATATTTAATTTGTAATGTTAATATATTTTAAATGTGTGATGTCAGTATATATTTTTTTAATCTGTAATTAATATTGTGACGTTATTTGCTCAATTATGTTTAAAAATTTATGCAAATAAAAATTTACTCTACTCTACTCTACTCTATTAGATTATTAGCTTTTCTTGAGTTCCAGCTTGGTCTAGGAGTGGATTGAATAATTGAGACTTTGTAACCTACTTTAAGAATTATTATGAGGTTGTGCTGGCTGTGTGGGAAGTTATTTAAAACTTGTATTTTAGATACACACATCTTTGGCTCTGCTAAGTCCCTCGGCGTTAATTTGACAAATACGAATTCTCTCCTGAAAATGGCCATTGTTTTTCAATGTGGGTTCCATATATAGTAGCCAAGAGATCAAAGATTTTATTTAATATATTATCTGGCAGCCGATCGCTCATAAGAACAGATAAGATACCAAACATGAGATAATAGCAAATTAAGAAATGAAAGCATTAGAAACAATTTATTATAAGTAAGAAACAACTAAGATTGCTTGGTCATATACATAAAATGAATGACGAAAGACTAGCAAAAAATTATACGAAGCCAGGGCATAAGGAAAAACAAACTTGGCCAACCGCGATTAAGAAGGGATGTGGAAGTTAAACAAGAAACAGAAAAACGCGGAGTGGGATAAAACAAGATCAAACAAAGTAAAGCATCATTGACACAGTAGTAAAAATAAATATAAAATAAATAAATAAATAAAATCTTTCTTGTACAATCAGAATTTTCACAAACATTTTAAACAGGGATAGTTCCTAGATACTTTTTATCTCTAATAGTTTTTGCTCAATACGGAATTCATGTTGAGCAGTTAGAAATTGTCTTCTTTTCACCGCCTGTGTTAATGATCATTTCTTTTTTTAAATGTTACATGACACGCCACTGGTTTTATCTAAAAGACACAAAGAGGCACTTACTATGTACTTGTCCAATTAGAAGGACAAATGCTGGATTAAAACTTCATAGACAAGTTGCGAGTTATGGCCCCCGCTGGCTACCAAGCAACGATTCATTTTTGAAATGGGGCTGGACGGGTTCGAAAATATAGGGGTTGATTAAATATACTGTAACCATAACAAAAGGAATAATCTCTGAATGGCACCGTCGTCCATTTGTGGCTAATGATTTAAGGAGCTGTGAATTTGCCAAATAGTTTTCGGCTATCGGCATTTTAACTCTTTCCCAGATAATCAATTTCTGTTTTACGATAAATTTTTGTGTCATTAATTTTAATTAAAAATATCGAGAAAAATTATATTTTACAAGAATTTGTTCTGCTGTAAAATTACCGTACAGTTTTTAATCTACAAATGAAAATATTGCTAACGAAAACTGTATAAATAATGGCAATATATTTTCATATTATACCATACTTTTATATTATACTCTTAAAAATATTAAAAATAAGCATATATAAAAAACAGATATACGTGAACAAAAGGTTAAAGGCAAACTGTAAGGCAAAAACGTAAATTGCTTGTGCTGGGCATTGAAATTCAGTAGTAGATGAAATGATATTCAGTTGTAGAAAGTATATTCAGGACAAAAATGAAAGAAAAAAATTAGTTGTGACATACAATAGAATTCTTAATGAATTCAAAATAAAAAGAGATAATGAAAAAACAGACCTACAAGCAAAATAAGTTACCAAAAACGATTATGCAATAATTGTGTCAAACACTATCTCCAGTGATATAAAACAGTTTTTCAAAGAAAAAGTAATCAGTGGGTAACAAAATAAGTAAGACCTATCGGAATATAAATTAACCAAAATAAATCGACAATGAAACCGCAGTATCTAGTAAACCTAAAATGAGCTCACCAAATCAAAATTTCTCTACTTCGATTAGGTCATACCAATATTACGCATAAGTACCTAATGACTAAGGAAGACATTCCAGTGTGTGAGTATTGCCAAGTCATCATTACTGTTAGACAGCTCATAACAGAATGTGGAAAATGTACACTGAACAGACAAAATAAAATATTTCCAGTGATTTAAAAACAATATTAGGTGACAATTTTTTAAATACCAAAAACTTATTAACATTAACAATCGTAAAATAGTTTCGAAACACAATTCAGATTTCTGCTTTTATCTGTGCTTTCTAAAAATTGCAAAGCAAAACAGACGTTGATAAAGGTGTTAAAGGAGACGTGGGGAATCTAAAATTTGCATTCCACGACACATCTTTTCAACTAAGCAGAAATCCTTAGCGAATTGGTTTCTTGTACTCGTACAGAGTAAATCCGAAAAAAGTGAAAAAGACAGCAAATATTTGATTTCACGCAAACAGCGCCTTTGTATCTGTTGATACGTATTTCGACCTAATAGGTCTCATCAGAACAGTTATTCAAAGGTGTTCTCAACGTAAAAGATCAATATTTTCTGTCTTTTAAGAAGCAACAATAACATGGCTTCGAATACGGACGCACTAGCGACATCTAATTTAACAATCGTAAAATAGTTTCGAAACACAATTCAGATTTCTGCTTTTATCTGTGCTTTCTAAAAATTGCAAAGCAAAACAGACGTTGATAAAGGTGTTAAAGGAGACGTGGGGAATCTAAAATTTGCATTCCACGACACATCTTTTCAACTAAGCAGAAATCCTTAGCGAATTGGTTTCTTGTACTCGTACAGAGTAAATCCGAAAAAAGTGAAAAAGACAGCAAATATTTGATTTCACGCAAACAGCGCCTTTGTATCTGTTGATACGTATTTCGACCTAATAGGTCTCATCAGAACAGTTATTCAAAGGTGTTCTCAACGTAAAAGATCAATATTTTCTGTCTTTTAAGAAGCAACAATAACATGGCTTCGAATACGGACGCACTAGCGACATCTAATTTAACAATCGTAAAATAGTTTCGAAACACAATTCAGATTTCTGCTTTTATCTGTGCTTTCTAAAAATTGCAAAGCAAAACAGACGTTGATAAAGGTGTTAAAGGAGACGTGGGGAATCTAAAATTTGCATTCCACGACACATCTTTTCAACTAAGCAGAAATCCTTAGCGAATTGGTTTCTTGTACTCGTACAGAGTAAATCCGAAAAAAGTGAAAAAGACAGCAAATATTTGATTTCACGCAAACAGCGCCTTTGTATCTGTTGATACGTATTTCGACCTAATAGGTCTCATCAGAACAGTTATTCAAAGGTGTTAATAATAGAAAGGTCAATAATAGAAATTTAAAAATAGGGGAATCTTGTGGTGATTAATGTCTCGCATGCATTGCAGTTGGTCCAACTACTGTGTGGTATAGTGTCAGCTTTGATTTCCTTGTTAGAAACTTAAAAGACATCTCAGGCTTCTCTTCTAAAATTACTCCTAGATTAGATTAGATTCGATCGTGTGAGGTCGTTAAGGTCGTTTAACCTATAGAGATCTTTTTGCATACCTTAATTTAGTTAAACTCTAGGATGCCAATACTTCTGATGAAGTTTTCTTCCTCAGTGACTTGTTTCCTATATCATAGGGCGTTCTCCCAGAAATTTTAGTCGTTTGCAGAACCGTGCTATGTAGTTGCATAGTATGTGGTCTGTCGTTTCTTATTCATTCTCACAGAGACTACACTTCTTACTATCTGATTTGCTCATTTTTTGAGATGATATCTCAGAGTGCAGTGGCCAGTGAGAAGACCAGTAACCATTTTGATATCTTTTTCACTCATTTCGAGAAGGCGGTTTGCTGCAGTAAGCGACACTATTATGAGCCTTTTTGCCTGCCTTTTGTCCTGGTGTGTTAAACCAATGTAATCTTAGTTCATTAATTCCCAAGTCCGAACCTCCTCTCTGATGTGACTTTTCGATAGTCCACAGAATGGTTCTGAACCTTATGATGGGGTATTACCTCTTTTTTTGTGAGACCTCTTTACTGCCTCCCGCCTTATATAGACCTACAAGGGAGAAAGGTTCAGCATCACCTCTAGAGCTGCACTGGGGTCTTTTGGCTCTGCCCCTGGGATTCCCAGACAAGTCAGCCGCTGAACTTTTTGCAGCTTGGTACCTCTTGTTTGTTTATGTCTAGTTGTTATATTTGACCAGAGGTTCATTTTCGGTTTTAGGCCCAAGTGTTTTTAAATGTCTGGCGGTAGGTTCAACTTGCCATCAAGATTCTGGATAAGTTTTTTTTAATATGACTATTAGGTAAATTTTATATCTAGGGTACCCCCAGATATGTTACTTCTTTGGAATAGTCTAACGTTAAGAGCAGTTTGCATGAGACTAGAAGTAGTCTGGTCATGCTTGTAATTGTAATAACTAGGTCATCTGCGTAACCCTAAGTTATAAAACCAGAATCATGGAACTTAGTGAGGAGATCATCCACGACCAGAGACCATAATAAAAGCGATAGTACTCCCTATTGAGACACCATTTTTCTGCTATCACAGTTACAGATTCTCCCCCAATACTAGCAGTGATGATACTGATTTTTAGCATTGACTAAATCCATTGTATTAGTGAGGCTTCAATGCTCCTCTTTACTAGCGCTCTTTTTATGAATTCAAATGAGCTATTATAGGATGCTCCCGGTATGTCAATGAAAGCGCAAATATCTTATCGTTTCCCACTATTGTCTTTTGAATGCTTTTGACTAGAAAGCTCAGAGCATTTATAGTGAATTGACTTGTCTGGTAGACAAATTGATGTTTGTGAAGCGGTCTACTCGTTAGCGTATTCCCTATTATGTAGTCGTCTACTAGTTTCTCTATTGTTTTTAGGAGAAAGGAGGTGAGGCAAATGGGGCTATAAGACTTCGTTTTGTCCATATGATACAGTGTAAGTACCAAAGGCTGTTCGCAGGGTTAGACTGTGTTAGCACAAGTATCCTGAGGCTGTCCGTAGGCGAAGACTTATCTCTTCTTTTGTGAAATCTGGTCATGGATGGGCTGATAGTTAAAGTCAACAACAACAAGCATAATTTCCTTGGCTATGCGGATGATCTGGTCATCTTAATCCACGGCAAATTTGATGGCACAGTCAGAGATATAATGCAACAAGCTCTGACTATAGTGACAGAATCGACTTCAAATATGGGGCTTAGCATAAGCCTCCAGAAGTCCAAAATCATTAAATTTAGCAAAAGTAGAAATTAAGAGTAATTGAGTCCTCTAAACCTAAATAGTACATATTTAAATCTGATGAGTGAAGTAAAATATCTTGGGTTAATATTAGACTCAAGTCTTACCTAAAATCAGTATTTGAAATAAATAACCAAGAAAGTGATAACTGTGATAACGGACTAAGTAGATCCAGACATAGAAATAAAACGTAAAATAGCACTGACTAAAACATATGAACATATGAACATGAAGTAATTTCTTTGCAATAACCATCTCAGTGTAGAACTAATGCAAAGAATGGTTAAGTGCTATGTTTGGTCTGTACTTTTGTATAGTGCAGAAGTGTGGATGCTAAAAGTATCGATCATGAACAAAATTAAAGCATTGGAAATGTGTCAGAATTGGGTTTCACTCCAGTTTATGAAAGAATATGCAAAATATATCTAAAGGGAAAATTTCATAATATTACAATTATTAATATCCATGCCCCAACAGAAGCAGCAGATGAACTAGTAACCGATCAATTCTATGACCAACTACAAGTGGAATGTGAAAACACACAGAAGAGAGATGCAGTTATAGTTTATATGATATTACCAGCAACAACGGTATAAGAGTGGCACAGTTGGCAATGGCAAACAAACTAAGAGTTGTTAGTACGTGTTTCTCTCATAAAAATATTCAGAAAGGAACCTGGGTGATACCTGGTACTAATAAATTTAATCAAATTGATCACATATTATTATCTAAGCAGTGGGCAACCTCCGTAACGTATATTAGATCTTATAGAGGCGCAAATTGCGATTTGGACCATATCTTGGTTATATCGAAGATAAAACAAAGAATATCAATGGTAAGAAAAGAGAAAGGCGCCAAACAAAAAAAATGAAACACATATATTTTTAAGAATCCTAAAAAGAAGAATGAGGACCAGCGGAAAATAAAAGTAATATTAAATGAAACGGGAGAACAAAACAACATTGAAGAAGAATGGAATGTCATCCAAACGACAATTACAAATATAGCAAAGGAAATATTAGGTGAAACCTCAAGCAAAAGAAACGAGGAATGGTTTGACAAAGATTGCCAACAAGTAATAAATAGCAAAAATATAGCCAGACAGAAATGTCTACAAAGGAATTCGCGATTTATTTGAAGGACATATGAAGAACTCAGAAAAGATGCAAAGAAAATATGTAGAAGGAAAAAGAGAGAAATGTTGAATAGAAAAATACAAAAAATTACAGATTATAAAAACAGAAGAGAGACTAGAAAATTTTACAAGGAAACCAAGCAATACACCCAAGGATACATGACAAAATCAACAGTTTGCAAGGACAAAAATAGGGCAATTATCAGCGAGAAAGGGGAAATAATGAAAAGGTGGAAGGACCATTTTCAAGAGTTAACAGCTCTAGAAAACCTAGCAGCTCAACCTAGAAAAAGAACAAAACGAAGACGAAGAAATCATTCACCACAAAGCAGAACAACTAATTGAGCAACCAACATTGGAAGAAACGATAAACGTAATATAACATCTAAAAAATAACAAAGCACCTGGCACAGATGGAATAACTGCAGAACTGATAAAAAATGGTGGACATACGCTATGGAGACGTATACATAAACTAATCGACCGCATATGGACACTAGAAGTCATCCCAGATGATTGAGTAGTCCTAAATCATACTTCCTATATGCAAAGGGGGGGACGAGTGACTCTGCAAAAATTATAGGGGCATAAAAGTTTTAAATGTCGTTTACAAGATATTATCAGGAATTATATACAGCCGCCTGGAATCGTTTTCGGAGGAGATGGTTGGTGAATACCAATGTGGCTTCAAATCAAAGAGGTTAACTATAGACCAAATACATATGTTAAGAGGTATACATGAAAAATGTGTTGAATATAACATAAATATTTACAACTTGTATATCGATTTCAAACAGGCGTTTGATGGAGTAGATCGACAAAAGATGGTAAAGCAACTATCTATGTTAGGGATAACCAATAAGTTGGTTAAACTTATACGAATGACTCTGAAGGGTTCCAAAGCTACGGTAAGAATAGATGGAGATATGACGCAGGCCTTTAATATGCTCATATGCGGATGATGTTTCCATAATAAACCGCAACAGAAGGGTATTAAGCGAAAAAGTTATAGAACTGAAACAGAAGCTGCTACGTTTGGTCTATATATAAATGAAAGCAAAATAAAATATATAGAGTGCACAAAAACGAATCAACATGAGAATCTGAAAGTAGACCAACATACCTACAAATATGCCTCCACTTTTCCTTGAACTCCAATAATGAAAATCAATTGGGAATATTTGAGAGCAAAATACTAAGGAAGATATTTGGACCAACCCAATGCAGTGATAGTTCGTGGAGAATTAAAATGAACCACGAGCTGTATGAACTAATGCAGAGCGCAGATATTGTTAGATTTGTAAAGTCACAAAGACTAAACTGGCTTGCTCACCTAGAAAGAATGACAGATAAAATCGAGCTGTAAAATTAGTCCAGAGAGGGAAGCCCCAAGGAAACAAAACAAGAGGAACGCCCAGTAAAAAATAGATAGACGACGTAGAGAGGGATCTTAAAACCATGAACATCAGGCAGTGGCGAAGGAAAGTATTCGACAGGGCAGAGTGAAAGAACATTGTTAAGCAGGCCAAGACTCACAAAGGGTTGTAGCGCCATTAGAAGAAGAAGAAGATTAGGATGCTTGATCTCCATTCTTGAGGAATTCTGTTTAAATATTTGTTTGAATAGTAATTTTATATTTTTTAATTTCCTTAATGCTTCCTTTACTTGTTCCTCCTCAAAATTTATTTCTTCGTTTGTAGTTATCTGTGTTGTTGGTAGTTTATTATAGTCACCTTTACCAAATAAGGATCGATAGTAGTCTACTCACGTTTCCTTCTGAATGTTTCGTTTTTATTAGTTCGTTCATCATGTGTTCCGTAGAAGTGGTGTTCCATCTGTTTTGAGAAGCTCTGCCCGTGTTATTTTTCTAACTAAAGTATTCTTTTCATTTCTGATTCGCTTATAGTGGTTATATGTTTGTTGTGTTTGTTGTATTCGGTATAGTAAAAAGACTTTCTTCTTTTCTTCACATTTTGTCTTCACTTCCTCTCTAAACCATGATATTTTCTTTTTTGATATGTTAATGTTCGTTACTTTTCTCTCTACAAGTGATTCTGTTGCTGCGTTAATTACGTTCTTTTTAAGTTTTTCTCAGATTTCCTCGATGTTATCGCTTTCTAATATTTTACTCTCAGCGATCTTACCTGATATTCTTTTTCTGTATAAGTATTCCGTGGATTCCGTATTTAGTCCTTCGACTTTGATTTTTGTTGTGTTGGCGCCGCTCTCTTGGGTGTGAAATATTTCAGGATGATTCTTATTTTACATAATACTAGACTATGGTCGCTACTTACATCTGTGAAGTTAAGATATCGTACGTCAATTATTTTCGATCGATGTATATATTTGTTGGTTATAACATAATCGATCATAGATCTTTGTCCACGGGTGTTATTAAATGTATAATTGTGTTAGTCTTTGGGATCAAAAAATGTTTTGTTTATTCTAAGTTCGTTATTCGTTCAGAAGTTTATCAGCAGGTCTCCATTTTCGTTTTTAACATCCTCGTTATGTTTTTGCTTGATTCCAGATATTACTTGATTGCCTATTCGAGAGTTAAAATCTCCCAATATTATCATCTTCTCTCTGACTTGACTTTACATTCATGCAATACAGATTAAGCGAGATAAGTGAAATAAACGAATAGCTAGCGGTGTATTTTCTGACAGAAATATTGTAGTTAAACTGAGAAAAGAATTTTATAAAATTACCGTCAGAACAGCTATTATGTAGAGCACTGAATGTTGGATAACTAAACAAAAATAAGAACAACGAATGAATGTTGACGAAGTGAGAATGCTTAGATGGGTGTATGAGGTATCAAAGGGGGATAAAATGCAAAGTTGCAAAGAAACTGACAAATAATTGAAAAAAAAACATTCGGGAAGGCCGATGGCATAAAAATTATCATCAATCAGCCAATCGCGTACACTGCTGGACATAGGCCTCCCTCAGTTCTTTCTAGTGTTCTCTACACTGGGCCGCTTGTAGCAAGTTTCCCGCTACACGTTTTATATCATCGGTCCATCTAGTCTGTGGTTGTCCTCGGCTTCTTTTATAGTTTCTGGGCCTCCATTCCATAATACGTCTTGTCCACCGTCCATCTTATGTTCGGGCTAAGTGCCCTGCCCAGTTTCACTTAAACGTCGTGGTTCTTTCGATGACGTCTTGAACTCCTGATCTTTTCTTATTTGTTGGTTTGTTATGTGGTTTCGAAGTCTCACATTCAGCATTGTACGTTCTATGGCTCGTTGTGTAACTCTTAGTTTATTCGCAGGTTTTTGCGTTAGTGTTAAAGTCTCTGATCCATATGTTTGTACAGGCAAAACATATTGGTTATAAACCTTTCGCTTGAGACACATGGAAATTGAAATTTTTAGAATATGGCTTAATTTGCCAAATGCTGCCCATGTTAGGCCTATTCGCCTCTGTATTTCATGTGTTTGATTGTCTCTGCTTATTTTGATTTCGTGTCCCAGATATTTGTGAGTGTCTGTTTGTAGTATGGTATTATTATCAATAGTTATATTTTCACTCATTACAAGATTTGTTTAGTTTTCTCAAAGTTTATTTTTAATCCTGCTCTTTCAGACAGACTTTTAAGCGAATGCATCATAGCAACTGTATCATGTAAGTTATCTGCGATTAATACAACATCATCTGCAAACCTTAGGTGATTTAATCTTTCTCCATCTATATTGATGCCCATATCTTGCCATTGAGTGCTCTTAAATATTGACTCTAGAGCTGCCGTGAACAATTTTGCTGAAATATTGTCTGCTTGTCTAACTCCTCGACCTAAGCTGAATTTTTCTGTGTCTTCATGTAGTCGTATACTTGATGTAGCGTTCTCGTAGATGTTTTTGATTAGTGTCGTGTACCTGTAATCTATTCGGCTTTGATTTAGGGCTTCCAGTATTGTTTCAAACTCTACAGAATCAAAAGCCTTCTCGTAATCGACAAATGCAAGAACCAGTGGTATGTTGTGTTCGATGCACTTTTCTATTAAGATCTTTATGGTATGCAATTGGTCATTTGTGCCATATCCTGCCCTGAAGCCTGCCTATTCTTTGGGCTGATAGACATCAAGTTTAGGTGTTAGCCTCTTTGTTAAGATTTTCATAAAGAGTTTGTACATATGTGTCAAGAAGCTGATGGGTCTATAATTTTCTAATTTAGTAATATCGCCTTTTTTGTGTAACAAGACTCTTACTGCATTGTTCCAGTCTTTTGGAATCGTACCCGCATGTAAGCATTTATTAAACAGTTCGCTTACTGATTTTAATAAAATTTCTTCTCCTGCTTTTATTGCCTCGATAACGAGTCCATCATCACCAGGCGATCGATGGTTCTTCATTTCCTTTAAAGCTGCTCTTACTTCTGACACAGTAATGGGTAAAAGTATTTCCGATCCCTGATTTATGAGTCTTTACTCGTGTCGGGAAATTGTCTTGTGGTCTTTGGCTGGTATAGAGGTCTTTATAAAACTCTCTGGTTATTTTCAGAATGTTTTGTTTATCTGTTGTTGTCTTTCCGTCTTTATCTCTCAGCTTGTATATATTTTTTTACTTTGTGTGAGTTTTCTTTTCATTATCTTTAAACCTTTGTTCTCTTCTACTGTTTAAGTAATTACATTAGTATTATATCTTCTTACATCTTTTCTAATTTCCGCTGGAATTCTTTTATTTAGTTTTTTATATTCTTCTTTGTTTCCCTTTTCGTTCTCGTTTAGGTTTCGTCGTATTTCCATAAGATCTTTTGTATCTTTGCTAATCTTTTCACTTTTGGTGTCATTTTTCTTGTAAAATTTGAGTTGTGCGTTTCTAACCGAGTCTGTTATTAATTTATTGTGATCGTCGATACTTAGAGGTTTGGGATTATTACTCTGTAAAGTTTCGGCTATATTTTTTATGTATGCATCTGGATGATTTGGTGAATTCCAAACTATGCGTCTGCAACTGTTTATCATATTTGCTCTTTCTTTTTGTAGATTTATCGTTACTCTAGCTCTTACTGGTCTGTGGTCGCTTCCTACTGATAGTTTATTAAGTACAGTGACATCTTGAGCAATTTGCTTTTTGTCTGTTATTATATAATCATATTCGCTCTTAGTTCTTCCGTCTGGACTAGCTCTCGTCCATTTTCTATTCTGTTTCTTCTTAAAAAAAGGTGTTCATTGCATACAGTTTGCATTGTTGCAGTAGAAAATTGGTAAGCACATAAAAATTATAATGGTAACAAAATACGAAGATAGTGCCTGAGGCTACGTTCAGCAGTAGATGCTCTCATGATGTAATTTGCAACGAGTATAAACATATCAAAACAGTAATTTTATTTGTAGAAGTGTGATCTATTAGCTAGGGAAAATTATTTTTACATTATTCCCGATACATTTTGAAAATTATATTCTATAATAGTTTTCTTATAAATTTTATCTAGCAAGTCTTTTTATGGTAATGATATCTTATAGTATTTTATGTTTCTTGGTTTACAGTGTTTGCTAAATATGCACTTAATATCGTATCTTTATCTTAAAGTTATTACCAGGAGACTAAAAGTGCCCTGCAAGTTCAAAAACAATATTTAATTAAGTTTATACCAACAACGTACAAGAAATTGTGCATAAAGGAAGTTAACTTTGGAGAACACTATAAACCTGTGGTTATTTTGAGAAGATCCTAATTAGGGCTTAGTCATAGAAATCTGCAATTAATTCCTCGGGGATATTTTAATTAGAATTTTTTGTGTCCCTTGGGGTCTCAGATAATCTTTAAAAAGAGTTGAAGTTAAATTTGACACCCGCTGCGAGAGTCATTCATATTTTAATTTAATTAAAGTTGTAACAAAGATTAAATTAATTTTTAATTCGTGCAGCCAAGGTAATGAAGGTATGGAGACGGTAAAAAAGTGGATGTTTACAATGATTTTCTTGGTGGTAAAAGTGTAGCGTGGGGAGTGTTCTGTCCAGATTATTTTTTATTCTATTCTCCAAGGATGCGTTAGATTAACGAAATGTTTCTCCGACAACGCTCCGCGGGAAATCCGAGACTCTTACCAGAGGCGTGCAAAAAATTACGAACCTTTCCGGAAAATTATACGGGTTTTGCTATCGGCGTTTCTGAGTTCCTCACAGCGGTTGGATATTTATCAGATACGAAAGGAAAACGGATTATTATAAAGGATGATGCCATAAATATTCATAATGTATTTTCCTCTTAAATGTTTTCCTAGAATTGATACATATTTGGATTGATAAGCTGTTCTTATTTTAAGTATTGAAAATATTCGTTTAGGGTTCATTCAGTAAGTACATAATTATGGAAACAATTAGACAAAAAGTAATTATCTATATTTTGGTTTTTCATCGTATATTCTCTTCCGCAAGAGATCTATGAAGTAAGTAACACCGAGACTTAAGTCCCTATTTTTTGCCGTACTGGTACCACTAGGTTCAACAGCGGACATGATAGTGTATTTCCCTGCTCAGTTCTCTGTTACTTTTAAATAGTTCTGAAACATCCCCTTTGTATCCGCACTCTACATTCGACTTTCCTTATTGTTATTTTAGTTAATTTTGCCAATCATTTTGGCATTCTTTATTTGTTCATGGCCAAATATAATTAAGGTCTGTCAACAGTATCATTTGCTACCCTTAAGTCTATACGAAAATGTAATAGCAGTATATATTATACTTCGTCGTTTTTCCAATATTTGTCTGATATGTGATCAGTAGTAGATCTGATTTTCAAAAAGCCTCTTTGGTAGGATCCTGCACTATACTATAACGTCAGTATATTATCCCAGTACTTGTTAAACTGTTTATTCGGGCTATAAGGCCGTTGTCTTCTGAGATTAGTTCTCGATGTTTCGCCAACACTAGGGGTTGGTATCTTCTGGAGATGTTAATGCTTCGCTTCAACGTGTTTGTTGTTTTGAATGGTGTTGAAATATTAAATTTATTTCCTATCCTCTTAAGTTTTTCTGATAATCCTTTTATGTATGGTATTGTTATTTTCCTCGTATTATTCCTTGTCTACGCTGTATGATTTCGTTCTAAGTTGTTCTGTTCTATTCGATCGATTGTTGAAAATTCCTTATTTATAAACGATAAAGTCTTTACGAAAGGCTGGAAGTTTACACAGTGGGCATAGTTGGTAAATATCAAGCTGGATTCACTCCAGAAAAATCAACAATTGACCAGATTCGTTGAATAAAACAGATTCTCGAGAAAACATTAGAATTCAATATTGAAACCCATCACCTATTCGTCGACTTCAAGGCCGCATACGACAGTGTCAAGAGAACAGTGCTATACCAATCAATGCATGAGTTTGGTATACCAGAGAAACTTATCCGATTAACAAGAATGACAATGTCTAACTTAGAAGCCACTGTAAGAGTACAGGGAGAGAATTCTAGATCCTTTGAGATAAAGGATGGACTCAGACAATGGGATGCTCTGGCTTGCCTCCTTTTTAATATTGCCTTAGAAAAGGCAGTCCGAGATACACGAATTAGGGATGGCGGCACTATTTACAATATACCGATACAAGTCTTAGCATATGCTGATGGCATTGATATAATAGGGCGTAGCAAGCGAGATGTTGAGCAATATCTCCTAGAATTGGAAACAGAGGCGAAACAGGTCGGTCTAGTCATCAACGAAGACAAAACCAAGTACATGTTGGTTACAAAGGATCCGATAGCAAATGAGGAACGAGAAACAGTCTTTGGAAGTCATACCTTTGGACGTGTTGACAACTTCACATTCCTTGGGTGGCTATTGACTGCTACCAATAAAACAAGCGAAGAAATCAAAAGACGAATAAATCTTACAAATAGGGCATACTGTGGATTCCAAAAGCATTTCCACTCAAGAAACATTCAAAGAAGAACTAAAATTATTATATACAAAACATTGCTGAGGCCGGTCCTCACATATGGACCAGAAACATGGACTCTAACGCAGAAAGATGAAAGACTTTTGGGAATATTTGAGCGTAAAATACTCCGCAAAATATTTGAAGCTATAAACGACCAAGGGCACCGGCGCAGAAGATATAATTTTGAATTGTATCAGCTCTTTGATGAGCCAGATGTCGTAACGTTCATTAAAAAACAGCGACTTAGATGGGCTGGACACATAATACGAATACCAGAAAATACGATTGCTAAAAAGCTAACCACAGGAACACCTCTAGGAAGAAGAAGAAAAGGCCGACCGCGAATTAGGTGGTTAGATGGAGTTGAAACTGACTTACGGATATTAAAAATCAGAAGATGGCAACATGTTGCCAGAAACCGAACATAATGGCGACGAATCTTAGAGCAGGCCAAGATCCACAGAGGATTGTCGAGCCAAAGATGATGATGATAAACGATACAGGATAATCATTTTTTAATAAAACATATGTTAACAAATGTTTTTCTTCCAAGACCGAATTTTCGTTAGTAAAGTAATTTTGGCTCTATCGTATAAGGATTTAATGATTCCCATTTTAATATTAATATTGTGATTTTATTTGAAATTTAAATATCTCTTGGTATGTGTTGGTTTTCTATACACCTGAGTCTCATATCTTAGATCATATTCTTAGAGATCATATTCTTAGAGATTAAAACATCCAGGAAAGGTAGTGTGTTATTATGTTCCTTTTCCATGGTAAATGTTATTATCTCTTCTTTCTAGTTTATATCATTTAGGAATGTGTCCAACAACTCTGATTACAATCACAATTAACAACTCACTGTCCAGTAATATCTGTAAATGGTCATTCAAAGCTCTTTTTATATTAAACTGCCCTCTTTTGGTGTCTCGCTACTCTTGTTAAGCAATACCAGCTTTGTCGATATTTTCCGACCAACTCGTTGCTATTTCTGCAATCGTTACCTATTCCAATTTATATTTTTATCTTTAATTTAGCAAACGAACGAAATTATTATTTCAATTATTTATTTCAATGCGCCTTCTTAATTTGACTGCCTTTCAAATGACCACCAGATCTAGCCATTTGTTTCGTTTTCCAAAACAATGAAATTTGATAATTTTAATAATTAAAAACACGTTTTCGGTTTTAAGTTTTAAAAAGAAATTGTCAAGTTGCTGGTGTACAGGTGTAGCGGGGCGCGCGATGTAGTATACAAACGAGTTTTAGCTCAGGTGCATACCGTTATAAATACAGCTATAACTGTTTCTTTTTCGAATTTATTAATAAAATTTTAGAATAATAGTTCTACGATACTAAGGAATTTTTTGAAAATCTAGAAAGTAAAAGACCTCTTGAATAGGTTTTAAAATTGCTTTATTGTGACATATCTACTTTAAATATTATCTTTATTTGGCATTAAGCCACAATAATTGATGTTGCTTAAAAGTTTTAAGTTTAGATTTCTACTACGGAAATCGCTTTCAAAAAAGATTATTTTTAAAAATTCTGGAAAATATATTGGTATAACCAACGAATTGTGGGTAGATTGACGCCATTTAAAATTGACACACTTGGTCTCGATCTTGTAGACGACAGCATGCTGATGGTTGAAGAAATTTTTGAGTGTGGTGTTTTTATCCTCAGAATATCAAATTCTGACTGTTTTGCGTATTTTTTTATGTTATATGTTTGTGTAGTGCGTATCGTAGTCGTAGTTGTATAACATGTAACATGATTATATGATTGTGTATTGTCTGTTACATATGTATTTTGTGTTAATTTGTAAGCTATTTCTCCGTTTCCTATTACTCCGTTATTGTGGGTATGTTCTTATTGTTGACTTGTTTAGTATTGGGAACCAAAGCCTGCTACATCATCCTGATTGCTACACATTTTTGTTTGATTAAGTAGGATGAGAGCTACTTCTTTGACTTTGCTCTTTTTCATGTCTGTTTCTTTCATGATTATTGTTGCATGTCTCCATTGTACTCTCTTCTCGATCATAAATGGTTGTATATCTGGGATCTGTGAAAGTCTCTGTTCTTAATGCATATTTCATGCTCGTTTATCCTGATACTTAGTGGTCTTGAGGTGTCTCCCACGTAGAAATTATTGCATTCATATTGCATAGCTTGTTTTGATTGTTGTTATACTTGTTTCCCATACTTTTAAATTTTTCCGATAAACCCTTTACGTATGGTATTGTTGTCATCTTTGAGTCCCTTCTTGTGAATATTTTTACTTTGTTAAAACAAAAAAACTACAAAACCTTTGTTAACAGGTTTTTTATTCCTGTAATACATGTGAAATTGTACAAAATGTAAATTTAACTAAATAAATTGTGGCTTAATCCTGTATAAGGATAATATTTAACAAAGCGTGTTGTAAAAACAAACTATATCCCACATATCATAATATTTTGCTGAACGCCACTGATAATATCTGTACACTGTACACTACTCGCCTAGAATTGAAGATTTTCTCCTCCTTTCAAGATGAAGGATTTAATTCAAAAAAATGGGGATTCTTTTATGATAATAAAACTACGGTCAGATTAAATAAAAATGCTAAATAAAAGGCTCTCCGGGGAATTAATAACTTTCGACCGTAATGCTATGTTAAAGCTGACGGAAAACAAAAATGGAAACAACAAAAATTTTTCACGCAATAATTCGCTAGCTTTAAAGTTAATATAATGTCAGTAAATGTGATATCTTGCATTTAAATAAATATTTATAGAGGAATGTTATATGTAAATTTAGTCTGAGTAGTTGAACTTTATTAGTTAATTAATTAACAAAATTCCCAATGATGTTAAATACGGCTACAACACGGTAATGTTGAAGAATAAAATTAAATCCTTACAAGAAAAATATTTTTAATAAAAAAAGACAAATATTTTTCAATAAAATAATGTACTACAATTCTTTTTTAAAAATTGTAATACTATAATACATAATAGTTAAAATTATAAGCCTTTTCAAACAAACAATTATACATCTGAGTGAACATTTTTTCTTAGTTTTTTCCTTCTGAATGTCGTTTTTATCAGTTTTTATCCTTTAATTTCCTTTAACCACAACCATTAAAATTTCGGCAAATTTAGTACTGTAGTCATTCATCCAACGTGAACATTTGATACATTTGATTTAATCTTCTGTTAGTGGTTTGGGCGTAATCTTCATAAAAACCTATTTCAAATATAATAAAAACAAATTCGTTTTCATTAAAACAAAGTAAATCATCTTCAAAATCACTGTCCTTACAAAACGGAGATGCACTCTGGGGTTTTACTAGTAGGACTTTTAAGTAGGCTGAACTTTACTTTATTTTAAATCTTTCTTGTTCATTTTCTCTCTGTGTTTCTAACTGAGTTTATCATTTCCTTTTTTCTTGTCTTCTATGTTTTTCTTCTTTTTTTCTCTTCTCTTTTTCTCTTCTTGTTTTATTTTACTGTATGACTCTTTTCCATTTTTTTCTTTGTAAGGGCAATTATGTTATCCATTTAAAAGTTTGCTATAGTTTGAGATTTGCTTTTCAAAGTCTTAACTTTGTTGACACAAGGCACTGGATGTATTTTGTCCAATAATATCAAGGATGTTACATTTTCAGATAGGCCTATAGACTCAATATCGTACTGTTTTGACAATTCAAGCGCAGAAATATCTTCATAGATTCTTGAGTTACCAGAATTGATATTGTTTATTGAACTACTAGGACCAACAACAGCGATACCAGTCATATCATTTTGAAAAAGGAGAGTTGTGTCTTGAGGTATGGAGTCTGTGTATTCTGATAGAAAAGCATATTCTGATATTGCTTCAGGTTCAAAAGGAATGATTCCACAGGTTCTAAAACCACTAATTTTATTTTTTACATTTGCTGATTCTCCTTAAGCTAATTTAAAAAGCATAATATAGCCAAATGATATTCCTTGAAGGATTATTGGTCATGTAGTCAGGGCAAGCAGAATATTAGTTCATTTTGGGAGACTTAAGTAAAACACGATCTAATGGTTGAAGCCAACGGCTGGTGTGGAAGGGAATACTTATCAAAATTATTTTGCTATTTTTAGCAAATTTCGGCATTTCAATGCAACTAGTTTGCGATGTGTGTTCATGTAAAAGAAGGAGTACGTTTCCTGCTAGTTGCCTTGGAGTAAAATGGATTTTCATCCAATCAACAAACAAAATAGTATTTAAGTAGCCAACATTTCAGGATTACGCCTAATAAAAGAAACAAGCTAGTCGTAACCAGCTTGTTTGGTTTTATGGTTAAAATTATATTTTAATTTCAGGTTATCTGGTAAATAATAAGCCATGGAGCGTACCGAATCTATGATTGAAATAAATCTTACCGATTGTAGTTTTTTAATATGCTAGTTCTTTTTTTTTAAGTTTTCAATCTTTAACAAGTTGAGTTGTTTTCCATTGGACCTTTAACAAAGGTCTATGCTACGTCCAAGATCCTAGCATTAACTCTCATTTTCTTATTCTCAACATCTTTGACTGAATTTTTCAAAATTTGCTTAGTCCATTCTCCCAGACACAGATAGGTTTTTTATATGTAATATTTAATATAAAAATATAGTTGATCTCTAACAGGATATCCGTCTATCCCAATTGTCAAGGATAGATAGACCATCGTCCCGTTCAAACAAACAAAGCAAACGGCAGGCCATTTTAGGTTAAGATTATAGGTAGATGTACAACGAAAGTATAGGATTGATCTCAAATAGAAATAATTTAACCTAACTTAGCCACATAAAAAAGAAATCTAGTATATAAAATTTTTTAACTCACCAAAAGATTCAAACGATGTTTTCTTCTAAAATACATATGAAAATCATGAGAAAGACTAAGCAACGTTTCGTCTGTTGAAGAGGAACAACTCCACATATCGACTGCAGCGCTACTGTGGCAGACCAGCAGACCAGCGAAATATTCGACCGATCCGTCTATACCGGTGGTCCATCTATCTCCGGCTTACCCTATTTGAAGGTAATTTCGCGGGAATTCTGACCATTTTTAAATAAAATATTTTATGTTCCTAATTTATCCTCCGTAAAAGTCAGTTTTATTTTTTAGTACTCCAGATCTCGTGACCATTCGTGGAAAAAAATTAATATAATTAACGTTAGGCCTAATAAATGCACATTTGGCAGTGATTTATTACTCTTTCTCCCTGTTAATATTAAAAAAGTTTACCAAATATCTTACTTGTAGGACTAGTGCCTAGAAAATCTTCTTTTTTCCGAGATCTTAGAATAAAAGCGCGTTGGCGAGTGCTTAAATACTCCTTGCTATTACACTTTTACATACAGTCGACTGTTGGACACTCATTAAATCGGGGTTAAATATAAAAACTGTTGGATGGATACATACATAAATATCTTTTTCTCTCCCAATCCCTTTGTTGTAACCATAGTAACGTATTTGGAAGTAAACATCGTTTTTAAATTCCCTCTTAATCCAGTTAAAACAATTGTTAATCAAGAATTTTTTCATTTGGTGTTGTAAATGTAAAAGCGTTCTGGCCGTTTATACATTCAAAAGAGTTTTTTATGTTCGGGAGCATTGATTATGAAATACAACCAAAAAAACACGGTATTGATTAATTAAAAGAGGAGCGGAAAGTGTAGCTGGCAATAATATATGCGAATGACGTGACAAGTGATATTTTCCGTTTAATTTGATCAAAATAACGGGCGGACATTGGCGAAATGGGATCGATGAGCGTGTCTATATTCGAAGAATTACTGTATTATAAACCCCACTAAAATACGTAGGCACATTCAAATTGCAGTCTGCTTCCAGCTTTGCTATACTCGTGATATCATTAGTGAGCTTTATAAAACAGTCTGGAATGGTAAATGCTTCTATCAATACTGAAAGTGATGATAGTGCGATTTATTGATTTTCAACAATCGTGACGAAATTTAAAGACCCTTTTACAATACTAGGCTATTGTCGTAACTTTATTTTTGTTCTTTGGCATCATAAATTGATATATAGACAATCAAAATACTAAATACCCAAGCACTCTGAACGTTAATATATATTTGCATTTTGTGTGTCCTACTACATCCTAATACAAGCATGTGCCAGGAAATGGCACATGCTGAAACACATTTTTAAGCGCACATGTGAGACAATACTAACATCTAAACCAACTAAAAGTAAAAATGAAGGGATAACCGAGAAGATTATGGCTCAGTTATATTATGAGCGGGGGTCATTCTTAAAATTGAGAAACACAAGAAAGGATAGATACTAACCAACAAAAGAAGACATAAGGAAGAGAACAGATCTTTAATAAAAAGACAGGTTTTTAAATGTTTCAATTCCAAAAATCCCAGAAATCAAATATCTAAAAAATAAAGAGAAAAAATGAAAATTACATTCAAATTAAAGTTGATAAAATGCACTTGATCAAACTATATTAAAAAATATTAAAATCATCATCATCATCATCATCATTTGGATCTACAACTCTATTCGAGTCTTGGCCGCTTTTACTATTTCCCTCCATTGTTGTCAGTTCTGAGCAGCTATTTCCCATTGCTGTATTCCCATTTGGCTTAGATCATTGGCCTCTGCGTCCTTCCATCTCTTTCTTGGGCGACCAACTGACCTTATGCTATCGGGCCTTTCCGAGAATGTGGCGTTCAGAAGTCTTTCGTCACTCGATCTTAGCACGTGGCCCGCCCATCTTATTCGGTTTGATTTAATGTAGCGTACTATGTTTTCATCTCCATATACTGTCTGGAGTTAATCATTGTGTCTTCTTCTCCATTTTTCTGTTGTATCTTCTCTGCAAGGCCCATAGATATTCCGCAGTATATTTCTTTCCAGTACTAGTAATTTTGTCGTTTCCCGCTGGTTCAGAGTCAATGTGAGACGAAAACATACTAAAATAGGCGCTGTTTCAATAAAAGACTTCAAGTATTGATCTGATATTAAGTTTTATTTGTAACTTTCTTAACTTTGAAATAACCTTACTTATACTAGCTGATGAAAGAGGGAACATGTATTCACAATGAGCCAACAGCTCACCAAGCTGTAAAGCAGATCAACGGGACGTTGACCTTCCATGTAGCCAGCTCTTGAATATAATACACTTACTCCATACTCAACTGAGAATGAACTTGACTGTTAATCAGGGCAAAACGTAAGATAGACTGGACTAAGTTTTGAGCTAAATTAAGAATAACTTTGGACCACGTTTGGACTAACGTTAGAATTACGTTGAAACACGTTTGAATTTACTTAGAAATTAACTCTGGGATTACATAGAATTGACTTATGACATTAATTACATGAAAAAAAAACAAAGTAAAGACAAGCCAAGAAATCAAAAGATAAAAATATAAAGAAATACGAAAGGTATCAAAAATATCTTACCCTCTGATAGGGGTCTCTATAACAGACTACTCGAACTTTACTACATAGTGATTATCGCCAAATGACATAAAATTGAACAGATTACAGAGGGAAATTCTTTATCAGTTGGACACGATGTTGACATTTTTGTTTTTTTTTCTAATTTTTTAAAATAATGTAAAAAAAGAAACAAGGAAAAAGTTAGAATAATAGTTTAGAAAATGTGTTTGAACCAAACTTTAAAAAATCGGTGGAATTTAATTAACTTTAAAAAAATACATGATAATGGAGAGGATAAAAAATGGCACCACAAATTTACTAATTTAGTTACCTTGTTAGGACGCCACAATCTAGTTTTGATGTTTCTAAAAATTAGATTCGCAAATCAACAAAGAATACAAGTATTTCCAGAAATTGTTAGCATGTCACTAAAAAAAACACAGGAGTGCAGCTTTCAGCAGGATAATACAAGATGCCATACTGTTCTGCTTCTTCTTCAGGTGCCATCTCCGCTACGGAGGTTGGCAATCATCATAGCTATCTTAATTTTTGAGGCAGTAGCTCTAAATAGTTGTTTTGAGCTGCATCCAAACCATTCTCTCAGGTTCTTCAGCCATGAAATTCGTCTTCTTCCGATGCTTCTTCTGCCATCTATTTTTCCTTGCATTATGAGTCGCAGGATGCCATACTTATCGCCCCGCATCACATGTCCGAGATACTGTAGCTTTCTTTCTTTAATTGTAAGTTCAATTTCCTTCTCTTTGCCTATTCTTCTCAGTATTTCATTGTTTGTAACTCTATCTACCCAGGAAACCCTCATAATTCTTCTATATGTCCACATTTCAAAGGCGTTAAGTCGTCTCATGGTATCTAGATTTAACGTCCATGATTCCACTCCATAATATAGTACACTGTATACGTAACATTTTGTTAGGCGTACTTTAAGAGCTAATGTTAGATCTTTGCCACATAGGACCTTTTTCATTTTTATAAAATTAGAACGTGCTTTTTCGATTCTGACTTTGATTTCTGCCGTGTAGTCATTATTTTCTGTTATAAGTGTTCCTAGGTAAGTGTACTTTTTTATTCTTTCGATCTGCTGGCCCTCTACTATCAAGATTTCGTTAGTATTATAGTTATAGCCATACTGTTGCCTACACTCAAACTTGGATATAAGAATACTATTTAGCAACATTTACATAGCCGATAGTTTAGCTTAAAGTAAGCAAGAATTTGCTTACTTTGAGCTAAAGTACTATTAGCTTATTACGAACTGCTTATTATGGTATAACATCTTACCACAAATAACAAAGTAAATAAGGAACAAGCTCAATACATATCCAGGAAAACCTATTCAAAAATATATCAATGGAAAAAGAAAAATTTATGCCAGACAATAAAATCATCAAAAAGATCAAGACAAAGAGGATCAAAAAGTCATCATAAAATCTTTTTCTCCAGTACAACAGTATTTAATATATAAACATATAAATTTGGTTTATTAAGGAATTAATAGCAAAATATCATTTAAATAAAATAAGAAAAATAAACTTGAGGTGGTGCGGCCCTGCTGCCTGCCTGCATGAAGAGAAGTGATGTTGCTCCGATACAAGCTCTATAAAATTGTTATTCTTAACACTTAAATGCATCATGTTGCCGTTAGCATAATATTGTTCCTTATCAGAGTCTGTAGTTATAGTCTTCATTGTAAATGCTCATTTTATTCAGGATTTCTCTTACTGATTCATGCCCGGTCAACATTTCTGTTACTGTTCTCACTTTGTTTCTGCCCATATGAAGTACTTTGTTCTTTTTCTCTGGACGTAAATGGAGACGCAGTAGAAGCATAGGCCGAAACGAGTGGCCTCACGGTAATCCATAATCCTAAACTTCCACTATCTTTTTAGAGAAAAGTTTGGAAAAGAGGATATAACCCGGATACCTGTTTTTCAAGTTACAACCTCGAAGACCGAAGTACCAAAGTAGTATATGGCCCCATACCAAAAACTCGGCATAGATCAAATGGTATAAATAGCTTTCCAATTGTCACACCACAAGCTATTCCATTCAGAAGGAGATTTAACAAAAAGGCAAACTGGCAAAAGTATGCAGATTCTGAGCTGCTACGTCTTGAACCAAAAGTAGAGAATTACGAAAAATTTGTAGAGGTACTCAAACATATGTCTAGAAAAACTATCACTAGAGGATGTAGACAACAATATGTTCCCCGGATATCCAGCGAGTCCAAAGAACTAATGAGAACATACGAAATCCTCTATTTCACTGACCCTTTTAGCCAAGAAACGGTTCACCAACAGCTAAGTCAAGCCAGACAGGAAAAGTAGATTGAGACCCTGGAAAAAATGGACATGGCGCATAGTAGCAAAATAGCATGGAACCTTGTAAAAAAACTCAGCGGTGATCCAAAAGAACATAAACCACCTTGTAAGGTTACAGCAAACCAAGTCGCTGCTCAACTCCTTACGAATGGAAGAACTACTAACCGATATAAGGACCCAAACACTAGGAGAAGAAGAAGTAATAGCCTTGTTAAAACCAGGAAAAACCCAGAAAACCCCAGTACCTATAGACCTATTTCGCTATTGTGTCACTTTTTTAATCTATACGAGAGACTCATACTAGCCAGAATAGAAAAAAAAAAAATGTCGACAAGCACCTCGTCCCACAATAAGAGGGATTCAGATCCGGCAAATTTTGCACCAGTTAAGTCCTCGCATTCTTCTTTTTTTTTGTGCCACTCCTATCGGAGATTGGAAATCATCAAGGCTATTCTGACCTTGTTTACGGCTGACCTAAAGAGTTCATTAGTGGTGCAGCCAAACCACTCTCTCAAATTCCGCAACCATGACATTCTTCTACGGCCTGGATTCCGTCTTCCTTCTATTTTTCCCTGCATTATATTTTGAAGTAATGCGTATTTATGTCCTCTCATCAGGTCCTCGCATTAACAGAACACATTGAGTGTTTTAGCACTAATGCTCTTCAATATATACATAAACGACCAATCTGCTCCGACCGAAACTAAGCACTTGCTCTATGCTGATGATCTATCAATATGTTCTCAAGGAAATAGTTTTGAAGAAGTGGAGAAGAAACTCAAAACTGCCTTAAAAGCGATGACAGCGTACTACCTGCTGAATTCTCTGAGACCCAATCCCTCTAAAATCCAAGTCTGTGCTTTCCACCTTCGAGCAAAGGAAGCCAAGCGAAAACTCCAAATTGTGTGGAATGGTAATACATTAGAACACACAAACCAACCTATATATCTTGGAGTAACTCTGGACCGGTCCCTCACTTACAGACAACATTGCATAAAAACGAGAGGGAAACTAACTAGGAACAGCATACTTAGAAAGCTAATGGGAAGTAAATGGGCGCACGTCCTGGCGTTTTAAGAACAACGGCACAGGCACTGTATTTCTTAACTGCTGAATATGCGTTCCCCGATTGTGGCAGATCTGTCCACACCAAACAAGTTTTTACTGCGCTAAATGAGGCATGCAGGATAGTAACGGGGTGCATGAAACCAACGCCACTTTCAAATCTATATAACGCAGCGGGTTTTGCAGAACCCTCAACACGCATAGACGTTGCAAAGCACATAGAGAAAATTAAACAGATCGCGGACGAGCGGCATGCCCTATACAAAGCTCGAACACCACGAAAGCGACTAAACTCTAGGAAAAGCTTCCTTGAAACAGTACAGGATGAACCGCCTGAGTATTTTCCTCTTCCCCAGATTCAATGGACCGGCCAGTCCTTAGACTTTAAAACGTGGAAAACTATGAATAGGATAAGAACTGGGGTCGCTACAGTAAAATCAAACATGTCAAAATGGGGAAAAATAGACCAAGATAATGTGAACTGTGACTGAGGAGAAATACAGGATATGGAACATCTTCTTACATGCAGAGATTGTCCTCATCGATGTACCCTTGAAGATTTGTGGCTCGTCAACAAAGATGGAACCGACGTAGCCCGATTCTGGACCGAAGTTTTATGAATGACCTGTCCGGACACGATAAAGTAAGTCTGTTTTTTTTCCTACACGGTCCACCAATGAAGATTTTTCTATGCGGTTTTTTTAGCCTTTGGTATTCTCTGTGTTACAGCCGCTCTATTTGATTCGTTCTATTATCTTTTTTGATGATGTGGTGGTCTTGGATGCCCAGATGTCCTGGTACCCAAACAAGGTCAATCTTGTTCCGGTCTCCCAGTTCATTCAGTTCTTTGATGCAGTCCTGCACCCACCTAGACGTCACGTCTTGATCTGCCAATACCTTCAGAGCCGTTTGACTGTAAGACAATATATGGATCTGCTCTTTTCAAGAACTCTCTCATTATTTAATTTTGCACAATGTAGTACTCATACATAAATCTCCGCTTAAAAAACGGTGCAGTTTCTCTAAAAGTCAAAGCTTTCGCTAATTCTTGAATTATTCTAGTATGTTCCTGCCCACACACCCTCTGTTCTGTGGTTTTGGATCCATCTGAATACCAGATCAGACAGAATTTGCGATGTTATAGACCATTCCCCAATTGACTGTCCTAGCTTGCAGACGGCAGTTGGATGTAATTTTGATACAAAAAACTAATAGAGTACTGTAATCATGTAAGTGCTGCTAATTACATTTATAAATACTATAATCGTTCTGTCTCTAATATCCTTCAGGAGGGTGCGATTTTTTTGTTTTAATAAAAAAAGCTTTGTTTACATTATAAGCTCAAAAATTTACCGTAAAAAGTAGCCACATCTACATTGATAACCATGTTTGGGTAATTCCCATAAGCAAACATGGGTAACTGAGGAAAAAGATGGATAGAAATGAAAATAAGTAATGAGCCAAAAAATATTGTTGTTGTTATGATATTTAATCGTTACGCAGGATTATCAGATTTTTATTATATTGTTGAAAGATATTGTACTACTTTATCTGCAACAACTATTACTCTAAACCCATTATATTATTTGCTATAATCATATTGCACACGATCTTAATAAAAGATGAACAACTCAATATCCGGTATTTCCTGTTCATTAACATTATAACATATTATCCTCTTCAGGGGTACATTCCTTTATTTCTGAAGAAGAAAACACTCCGCCCTCGTCTAATACCCCTCCCTAAGGAGATGTTTACGACAGTACGATTAAATTAAAGACTCCATTGTGCCTTCAACTCATTCTGATAAACTTTTATTAATGATTACGTGTTGTAAAACATGGCTGGTCTTAGTTCGCGCCTCCATGGGCGGTACACCAAGAAAATTATTTGATACACAAAGACTCTTACGCTTTTTCGTTTGCCCATTATACGTAGGGGAATTTCCCATATTCATCAGTTTTAGTAAGTGGTATAGGTAATGATTGTTGTTATATACAAGGTTAATGTTTTACTAGCATACATTAATAGTAGGAAAAAGGCTTATAAGTAAAAGTATTTAGTTACATATTTTCTTTAACCGAGCTCAAATGATAAAGGATTTAACATCATTAAAATACCGAAAAGGTAATAGAAGAATAATAGAGTTGACTTTTATAGACACTTGCAAAATAAAAGGTACATACAGAGTACAAAAGAAACAAACATAAAAATAAAAATACTGCTGCTGCTGTGACTGCTGCTGACATTATAGGTGATGAGTTACATATTCCAACTTATTTGGTAAACTTCATTGTTACTTTTTAAATTGCCTACAAAGTATTATTATGATCTAGTAGTCTTTTATTTACGTTCGACATTCCGACAGTTTTAGTTTGTTTAGGTTGATAAAGTTTTTTTTCTGCAATTCAAGCATTTTTTGCAGCTCGATTTCTTTCAATGGCCCAATTTTTTATATCTTTTGTTGATTTTTCTATAAAATATACTGCATTTACTTTCCCGATTAATGAAATTCTTCTTTCTTGATTTCACCTAATCTTGAGTAACTTCGAAAGTTGTCTGGGAATCATATTCTGGACATCTTCCACAAAATCTATAGTTTTCACAGCCTAGCAAGTGAATTATAATAAATTTTATCTCGAAAACCTACTCAAAACAGTGCTTTGTATGGACTATGACCATGGTAAGATTATTGACAATATACAAAAAGATCCAATTCGCTAATTTGTTAAGTTATTATTCTTCAACCACACATAGTAACACGAAGAACTGAAAGTGCCAAAGGGCTGTACGTAAAATAAAACGCTTTAATTAACAATTCCGTCGAGTTTTTCTAACACTTAGCTTTTTCCTTTTCTTAATAAATGTAACTCGTACTATAGCACAACTGGTATTATCTACCGAGGAACGACTTTGTAGAGACAAAAATTATTATTTCAATTTGTCGATCTGAGAATCTAAATTTTACGGTTTGTTTAAAAATCGATGAATTTGGAGTAACATGAAAATCAGTAAATTAATAACAAAATTTAAAAATTTTGTCATGAAAATACCTCATTTGCCAAGAACAAGAACTGACTTTCAAAATAACTTGGAAACCTGCATTATTATATTGTATAATGTAATAAATATTGCATAAATGGTAAAGTCTTATGCAATATTTTTTTATGCAATGTTTAAAAACTGATATAAACGTATAGCTATCGATTTATTTCGAAAAGTTATGAGGTTCTATGACTGCAGAAATCCTTGAGATGATGGAAGAGAGACGGATATATAAAACTAAAGATACTGCCAAATACCGTGAAACCCGTAGACAAATAAGAGCTGAAATAAGAGAAACTAAAGGGAAATGGTTCTCGGAGAGATGCGAAGAAATCGAACAGTGCGAAAAGGTATACGACTATTACAATATGCATAAGAAGATAAAGGAACTCACAACAAAGAAAAGCTACAATATTTTATCGAAAGGGCTGTGCGATGATAATGGAAATCTACAACTAGACCCGGACAAAATAGTTAGAATCTGGGAAACTTATGTGGAGCAACTGTTTAATGATGACCGTACTAGTGGGTGTACACTGAGCAATGATGATACTGGCCCTTCTATACTAAAATCAGAAGTGGAGAATGCTATAAAGGGACTTAAAAATAACAAAAGACCAGGTAACGATAACGTATACGGGGAAGTATTGAAAATGCTGTGCGAAACAAACAGTCAATTTCTAGACTCACTCGTCAGTCTCTTTAACAATATTTATAACAGCCGGGAGTTTCCTGAAGACTGGCTAGAGTCACCTTTTGTTGCCATACCGAAAAAACCAAAAGCAAAGTCTTGTGATCAACATCGGATGATAAATCTAATTAACCACATTTCGAAGGCATACACCAAGGTTATTTACAACAGAATAAGCAAAAAATACAACGATAATATTGGAGATTCGCAGTTTGGGTTTCGTAATTCTCTTGGGACAAGAGAAGCACTTTTTAGTCTACAGGTACTCATCCAGCGCTGCAGAGATATGAACAAACACGTGTACATATGCTTTATAGACTACGCAAAAGCATTCGATAACGTAAGGTACGAAAAGATAATTGAAGTTCTCCATAAGATCGGAGTCGACTACAGAGATATTCGAACAATAGCGAGTCTCTATTGGGATCAAACAGTTAAGTGAAAGTAGGATCTACATTGACTAATAAAATTGAGATCAAGAAAGGGGTACGACAGGGCGGTATCTTGTCTCCAATTCTCTTTAATATATACTCAGAAGAAGTATTTAAGACAGCGCTGAAGGAAAGCAAAGAAGGCATAAATATAAATGGAGAAATAATTAATAACATAAGGTATGCTGATGACACTGTGATTCTAGCAAGTAGCATGGAGGAACTAAGTTGCCTAATGAGTAAGATACAAAAAACAAGTGCACAATACGGACTCAGAATAAATATCACAAAATCCAAATGGATGTTAGTAAGCAAAACCCAACAACCACCACAGCAACTGATACTAGACAATGAAAGAATTGAACACGTGGATTCGTACATCTACTTGGGAACAAGAGTTAACTCAAATTGGGATCAAGCGAAGGAAATACGTATAAGAATAGAAAACGCAAGAGCATCGTTCACTAGCATGAAGCGAATTTTCACCTCTAAAAGCCTCACCCTACCTCTCAAAATTCGACTTCTGAAATGTTATGTATTCCCGGTTTTGTTATATGGAATGGAGGCGCGGACAATGACCGCAACATTGATGAAAAAAGTAGAGGCCTTCGAAATGTGGGCTTACCGACGTATATTACGTATATCCTGGACTGAGCACGTGACCAACGAAGAGGAACTACGCCGGATAGGTAAAGAGAGAGAGGTAGAAATAAGTATAAGGAAAAGAAAGTTGGAATACTTGGGTCACGTTATGAGACATAAAAATATAGAGTACTACAGCTGATCGTTCAAGGGAAAATAGACAGTAGAAGGGGTCCAGGGAGGAGAAGACACTCGTGGCTCCAAAATTTTGCGGTAATGGTTCGGATTATCATCTGCTGAACTATTCAGATCTGCCGTAAACAAAGTCAGAATAGTCATGTTGATTGCCAACGTTCGGAACGGACAAGGCACATGAAGAAGAAGATGAGGTTCTTTATACTCACAACATAGTAAAGAAATTGACATGACATTCTGAAACATCACTGGAACAAACAATACATAGATTCGGCGATTCGAATATTGCATACATATATCCTACCCAAGTGGCACACAAAATGTAAGCACGCAAAGCCAAAGACAAAGATATGAAACAAAAAGAAAACTTATGATCCAGGACGGTTTAAAAAAGAATAGGGACTCCCCAAAATATGCCAAAACCTGGTTTTGGCACTAATATTGATATAAACACAGGTCAACGTTTCTTTCAGAATGCGCATTCATCAGCTCATATAACCGAAATCGACATAGAGATAAGGCGATACTCTGTAATTTTCCGTGTCACCACCGAATTGAGTGAAAATTTCTATTTAGGTTCTACTTACCCTCCACATATATTCAAATTTTGATAACATATTTCGTATTCGGTAAGATCGAAAACCTTCCAGTACCGATTTATGTCCGAGTAATTCCACTTTTTAAGAAATTTTGTCCGACATATTGGATTCGTCATTTTAAATTTTTTAACTTTGACGTAAATTTGTTAAATTCGTAATCAGCGAGGTTAAGAACTTTGCACGACCTATTTGTGTTCAAATAAGCCGAAATATATAAAATTTGTTTGCCATATTGGATGGGCGATTTTGAATTTATGAATTTTAAATATAATTCGTAATCAGCAAAGTTGGAAACCTTTACTGTACCTAGTAATATTCATATTAAAATTAGTACACATCGCACTTCTGCAAGAAAAGTGATATAACTCCAAATTCTGTAAATTTCATTTTATGTCCGCAATATTCCAAATAGAATTGCATGAGAATTTGGATTCATGTTCTACTTATCCTCTACTTTAATTTTAAACTTGTGCCATTAGTTGCTTTTTATTTTTTAGGGGTGAACACTAAACCTATTAGAAGAAATTGTATAATTGTAAATTCAAACAAGTAATTGATTCAAATAATTTTTTAATGAAGTAAATAAATGTCAGTTAACATTTAACAATTTAACACAGTTTAACTCCTAAATCTGACCCCTTAGATTAGTTATAATTAAATGAAGGTCCTTGAATACCTTGTCTCCACTGATTGATATGGAAATTTGTATTCAGATTATACTTACCCTTTACTTCAAAATTGGACTTGTGCCGTTGGTTGCTTTTTATAGTTTAAGGGTAAAAACGACGCCTATTAGAAAAAAATTATATAATTGTAAATTCAAGCAATTTGGAATTATTTTATTATACAGCAACCTACAGTAACATTTATATTTCTTTACTGTTTTAATTTTTTACCACATAATTTCTACCCTTATAAAAACCATCCCTTAAGAAGAAATTCTCATAGTAGTATTTTTTTTCATTATAATTTCTTAAATGAAAATATTATGATTTTATTTTATTTCAACTAAAAAACAATCCTTAATAGGTTTTAAAGATGGGTGAAAGTATGTCTGTGCCTTAATAGCACATTATGTATATCTTACAATGCTCTAGTTTACGTGATTTGATATCTCCTAAAATATGTGATTGGTTTTTTACTCAAAACTCGCTTAGCTTTTATGCGAGTATATGCAAACTTTGAACAGCCATATCTTCCACTTTTCATCTTATAGAAAAACAAAAAAAAACAAGAATGCTCAGAACAGCAAAACTTATATTTTCTTACTCTTCAAAATTTTGATTATCACTATTACTTTAGTTCTTTTAAAAACATGCATTTTTTTTAATATTAAAAAAAATTATTTTAAAACCAAATTGTTTAAAAAAGAAGCACTTTAAATCGGTCAAACTTACAGAACATATAAAAATACATAAATATTGTAAATTGTAAAGCGGTAACAGTTAATTTTATTTGTAATGCTAATTAGATAGGGATTTTCACGATGTTTTTCGCAAAAAAAGCAAACAACTTATTTTGAGCATAATTCGCTTAGGTTTAGTGCTAGGAACTTTTTAAAAAACACAAATTAAGTTTTTTGAAGCACTTTCAAGCACCTTGCGAGGAAAACTTATTAATTCCCCCCGCATTTCCCCCCCGGTGCTTCATTTGTTGGTTATTTCAGGTTGAACTATTCGATTTGGAATTTGACAAATAAGAACCTACTTTTCATGAGCTACAACTCTGCTTCTATTGGGTGTACAGACTTCCTAAGTACCATTTTTGTTTTATTCTTTTATAAGCTTATATCATCATCATCATTATGATGATCTTCGCCTATATGACCTTGACTTTCCAGTTTCGTACTCCTAACATTCTCAAGTCTCCCTCCACCTGATCCTTTGATCGTGCTCTGGGTCTGCCTCTCCTTCTCACTCCATCTCATTCATTCTCTCTATGTGACCTAATAACCTCAGTCGGTTTATTTTGATGGACCTAATAATATCAGGTTTGTCATACAGGCGGTAAAGTTCGAAATTATAGCATCTGCGCCATAATCCGCCCTCCTGTACTCCTCCATAGATATGCCGGAAAATTTTACGCTCAAACCATCTTAAACGTTCTTCATCGCTCGTTGTCATCGTCCATGTTTCCGACGCGTATGTGAGGATGGGCTTGATAAGAGTTCTGTATATCACTAGTTTTGTTCTTTTAGTAACTAGACTTGTTGTTAAAATTTTTTTAATCCATAATAGGCTTTATTTGCCAGATATATCCGTCTGGAAACTATGCACTTACTGCATTATTCTGATGAATTTGTGAGCCTAGGTATATAAACTCTCTTACTCCTTCGAAAGTATATGTTCCGATCGTTAGATCCTCGGGTTGTGCTGCTTGTATATAATTTGATACTTTCATATAATTCGTCTTACTAGTATTAACCTCTTGTCCCATTCTTTTTGTTGCTGCTTCAAGCGCATTGATTGATTAGACCACGTCCGCCTTTCTTCTTGCAATAATGTCGCTAGTAATTGTACGCTGCGATTAATATTAGTTCCTCTGGTTGTTATTCCAGATTCTCGTATCGCGTTCTCTAGTGCAATATTAAGTAGAAGACATGATAGGCTATCTCCTTTTCTGAGTGCTATCTGAGACTGAAACTTTCTGGAAACTCCGTTCTGCACTCTAACTTTACACTCGACTCTTAAGAGGGTCGCTTTCACCAATTTTAGTAAGTGTACTGGTATGCTGATTTCTATCATGGTCTTGTACAGTGCGTTTCTTTCAACACTATCATAGACACATCTAAAATCAACAAATAGGTGCCATTAATGCCATACTCATATGTTTTTTCCAGAGCTTGCCTTAGAAGGAATATTTAATTGGTCGTTGATCTTTTTTTACGAAATTTATACTGATATTTACTTATTAGGTCTTCACAATATCCCGATAGTCGGTCGTAAAGAATATATGGCACTATTTTGTATGTTACGTTTAGGAGGGTTATTCCTCTGTAGTTGTCACATATTGTTTGATCTCCTTTCTTGTGGATAGGTACAATTATACTTATATTCCAGTCTTCTGGCAACTTTATTAACTTCCAGATGAGTTCTACCAGTCTACATATAGAGTATGTCAGGTTTTTTTTCCATGCTTTAAAAGTTCTAAAGGAATGCTATCTGCCCTAGCAGCTTTGTTTTCTTTCAATTTTTGTATAGCTTGGATGAATTCTACCTCTGTTGGGATGTTATCTTTCTCTCTTTCGTCATCAATGTCCTCGAGTTGGATTTCTGATTCGTGGAGCCCTGTCTCATCTCTTATATTTAATCTTTCCTTGAAGTTTTCTATCTATCTTTCTAGTATCTGGTCCTAATCACCAATGATCTCCCCTGTTCTATTTCTAACGATTGATAATCTTGGTTTGAATTATTTCCTGTTCTGGTTAATCCTCTTGTAAAACTTTTGCATTTCTGCTTGTGCCTTATAGCTTTCTAGTTCTTTTAGTTGGCTGTCTATATGCTCTTTCTTCTTTTTTTAAGTATTCGTTTTTCTTTTCGTCTTAGCTGCCTATACTTTTGTATTTGTTCTTCGCCCTTAAAGTCTTCTATATGCCTGATTTCTTCTTTGCGTTGCTTGTTCGCATTCTTCATCGTACCAGTCTGACTTAAATTTTTTACATTTGTGCTTTCCGATAACTTCAGTTGCCACTTCTTCCAATATGGTTCTACATAAGCTTATATAAGCTTGATATTTCGGGTAAATAGTTACTTTTTGTAAAAAACACGTTTGAAAACGTGGTTTTTATTTATAAAAATGTACATTTTCACTCGCAAATAACTCAAAAAGTATTGACTTAGTGAAAAAATTATAAAGAATAAAAGTCACTTAGAATCAGCTAGTTTATCTGTTTTCGGACTTATTTTAAACGTCTGTTTTCACTACAGAGAAGGGGTAGCTTTCACCCCCCAAATTTAAGCAACCCTGGGCTTTAGTTCAAAAGTGAATTAAAGGTTGGGATGAACCCGAATCCAAATTTTCAAGCAAATCCTTCGTGACGAGTAAGATAACGCTCCAAAACGGTAGTTTACTGGAGTATAATAGTAGTAAACTAATATGTGACGGATTGTAAGATCATCCATCGGTTTTATATTCATTTATTGGTGTTTTAACTCAGTATATCCTGCATTTTTCAAAATGTTTTTCGGTAGATAAATTTATATATAATATATTTATTCAGTTAATTTGTCTCATACACGCCACTGTTAGAATGCATTACGGGGTCCGTAATAAATTTTCATGAAATCGATGTCATTATCACAGAATTCCCACCGACGTAATTCTCGGTTATTCTCTCTTTAATAATTATTCTTGCTAATAATTCTCGACCTGACACTGTATCTAGATGTCAATTTATCAGATAAATGGCGCATTACAACAGTCCGAAAAACTTAAATTTACTCATTATTAATTATCCGTTTTATAATTATAAAAGTATCACACTGTCGGAAAGTCACTAATTTATTTTTTTGGTTCAGCGTGCAAAAAATGTTTAGTTTTAATCTAATAAAACAAAATCTGAATGATAAGCTCAGATAAAATATATCTGCCGAAGTTGCTTTACTGTTATAAACGTTAGTGTATAAGGTCCTGATAGGAGTCATTCAGTCTGAATGTTTATTTGGTTATATACCTATAACCGTTAGGATATGCCGTGTTGGGGATAAACTCTTTCTCTGGAGTATCTGTTGAAATGTGTTTAATCTACAATAGTGTTTGCATCTGTTAAATATTTATATAAAAGTGATGCCTGAAGAAGCTGAAGCTGTTTTCACTTGAACATCCTTTTTGTGTGAGGGATCATCTCATTCTAGGCTTGGTTTTAAAGTTTCTGGTGTGTCTTCGCTGTTTCCATTACCTTTCTCCATTTTTCTCTCTCTTTGATTGTTCTATATTTCTAATTTCCATATTCCTTAAGTCTTCTTCCACGTTGTCTCCATCTCAGTTTAGGTCTGCCTCCGGTTTCTTTACCTGGTGGTGGCCAGTGCTCTTTTCTCTTCTTAACATGTGTCCATACCTTATATGTGTCTCATTATTTGTGCTTTTATTGCTCTAACTATGTTCTCTTGACCCATCCCTTTTTGTATTTCGCGATTCATCCATTGTCTTACATTCTCTGTTTTCTCACTTTGGTCCCACTATTTTTCTGATAATCTTCCTCTCAAAAACTTTCAATTGCTATTCTTCTCTTGCTGTTAATGTAAATGTTTCTGCAGCATATTGGTCTTATGGTTATTTGGTAGATTTTAATTTTTGTGTTTCAGCTTATCTTTATATCTCTAAACTTTTTTTTTCTATGAAACGCAGCATTTCTCCCTTGAGTTCTAGTACTGAGTTCTTAGTACTCCCTAGTACTCCCAAATAATTTAATGTTTCAACTTTTTCATAACTGTGTGCATCTATTGTCAGTTCTGTCATTTGTGTCTTCTTTTCTTTTTCTTGCTTACGTTCATGTATTTTGTTTTATTTTCATTTATTTTCAGTCCTCTCAGTTTGGTTTCGTTTTTTATTTCTTGGAAGGTTTTCTTTAATGCATTTTTATCTGTTACTACTATGGTTATATCGTCTGCATATCCTATTATTTGTAATGCATTATTGTTTATAGTTCCTGTGGTAAATTATGTTTCTTTTGTTTAATTTGTCAAATGTCTTTTTAAAGTCTATGTAGTCACTTGTTTTAGCTTATGTATAGCGTCTATCGTGGATCTTCCTTTTCTAACACCGTATCGGTAATCTCCTATGATTTGGTCTGTATATATGGTTAGTCTGCCTCTAATTATACCCGTCATTACTGTATATGTTCTTCTTCTTCATATACCATGTCCTTTCGGAACGTTGGTTACCATCATAGCTATCTCAACTTTATTCACTGCCACCCTAAATAGCATGCTTGTATCAACACCATACCAATCTCGCAATTTCGTCAACCATGAGGTTCTTCTTCGTTCTGGACTGCGTTTGTCTCCTATTTTTCCTTGCATGATATTTTGTAGCAACCTATATATGGGATCTCTCATTACATGTCCGAAATACTCCAGCTTTCTCTGCTTGATGCTTTTTATGATCTCAGTAGTCTTGCAGAGACGTTCTAGTATTGTGGAAATTCGAATCTTCTTCACCCATAAAACTTTTAAAATTCTTCTATAGCACCACATTTTGAAAGCCTCAAGGCGATTTTATTCACAGTCCAGGACTCGACTCCATAAAGTAAGGCCGAGAACATGTAGCAACGAAGTAGGCGGATTATCAATGCCAATTTTAGGTCTCTGTTACATAACACCTTGGGCATATTCCTAAAAGCAGCTCTAGCCTGCTCTATCTTAGATCTAATTTTGCCGTGACTTTCTGCGATACAATTTAATTGCTGTCCAAAGTAAACAATTACCTATTTATAGACTACAAAGCAGCCAACGACTTTGTGAATAGAAGAGAAATGTTCAAAGCAATGAAAAAGTTGGGAACACCAAATCAGTTGGTAAATTTAACAAAACTAACTATTAAAAAAGTTGAATTAGAGTACGAATTCAGAGGGAACTGTCTGAACATTTTAAAACAAATAACGGGCTGCGCCAAGGAGACCCTCTCTCCTGTATACTATTCAATCTGGCTCTGTAAAAATAATACGCAAGTGTGTCACTATGACAGTGTCACAGTATCACAATGATACGTAAGTCACAGAATCTATGGAGCCGTGAATGATAAGGGAGTGTGGTGAAAACAATATAACTTCTAACTTTAAAGAATATACCAGAAACCAGATATCGTAAAACATATTAAGATAGGACGTCTGAGTTGGACAGGGCATGTAATGCGGTCGGAATAAAATAACCCAGATAGAAAAACGTTCCTTGATAGACTCATTGGCCAGAGAAGAAGCGGAAGACAAAAAACAAGGTTCCTTGATAACATCGATGAAGACATCAGAAATATGGGAACACGTACTTAACGGAGGAAGGCAATGGATAGGGACAACTAGGGAGAAATTCTTGAGGAGGCTAAGACCCATACAGGGTTGTAAAGCCAGAATGATGATGATACGTCACTCATTTTTTAGATAATTATGCTGAACCTTTATATTAAGGGATCTTTAGACCACGCTCTACTTTACAGATATTTATAATATGTATGCCTTGAACGTTCCTGTATAAAAATTGGGACATGCATTTCCAAATCGAGTATAGATAATGTTTTGTCGTGGAGAATGATTAGTCTTTTGGCACTTATTTTTATTTATTTCTAAATAGTTGGGGGGAACTTTCCTTGAAAGTTCGTAGTTCTGCTAAAATAGCCCACACCTAAATTATCAGCTTTTTTATACAAGTCTCGTATAATTTTTTCGATAAAAGAGCAGAGTCAGTACGACTATTTTCTTTATGATTCTTGCAACAACTAATATCACTGCTGCTTATACCAAATTATCTGAGATAACTACAACAAAATATCGTAATGACTTGATCAGCACTTTCTTGTGTTCTTCTTCTTAGAGTGCCATCTTCCTATGGAGGTTGGCAATCATAATGGCTATTTTTATTTTAGAACTTGCTGCTCTAAACAAATCAATCGATCTGCATTGATACCAATTACATAGATTCTTTAACCATGAGTTCTGCCTTCGGCCAACAGAACTTCTTTCTTGAATCTTTCCCTGTATTATGAGTCTCAAAATTTCATATTTTGGACCCCTCATCACGTGGCCTAGGTATTCCAGTTTTCTGGTTTGTATAGTGGTGATTAGTTCTGTTTCTTTACCAACCCTCTCCAGTGCTTCTTTATTTGTAATATTATCAGTCCATGATATTTTTAATACTTTGAGGTATAACCAGAGTTCGAAACCCTCGATTCTTTTTAAATTGCATTTTTTTATTGTTCACGTCTTAGCTCCATATAAAATCCTTGTTCTTGTGTTCGTAAAGTCCTAAATCAGAAAAATAATTTAATATGTTCACTAATTATAACTAAAAATAAAATAGATAAACAAAAATCTTAATCTCAAAACGATTTTTGTCAGTAACTGTCAACAATGCAAATAACTTTTACGAGTTTTTCTGCCGACGTTCGACTAGATTAAAACTTGAGAAATACTAGAAGTAGCCCTCGGACTATTTAAAATAATTCACGAGAGAATAAATCTTTAAAACGCAGCGAAAAAATGTTTTTATTATTTTATCGATGAGAGAATGTTTAGAGCATTTATACATAAATATGACCGAAAGCGTTTTTCGAAAAGAGTTGATCTATTTATCATCGAGTGTGTCAAGTGTGTCTCAGTAAATAGCAGAAAAAGTGGGAGATTGGGTGGTAGAGGGTTTAGAGCGCGGTTTTGTCGACGGTGTTGAAACAAATTGGAAAAGAGTGTCCCTTAATTTGGTCGGTTAGGGGAGTGCAGAGACCAGAGATTGGAAAGGCAGAGGCAGAGGGTCGAAAAGGGGCATTCCGCAGCATATACAGCTAATTACGCAGTCACTTAGCGTTAATCGATTCGGTCGCCTTACGTTAACGGTTAACGACACACTAATGACCTGGCATTTACATAGAGATCGGATACGGATGAGAGGACGGGATGGGGATTCTGCTGAACTCGCTGCCATTGCACTGCCTGTTATTCATACAGATTTTGTCTCGAATTATTAAAACCAAATGCTCGGAAATGCTATCCCACGTTAAATTGGACACGTTCTTTTCCTTTTCGTCATTTTTGCAATTAGAAAAACTGGTTTCAATAAACCCCTTCCAAAAATTTTTATTTTGATATATATATATATAATATATATATATATATATATATATAATATATATATATATATATATATATATATTGTCATGTTATTACTTTTTTTTGAGCAAATCAAAAACATAACTTAATTGTTCTCAGGGTGAAAAATCTCCTTATATTAACCTATGTTGTGTGGGTCCAAAGATTTCCTAGTTGTCCTATATCGGGATATAGAAAAAAGGATAATAATAAAAATAGTATGTTACAACAAATTGGTATTCTTTATTTTATTAAAAAAAAAATAATAAAACAGTTATCAATTTTTGCCGTTATCTTATCAATCAGCGTAAATGAATACAATAAAATTTACACAAAAATAATATTTTAAGTCTTCTTGATTACAAAATCAATTTGAAGCCAATTTCAATGAATATCTTTAAAACTTTTTATCTTTCTGATTTTTCAATATTTACTTTATTGCAAAAACAAAACTTTAAAACATTTTACAAATGAAATTTACTCTTGAGTTAAAATGGTAACGACAATGATGTCAACAAAATTCATTTCCAGTTACAAAATTTTCAATTCTGAACAGAAATTCACTGACCTTTCTTTCGTAGATTGTATTTGGACCATACCCAGAATCGTCCACGCTCCACAGCAATGTGATCTGCCACTATTCGCCTCGGCTTTCTTCTTTTCGTATCTGCAATCCTCCTGCAGCGACTGTACGAAACACCTGACTCAATTCTCCAATAACTAACACTTGAAAGTTAATTCTCCAAACACTCAGCTACTTCTCAATGACACAAGGACCTCTTTCTGTCAACTTGGTGCCTATTTTTAAACTATTTCCTACGTATTCCAGAAACTGCCACTTTAGATCCAAGGATATATTTTCATCGACTTGTAATCTCCTTCCACAACTTCCTTTCACAATGCCGGTATCCAAACTCACGAACACCCTCTCTCTCGAGATGCTACCATTCCTTTCGATGATCAAATGACTCCAATAACTGTCACTTTCTCTCATACATCGACTATCAATTCTCCCATTAAAAAAAAAACTGTCCAATCACAAAGCTTTATTTTGTTTGCAATCATTAAGAAAAAAACCCATTACTGTTTTCAGAGAAAAAATTTTGCTTTAAAACTGGCTTTCCCTTTGGTTACAAATACATAATTGATTCCTATAACAAAAGGTTAATTACAATATCTTAATCCTAGGTCATATACAAACAATGAAAAGATTATAATGAGTATGGGCTTTCTAATTCGATATAAAAAAAATTTACCTGCGAGTGTTTAAAAATCAGTTGTTGACAGGCAAAACTTTCTGTTAATCTAATCTTGTTTTAATCTAATACATAAATTTTGTTTAACAGGATGTCTTGAAAATTTATTTTCAAGACATCCTTGAAGCAAGCGTAAAGCAACCACCAGTAACTAAATGGCCAATAAATGTGCTTAAAGTTCTGGACAATCAACCTACAGTTTAGATTAGGGACTTTAATAGCCACCCTAATAAATAAGGATATGAATACAATGATGAAAATATGGAAATACTCCTGAAGTGGACCGAAAAGAACAATATCCACCTTACTCATAGCCTAAAAGATAAAACCAGCTTCTGTTTTAATAGATGAAAGTCTACAACCCTGATCTTTGTTTGGTTTTGAGTAACTCACAGATGCAACCACTTCCAAGCTCCCGAACTGTACTCCCTAGTTTCCCTCACCGATAATATGAATCTGTCATAATTGAAATAGGCATTCAAATTCATATCGTTTAATCCACACCAAGATCGCGTTTAAATGTTAACCAAGCAAACTGGCAAGAACCAAACAGCTCTGGATACGTACATCCGCTTCATTGACTCAAAGGTCAACAACCGTTTTCTAGGAATGTTTATTTCCATTGCCAAACAACATATTTCCTGAGGTTTTCGAAATAAGTAGATTCCAGGCTGGAAGAAAGAAAGTCAAAAACTATATTACGAATTTTTGAAATCAGAGGATTCCGAAATTTGAGGCACCTTACTGAAGTCACTGGACTCAACTAGACCTAATAAATGAAAGTATACTGTAGGGGGATGAGGACTGCTTAGCAAACTGGACAAAGCAAGTAGAGCTCGACACTCGAACAAATCAGCAATTAAGCTAAATTAGATATTCAACAGAATAATTCAGAACTCCCGAGCTCCATCTGAAAAAACTCATTCATCGGTTATAAGAAGAACTCTTAAACAACTTAAAGCAAATACTTCAGCAACATCAGAATACTCACGTGATTTCTAATTAGGTAAAATAAACCAAGCACTTAACTAAACCCAAGCAGGAAAAGCAACTGGCTTCGATGGAATGTATCCTGAATTTATAGTCTACACTGGTACAAAAACATGGCAGTGGCTCAACAAATTCTTTAGTGACATTGTGACTATAGCTGTACTATCTCCAGAATTGAAAAGAACCACAATTATCGTAAATAAAGCAACCTCACCAAAGACATGGGGTGGGAGTTCTGATAAGCGAAAATGTGCGCGTCTCCGTGAAGAACTTTGTTCCGATCTCCGAAAGAGTCATACTTATTCAATTGCATGGAAAAGTCAACATAAATATTATACAAGTCTACGCCCCTACAGCAGACAAGCCAAAAGAAGAACTAGAGCGATTTTATCAACAGCTAGACGAAGCCTTAAAGGTGACTAAGAATCACGAAATTAACATCATATTAGGAGACTTTAAGGCAAAAATTGGAGATTTTTTCCAACGTAGTTGGAAAATATGGTCTCGGCCAGAGAAACGACAGAGGGGATAGATTGATACAGTACTGCCAAGACAAAGATCTAGTCATAACAAATACTTGGTATAAGTTACCACCCAGGAGGCTTTACACATGGAAGTCGCCTTTAGACGGACATCAGGGCATTATAAGGAACGAAATAGATTATGTGATAATAAATAGAAGGTACAGGAATTCTATTACTATGGTATCTGCACTACCTGGAGCAGACATAGGATCTGACCACAATCCATTAGTAGCAAATATTAAACCGAGGCTCGCTACAGCTAAAAAACACCAGAAGGCATCAGTAAACATTGGAAAACTCAAAAACAATGAAACAAGTGAAGCGTACACAGAGGAAATAAACAATAGTTTCTCTAATATGGCAACTGAGGTTGATGTTGAAAAGTCAAGGACCACCATAAAAAATCATTTGATGAGGTGAACAACCTTTTCTACTCGAGAGTAAAACGACTACCAAGAATGAGTGGATGACAGAAGAAATATTAGAGATGATGGAACAACGCAGGCAGTGTAAGATTATTCAGGACCAAGTAGGGTACCGAAATATACACAGTCAAAATTCGTAAAGAAATTATAGCGACGAAGGAAATCTGGATTAATACACTTTGCACCGAGGCTGAAAACCTATATAAACTCGGAGACAGCTTCAATCTTCACAAGAAAATTAAGGAAATTGCTGGTGTTCTCAAGAAAAAACAAGTCACTGGTATACATAATGACCAAAATGAACTAATAACGGACCCTAGCGATATACCTAATACTTGGAAATTGTACACAGCCAATTTGTTCAATGATGACAGAACACAAAAACCATCACAACTGGGAGACCATTTGTATGGCCCAAGTATTTTGAAAGCTGAAATTGTACAATCAAACTATTAAAAAGTAACAAAACCCCAGGACCAGATGATATTTACGCAGAAACAATCAAGTTACTTAATGAAGAAAACCTTATTGTCAAGCTCTTTAACGACATCTACGATACGGGCCAGATTCCAAAAGATTGGATTCGCTCTAAATTTATCGCCCTACCAAAAACACCACGTGCGAACTTCTGCAAGGACCACCGACTAATAAGAATAATGAGTCACTTTTTAAAACTTTTCCTGAGAATACTTTACACTAGATTGTTTAAGAAATGTGAAGAGGTCAGTGGATGGAGTCAGTTTGGTTTCAAAAATGGACTTGGTACGAGAGGAGCGATCTTTAGTATGCAAACATTATTGTTTAGATTAAAGAAAGGATGTTTTTGTCTGTTTCATCAATTATGAAAAAGCATTCGATAATGTAAAACACGAATTGATGATAAAATACCTACAAGAGTTGGGATTGCACCCCAAGGATATAAGAATCTTCAAAGTTCAACCTCAATAGGGTCTTCAAAATTTCAACGAAACAGAAGATTTCTCAATTAAAAAAGGAGTAAGGCAAGGTTGTACACTGTCTCCTATGCTGTTCAATTTATACGTAGAAAAAGCCTTCGCAGAAGCAGTGGCAGACTCTAATAAGGGTATTAAAGTTAACGGCACATTTATTAATAACATCAGGTATGCCGATGATACAGCCATAGTGGCAGATAACATCAAAAATCTTCAATGCCTTTTAAATTATCTAACTCTTGCTAGTGAAGCTCGGGGTTTGAAAATAAATATCAAGAAGACAAAAACAATGATTATAAGTAGAAAGGATTACCCCAACGCAAAGATATATGTCTCTGGAGAAGAAATCGAACAGGTCAGGAAATTTAAATACTTAGGTTGTTTGCTGAACAAGAGTTCCAGAAATGCTTTTTTGAGGCTTCGTAAGTTTCTGACTGATCGCAAATTGGATTTCAACTTCCGATACAAGATGCTTAAGTGTTACGTGTTCTCTTGTACGGAATGGAAGCATGGACGTTAAAGGCTAGTTCCATTAATAAACTTGAAGTGTTTGGAATGTGGTGCCTGCGTCGAATGCTTAGAATATCATGGATAGACAGGGTCAGAAATGAGGAAGTACTCAGAAGAGCGGGCTTATAGGATAGGGAATTTTTTAGTTATGTAAAAAGTAAAAAGACTGCATAATTGGGGCACATATTACGAGGAGAAAGATACACTTTTCAGCAACTAATAGTTGAAGGGAAGATAGAGGGTTGGAAAGGTCTGGGACGTAAAAAAATATTATGGCTGCGCAATATTCGACAACGGACAGGAATCCACAGCTATGAAATGCTTCGCAATGCTGCTAAAAACAAAATTATTTAATCCTGACTATTTAACATCTCACCTGTCAAGACGATGTACGGTGGACGCCTACGCAAAAATGCACGGCACCTTAAGAAGAAGAAGACAAAAAAGTACCAGCCACTGAGATCTAGAAATCCTCAAAACAGAACTGCCCGAAAAATTGGTGATACTTATGATATACATTGGCAATGGTCAACAAGATGGATGCCAACAATAGACTTATATATCCACGTATCCAGGCCGTTTAAATGGGGCCGTACAAAGGTTCCACAGTGCGATTGCGGATTACCTAAACAGACTATCAACTGTTAAAAACCAATACTGTTAAAATTTATACGCTAAATGAATAAAAAAACCATTTAAATAAGAAAAATTTGCTCTCTCGCTCAATCTAATTTTAAACTTTATTACACATTTACTACTTTTATTTAATTAGTGTACATGTATGTATATTATGTATATTACTGTATACTGCAAGGTTAATGCAAGCGTCTCTATATTTTGGGCCCGTACAAAGATATCATAGTGAGCGATAAGAAGTATTGACTTCAATTATATTGCCTGTACAAGATCTACGGACAACAAGCTGGTTGAAAATACGTATAAAATCTAATAATTACAAGAAAGGCAAAATCACATTTTGAGACTAAAAATTTAGTAATAGTAATATGTAGTAGGAGAAATATATTTATAATATATTTTTAAAAATACACAATTTGGAACGTCTCGTCTGTAAAATTACTCTTTATTAGGTATTAGGTTGCTATTAGTTTTTAAAATTATTATTAATTAAATACCATGCATATTATTTGCCTTAATATTATATGCAACGGAAGGATAAAATATTACAATATACCGCAATTTGATTGGAGGACGAGCTTCTTTCATGAACCAACAAGTAGGGTGAAATCAGTTTTAATCCTAACTCATCCCATATGGCATAGCCAGTGCACTACCATTTGCATACCTATTGTGTATTCTCGCCCCTTATTTCGACCATATTGGCGTTGGGTTTCTTTTCACATAATGGACGATATTAGGAATTAGAAAATTGAATACTAATAGGGCATATAGATTAGGTGGGATTTACGTCATTAACATATGCTCGTTGTTGGTTTTTTATTAGTTCTGGTTCGGATTTAACCATTTAATCAATCTTAGATTTGCAGATTATCAAATTATCTAATACGAAGTAAATTTTATGAAAAACAAATACCAATTATTTTTAAAATATCAATGAATACTTTACATTTAAACGAACAATCAGAAATTGATAGGCCAATTAGTAAATATTGATCAGTACTTGCTAAAAACAAATATGATACAGGGGCTGTAATATTTTAATGGTAGATCTCTTCTTCTCCTTCTTCAGCCTTAAGGAAGGTACTTTGGACATAGGCTTCCCCCAAATCAATCCAGTGTATTCTATTTTGCGCTACTTGCTTCCAGTTGTGTCCTCCGAACTTCTTTATGTCATCAACCCATCTCATTTGTGGTCTTCCTCTACTTTTCTTTCCTTTTTCCTAACCATGGTCTCCATTGTTGTATTTCGTTGATTGAACATTGATTTCTTTATCTACCCAGTTAATGTCTTTGAACACGTCTTCCAGTTCAAGTGTGAATAGCTTTGGTGAGATAATATCTCCCTGACGAACTCCTCTGTTGATTGGTATAGCTTTGTTTATCGCATCTATTTGTATTTTCATTGCAGCTTTGTTGTAAATATTATGAATGGGCATTCTATATCGGGAGTCTATCCTGCAGTTGCTCATAGCTCTATCTCTCTATTGCCCAAAGTTCTATGGAGTCGAATGCTTTTTCATAATCAACGAAGCCAATGTATAATTTGAAGTGATATTCATTGGCTTTCTCTAGGCTTTCTTCATATTGGAGAAGATGATCCGCTGTACTGTAACCCTTTCGGAATCATGCCTGCTTTACCGGTTGGTAGCCATCGAGCTTCGACATTAACCTCTTAGTTATTACTCTCATAAACAGTCTGTACATTTGGGATAGCAGGGAGATTAGCCTTCAGATCTCCCCTGTCTCCCTTTTTGAAGAGAAGTATTGTCAATCTTTCATTCCAATCATCTGGTACCTCTCCTCTGTGAAGACATTTACTGAAAAAAATTTTCAATTCTTCGAGAATAATTTCACTCCCTCCAACAAGTATTTCATCTGGGCCCGGATGGCAGATAATTACTGCTAAAACGTCCATACTGATATATAAACGTACATACTGATATACCACAGAAAAGAAATATGAAAAATCAATCAGAACTATTGGAGCAAAATTTGATCGAAGAAACTTACAGCCTATTTTCTGTCTAGTAACTCTATAATAAAGAATCGAAAGTGTAGGCAGTAAATTTTTAGAAATAAAAGTGACGTTTCACTGCTATTGTAGGTCTTCCAATGGCGTACGAAAAATTTCATAAAAACTTACGACAAAGCTACTTGTATTGAAAAAATACCTATTTATAATATGCATCACGTTAATGTAGGAATGTGATTAATATTGACATTTGAAGTTATTCTTGTTCAATGGCGTGGCAAGATTTTGAAGATTCTACCAAACCTAGAATCATTATTATGGACAATGTATCATATCACATTCGACGTTTGCAGGTAACACCAACCACTGCCTGGCTAAAAGGTGACATCATTTACTGGCTCTCTCAAAAAAATACATACCATTCGATGATAACAGATTGAAAATACAATTATTAAATCTCGTGATTATGCATATACTATTTAAATATATTTGAATTTAAAAAAAACTTGGGAAAGGATCACTACAGGAGCAATGGGGATATAACTTGTTGCTCTGGAAATCTCAGAAACTTCTAACATTATTGCCACACATTGGTCGCATTGCTCCTGTAGTGATCCTTTCCCAAGTTACCATGCTTCTTTTCTAACTTGGCTGAACCGTACTAAAGACGACCAATAGTCAGAAATACATATATTCGGTTGCCTTCCATCTTATATGCATATTTTATAATATTTTTTTCTTTGTTGTGAGGTATGCCGATACCTTCTTCTTCTTTTAAATGTGCCTATCTTGAGAGATGTTGGCGACCACATTGACCCATCTTATTCTATTCACAGCAAGCAGCTCGAAATATCAGCTCGATGCATCAGTTGACGTTAGACCAGTCCATTTCCTAAGATTGGCCAGCCACGATATACGTCTACGTCCAGGGCCTCTTTTACCCTCAATCTTGTCTTGTAGAATCAACTGTAGAAGTCGTTATTTATCATTACGCATGATGTGGTCAATGTAAGCCAATTCTATGCTTTTTATGGTGTTAATATTTTTTTGTCTTCTGTTAGCCTCTGACGATACTTTCTACTTTTATATATTATATTATATATTATATTATATATATATATATATATATATATATATATATATATTTACATGTCGTATATGTAGCATATAAGTAGATTCGGCATGCACTAAAAGATACAGTATCAAATGAAGTGTAATGCTAATTTTTTATTGTTTTTAAAAAGTCAGTGTTAACGTTAAAAAATTGTTTACTTTTTCAATATAAAGTACACGGCACCAGTTCAAATGCGAAATTATCTACCTCTTTGTATCTTCAAGCTTTTATTGATAATTAATAATATAAATACCCATATAAAAAAAAACTACTTTAAATTTGTGGATTAATTTAAAATAAGTTTATTTTTCCCCGTATACGTTTTGGGTTATGGCAGATGGAATAAATGAGTGTAACAAGTTTTTATCTGGTTTTATTTTGGTTTTATCTTGCCCAAAACAGAAAGTTAGTGTATTTCGTATCGGATAATATATGGTGCTGTTAGCAAATATGAACATGGCGCAGTTCCAAGGTATTTAATTTACATATAAACTGCGGAAAAAGTTTCAGGATCTCCCGAAATTTATCGAAATTTTATCAGAATTTATTAAAACAGGGTGGCCGGCGATCACAAACAATAAAAACATATATATGTCACATAGATTAGCGACGTCAACAATAAATCAAAGCGTCACTTCGCCGCGAGGAGCCAGAGCCTGGATCACTGACACTCGTAGCCAATGCATCGATACCGCAAAATAAATTTCTATATATGTGTCATACGAATGATGGATCGAGGGCACGACAGACAGCAATGGCGAATGGCGTCCCAATCCCCAATCCCAAACGAGTCCTAGTCTGGGGCAACTCCGCCACACCACCAACCCCACGTTTATACTGACGCGGACGCGCTTAAATCAACGACGGACCTACCACTCTTCATAAAAGAATAAATTCCATTTAACACAGCTAAGCCATAATAAAACAATATATGATCTGCTAAATTGTAAAATAGAAAAATTACAAAAAGTGATAATTTACTTAAAAAAAATTTTTGTGTCTAGTCTTTGAAAAATATTATTAGTATTACTACAAACTCGGAATAAAATAAAAATCTTTTATAGACTTTCACTGCAGCTTCTTGTAAATATTATTCTTTAATATTTTGTAAAACTTTTTAGATATTTCACTCATACTTCATATCTATCGTTTCATATTTATCCGTTTCATATATATTAATGTGATATTCAAAGTCTTAAGTGCGCCAAGCAAATAATTAGCTAATTAATTAATTCATTAAGCTTATTAAAATGATATGATTATAATTCTATCACACTATTTAATTCTCTTATCTCAGGGTTACACTCGTGCTTCAATATCTATGCTTTACATGTGAGAGGTAAGTTCCAAAGAATACCGGAATAATAAAACATATATGATATAACATTATATATTGAAATAAAATTATATTGAAATAAAATTCACACTCAAATATCTTCAACAAACAATATCTCATATATTGATTATCAAACATGGTACAAACAATATAAATTAAAATCTCAAATCATAATTGTTGTCTAAATCTCCTAATCAAAATATTCCTATCTTTTCTAAAGCAATTGTAAAAATTGTGTTGTTAATAAAGAAAACTGGTAAATAGTAAAACTATCTCTCTGATGACGAGTTGTCCAAATCCTTGTTCCTTGTAGCCTACTCTATCTATTTTTAGCAGTCGCCTAGGTAATCAACAATCTTACAACAAATTGTTGCGAACCTATCGTATTTAATGATCTCCTTCAAATGCACGTATCGTTCAAATGATGCTAGCCATTTTTCCTCTCGATAAACATCTCTCGTTCTGGCCTGAACAGTGACTCTTGGAATATAAGTAGAAAAATATAATTTACAATATTTTACTGGATCCGCTTCTGTCAGATACACTGACAACTCCACGAAAAACTCACTAACATTCACTTCTACTGCTTGCTACCTCTCGGGAACCACCAGAGAACCATAGATTAAATATATATAAGTAGAGATAGATAGGCAACTCTTTAATACCAAAAATTGCAATGTATACAGCGCCCTCTGCCTGGTTTAGTCATGAACTAAATGGGTAATGACGCGGCGGGAATTTTAAACGTTCGAATAAGCTTTGTTGCTAATTATTGTAAAACATGTATTGTAAAACATATATTGTAAAACAAGATTCTACAACATAATGCAAATTATAAAAAATAATCGACAATTGTTTCTTACATTAACATTAACGATTATTTTTTGTAATTTGCATTACATTGTGGAATCTTTTATTGCAATTATGAACAGACTGCACATAATAGGAAAGGAAAGGAAGAAAAACAAAATTCAAAAATTAAAATATTTATTTAAAAAATTAACGACACAATTTACAAGTAACAAAATTATTTTAAGAACGTAAACATACTTACTTAGTGGTAAAAATAAAGATGGAATAGCATCTTTTTTAATAGTGGATTTATTTATTAGTCCAATGTATTGTGCATCTGGCCCAAAATGGACATTACATACACGGCATGATGTTCGTACCTTCTCCATTGGAATTTCTTGTAAATTGGGATGGCCAATCCTTTTAATCCAAACATTATACAGCTACAAAAAACATACAAGAATTAGTGTCTAATAGATATAGCATAAAAAAATATATTTAAAGTCCATAACAATAATAGCAATGTAAATCATATTATCTATTACTTCTTTCCTTTTTTTGTTGTATCATCTGTAAATACTTCAGTTTCTGGATATTTTTACATTTGTTCTAACACAAGCAAGGTTAAAACATTTTAAGGTTAGAGATACATACTTACGAATATCTTGTTTGTTAATCGTTATTAAAATATTAATGACAAATCAAAATAAAAGCTATTTTTCATTTTAATATTAAAACAAATATTAATTATGACTTACCCCTTGATTTTTCGGAAAAATATGCATTTGAGCATCTTTTTGGTAATTTTTGCAGCCGGGTACACAGCATTTAAACATCATTTTAAAGATCTATTAATAAATTTTCAGATAAACTGAATTTTTACTTTAAAGTAAAAGTCTTTGCTATAAAGCCAAACTGTGAGTAAAAGAAAAACACAATCAAATAATATAAATCCAAAGACGTAAACAAACACCGAGTCATAGACAAAATAAAATGGCGTTGTGTTGTTGTGGCGATGACATGCGCATTTAAAGAAAGTTTTTGGTGGCGCCACCTTTCTAGTTTAGTCAAGAATTAAAGAGAATGAACCGTCATTGCCATTAAAGATAACATGCCATGCAGAGAACAATGACTGTTCGCCTTGCACACTTGGAAAACAACTGCCCAACTTTTTTCCCTCAAAAAACTAGCTAAAGTCTCATTCTTACAAACCATCCCACCTTTTTCAATCTCCTCCAATCAAAACTCGTCATACATATCCCCATCTCTTCATTTAGACAACAACAAAAAAACAATTTTACCTACAATTATAAATTTCCTAAAAACTATTAATAAACTAATCGGTTTCTACAAATTCTTAAGAACTAACAGAGAAATATATTTCTAAATATCTATTCTATTATTCTAATTACTGTACAAATCCATTTGGAAAGCCCGCTCGCATTGTCTTATTTCACTAATTTCACTCGAATATATTTTACAAAGAAAATAATTTATGCATATCTTACATTTTGTTTGCTACAGGTAATCCAAAGATAATGGACTTTCACTTCTTCGAAATATCTTTATAGCTTATTAGTCGAATTATTTTAATTATTAATTTTTGAACTTTGAAATATATTAAGTAAGCCAATATTTTTCTCGACTTTACATATCATAACAATATATATATATATATATATATATATATATATATATATATATATATATATATATATATTATGAATTGCAAATAATGACTCCTATGATGTTTTTTTAACTTAATTTGCCTTGGGCAAATGTGTAAGTTAATTCATATAATCATTTTGCAAAACAAATAAATTTCTCTTTTTTAATAAATAAATTTTTAATTTCAGGGATATTTTTATCGTTAATTTTTGTACGTGGCTTCAAAGTAATATCTATACTATTGCCTTGGAGAGAGAAATGGCAATGGGAAAATAAATGAAAATTAATAAATATGTGATAATAAATTATCAAACAATTTTTAAAAATTACTTTCAACTTATTAAATCAAATAAATTTATAATTAAACCAAACATATAACCTATGCTTTAATACGTATAATTACACTTGAAAATTCTCTAATGTTCATACACAAATTATCAATACTTACTATGACTAAATCTCTTAAGATCTCTTAATTAAATTTTATATTTATTATGAAAGCTAATAGCTGAACAAAATGTTAAAAGAATCAAATTAGTTATATCGTTACGAGTGTGCTTGACAGTCATTTTTTATTGTACATATAACAGACTGACCTTTTATTAACACAATTTTTCTATTGGCTTCGATTCAAGTTATTATGTACTAGAATTTTCTGCAGTAGCCCATCTCTAATTCACTTCTTTGACGGTTTGATCCCTCCCGTGCTCGATCGCTGAAAGCTTCTAGTCGCTTTCGAGAGGCAACCGTTACATGGAAAACGCCGAATGTATGTTCGTAACAATATGAAGGGAAGTGCAGCCTGACACTTCCACTCAATAGTTTTTAGGGTAAAGCACGGTTCCAATATGGGCTAATTTTGTTTGTTGCTATTTTATTGGTCTTTTTTATCATAAAATAACAACAATTTCTCTTATTATGTTTGATCTAATCCGCTAGCTATCACTGCGTGCATAATAAATATGCCAGGCCAGTTTTCTGTAAGTTGTATGTCGACTGCGCATTCTATGCTTCAGAAAGACAAAAGTCCAGCCTCTATATTCAAATATTACAACGGTTTCAAGGTATTTTCCTATTAACATACAGGCATAGGTATCTACATATTCAAAAATGTTAAAATTAAATTAAAACTGGAGCCAAAACAGCTCGATAAACTATATCCCAAGCATAATTGCAGTCTACAAGAAACGGGAAAAAAATTAACTAATCTAAAATATAACATTAAAAACCAGAACATCACGATCACGATAAATATATATATACGAATGAACCACCGCCACCGTTCTAAATTTACACAAAAAGAAAATAATTTTGCTTGTCCTCTTTGACAAATAAATTTTTGCGAAATACTCCGCTACTGCAGAAAATTCACCTCTAAAGGGAAATTCATATTCGACCTATCAGTTAATTGAATTTGGTAAAATATTACACATTAATAAGGGGAGTGCAATTTCATTTCAGTTTTAATATTTATTACGCTTTGTCGTTGTTGTGTTACTGGTGGACGTCAACATTCAATATCTACAGCGGAACTAAGTACCACAATCCATCATCATCCTACGTAAGTAGACTATGGGACACGTCTCTATCCAGGAAAAGTGGAAGCAGAAGAAAAATTGTGAAGAATTTTATGTTCGTTATTAAATATATATTAAATATGTAAATAATTAAAGACCTAAGAGGCACTGATGAGGTAGATTGATACCGCATGCTGGTTACAGTCAAAATAAAATAAATTAGCAAAACCCTAAACCGGAAAACATTAAAAACCACAAAGCTATAAAACAAGAAAATATAATAAATAATTTATTAATTAATTTAATGAGAAACCCGTATTGTACAGCAATATACTGAAAAGTTTACCGGGAAAATATTAAAGAACTAGTGGTAAAACAGAAAACGAAATATGTTGGTTGCGAAGCAAAAAAAGCAGTAAATAAAAATAGTTAACAGCTTGTAGAAGAAAAAAAAAAGAAAATTAAAGAAGACGTATTGCAAAATGTAGGATCGGAAAAGGTTAGGGCACATGAAATAAAATACATCGAGAAAAATACAGAACAGAAGTGAACAAACAAGTCAGGCTGAGAACGAGAAAAGAGATTAATTGCATTAATAAGATGCCGAAAATATCTGCGAAAGAAACACGAAAAAATAATTTTTGAGGCCTAACAGGGAACAAAAAATATGAGTATGAGTATTTTGTAGAAATATATGTTAACATTAAACAACACGAGTTATAGAAGAAAATAATGAATAATAGCAGTTAAATGGGAATATTTGGGAAATTATTCGTCCAAATCTTATCCATCCAAAAAAAGGGATGTCTGGATCACCGTATTATTTGTATGCAGAGGGTCTAGTTTAGTGCAGGGTGTCTCCAATAGAGATCAGATTACTAAATATACTGCACATGTAGTTAATATAGATGGTCTTCAATTTGATTCTTTCGTTCTATGTCTTATGATGATAATCATCATCATGATAAGTGACTTTAATGCAAATGTTGAAAGAGAACCAAATGAAGACATTGTAGGCAAATATGAGCTTGGGACAAGAAATGAGCGAGGAAACCACATAATGTAGTTTTGTAGAGAACACATATTATCTGTTTGTAATACCTTCTTTCAGCGATCGCCAAGGCGACTGGTTTAAATGGTTACATCTGAAAATCATCAGCAGACTCTTTAGAATACAAAATTTTCAAAATGCAATAAAATCAGTAAAAGCCTATACCGGAGCCAAAATATCTAGTGATCATAACTCGTTAGTATGCAAATTGCAAATTAAGCGTAAAAAGCTTGATAGACGTACTATTGATCAAAAAACGGATGTCACAAAATTCCGAGATGAAGAAATAAAGGCTCGGTTTGTAAACACACTTAAAACAAAATTAACGAGCATAGTAACATCAAGTGACGATCCTTGAGAAACATGGAATACTAAATAGGCAATCGAAAATATGTGCAAAGGGCAACTGAAGACAAGTCTACCCATTTTGGTAAAGTGGCGTTTCTGGGTGTTAGTTTGTCTTTTACTTTTAAACAATGATTGTTTAATGACATCGCACTTTCAAGGATAACCACAAGGTATATAGAGGAAACAATGTGAAAGGAGCATTGAATGTTGATCTTATTTTGGATACTCTGTTATAAAGGTAGAAGGAGCCCATTTTAGCTTTTCTGAGATTAAGTTTTAGGTATTTTAAGTAGTAGGTAGTAGTTTGATATCATTGTGAAGGCTTCATTTAGTGTTGCCTCCACTTCGACAAAAGTTTCTTTTCGCGCAACGAGATCTACGTAGAAAAAAGTTTTAGTATATGCTGGTATTCCCAATTTAAGACAGACGAAAAGTCTTCTGTTCTGCAAGAAGACACGCTTAAGAGAATTTACTGTCTTCTGTAATATTATGCTCTGTTTATAATAGTTTTCTGGTATATACACTATCATAAGCGGTCTTAAGCCCTATATTTTTTTGGGTCAGATTCAGTATTTGTAATGTACAAGATCTTTCTAATTTAACACCATTTTGTTCGTTAATGAGTTTTGCATTTATTTTTGATGAAATCTTATTCAGAATCATACATTTAAGCACTTTGAATAGTTGATGTGGTAAATATATCGGCTGATGGTTTTTGCTGTCGTCAAGATCATTGTCAGGTTTAACTAAGTCAACAGTTAGGACACAACTGTTTATCTACACAAGCCACTTAAACTTTTAAATTCCAAACTTCTTCCTTTACTTTGTAAAGCCTGTCGTCAATGTAAGTAGATTTGTTATTTTTAATGATTTAGATAAGGGGTTATAAGTTCGGTATCATTGAAAAATTGGTTTAACTAATTCGCTCAACTAATTGATTCAATCAAACCTCATTTTAATTTGTTTTGTTTTGTCGCTTGGTTTGTTGGGACATTTAGAAAACGGTTAGTTCTTTTAGTGAAATCTGGGCTAAGATTATTTAATAGTTTCCAAGTAGCGTTATTTCGCGTATTACAACTAATAATTCGCGTTATGTTCAAGTTTTCTAGATTTCATCATCTTAATTTTCATTTGCTGAAGATGGCATGAAGTCATATTTCTCCAGTTTAGTCTGGAGAAAAATATGATGAACTTTCATCATATCTAGTTAAGAATTTTATCAATCTGGTTATCAAGTTGTTGGGAAAATTACAAGGCAAAACCATAGGAACCTTCAATATACTTACATATTTACTTAATAAAGGCCATTATCGAATAATCAATAGAAATGATGCATGAATGAAATATGGAACCGAGAAGAATTTTTTAATCAGTGGAAGAATGCACTGATAAAAAATAAAAATACAAAATATAGAGAACTTAGTGGCTGCAAAAATTTGTCGAGCATCATATTGGAACGATTGAAATTTGATCTGGTTTAAAAACTAAGAAATAGCCAAGCAGGTTTCCATACCAAATACTCTTCTATTGACCACACATTCTTCTTCTTCTTTTTTTTTTATTTCGTTAGGACTATAGCCTGGGTTTATTAGCTACTAGTCGCCTGAACTGTTTATGACCAAAATTTGACAAAATGTAATGTATCGTAATTTTGACACGTTAAATACCACACAGTATTAACCATTAAAGTTAAAAATTATTATTACTCAAATTATAAAGAAAACAAAAAAATTGTTTCTTTCTATAAATATGTTCATTATATCTTATTAGGGGAGGATGGGGCATCATGGACCATGGGGGTAATGTAAACCACATCGGTTATTTTGTTTAAAATTGGCAACACTGCATCTAGTAACTACTACAAATATGCGTAGACATCTTATCTACTTTTAGTATGAGTTTGAACGCACGGGGAGTACGTTCAGACGTGTTATAATTAAAAACACGTGTTTCGTCGCTGCTGATCTAAGGAATTTACTACTTTTGACTAAAGATTTCTCGGTAAGTAGACATGATTATTTTAACTTTTGGATACTGTGGTATTGCTTGTAAAATGTGCTTTTAATAATTAAGATTTGCTTTTGATACGTTGTGAACTGGTACGGTAATTTCCATATTTTGAATGTGTACTACGCATGGGGCAACGTGGACTAGGAGTGGTTCACATTGCCCCATTATATTTTCTTGACACTTTTTTAATTATATGCTTCTTTTGCAGTTAGAAATGGTACGAAATTATGTGAGGAAAACTGAACAACAATCCTGGTCTCTTGTTGCCTTAAAGAATGCTATCCGGACAGTTAAAGCTGGGGAGATGGGCTATTTAAAAGCTAGTAAAGTTTATGGAATCCCGAAAGCAACGTTAATTCGCAGATGCAAAGAAAAAGTAACAAGAATTTCTCCTGACGAAAAGGGTCTAGGTTTCTACAAATCGGTTTTTACCAAGGAATAGGAAGAAGAATTGTATAATTGTATCTTAGATATGGAGAAGCGTTTATACGGAATTACTTTGCTTGATCTTCGTCACCTAGCTTTCCAGTTAGCCGAAAAAAATAACATAGACCATCCATATAATAAAACAAACAACCTTGCAGGTTTAAATTGGGCGTACGGATTTCGAAAACGGCACCCAGGGCTTTCATTACGTAAACCCGAATCAACATCTGCTACAAGAGCTGAAGCTTTTAATCGTTTAATCGTAAAACAATTTTTTGATCTGTATAAAGCTACTTTGGATTCTAAACATGTCAATCCAACGCGTGTTTTTAACTGTGACGAAACAGGTCTAGGTACAGTCCCCAAATGTAATAGTAAAATTTTGGCGCATAAAGGACGGAAACAAGTTGGACGGCTTACTTCTGCTGATATAAGTGGAATAACAACAGCCGTTATTTGCATGTCATCATCAGGAATCTTCATACCGCCGATGTTAATCTTTGCAAGAAAGAGAATGAAAGTCGAACTCTAAGCTGGTGCACCTCCAGGTTCAATATTCGCCTCTAGCGATAGTGGCTGGATAAATAGTGAACTCTTTTTAATATGGTTTCAACATTTTCTTCAACAAACGAAACCAAGTGAAGACGATCCGATCTTATTGATTTTGGATGGACACAGCAGCCATACAAAAAACATAGAAGTAATTAATTTGGCTAGGGAAAAACATGTATATATCATTTGTTTGCCTCCACATTCCACCCATCGAATGCAGCCAACCGATGTTGGTGTCATGGCTCCTTTAGCACGATATTATGCTAAACAACCCAGGCAGAGTGGTAACAGCTTTCCAAAACTCTAAATTTTTTTGAGGCTTTCTTACAAGCTGCAACACCTTTGACTGCTATTAACGCTTTTAAAAAATGTGGGATAGTACCTTATGATCCCAATATATTTACAGACCTCGATTTTGCACCATCTGCTACGACTGAAAGAGATTTGGAGAATAATAGTCTACCAGTGTCAAGTCAAGATGAGGCAATTCCTTCAACTTCAACTGCAGGGCCTCACTTAAGTCAAGATGAGGTAATTACTTCAACCTCAGTTGCAAAGCTTCATACTGGTAACGATTTTTAATTCACAATTTCCCCTGCACACAATAGAGCAACAACTTCATTTGGAGCAAACAGCCCTAAAGACATTCGTCCTCTGCCAAAGAGAAGTAAATTAATGGAACCAAAGAGGAAATCTAAAAAAGGTAAAACGGCTGTACTGACATCTAGTCCGTATAAGCTAGAATTAGAACTTGAAATAAACACGAAGGAGGCAATAGAAACAATGAAAAAGGAAAAAGCTAAGAAAAAAATAAATGATGATAAGCACGAAGATAGTGAAAGAAGTAACAAAAAAATAAAAGTTTGTCCTTCCAAAGATGGTAAGGGAAAGAAAAAAAATAAATGTAACCTACAAGATGATATCAATGGTGAAGATGCTGAATGTTTTTACTGTAACGAGTGGTTCTCCTCATCAGCCAATGAAGAAGGATGGGTACGTTGCTCGGCCTGTCTGAAATGGGCTCATGAAGCATGTGCGGGAATAGATCCAGAAGATGATGAAGAATTTCAGTGTGAATTTTGTATTTCTGAATAAATATAATATGTGTCTATTTTTGCTAATGTTCTGTTACCGGTTTTCTAAGTATTTTTAATAAAAAAATTATTTTTACTTGATTTTATTTACCAAACATAGCCATTAGATAATGAAATAGTGTGACTTTCCTCAGTAGTTCACATTGCCCCACCCTATGGGGCAATGTGAACTTTTGGCATATAGTCAGTTGTCATTTTTTTTGTTGAAAATACGTTAAATAAATTATGTTTCAATTGCAACTAAATGACAGTTGAATGTTTAATGAACGTCCCTAATTAATTAAACAAAACAAAATCATTTTTGGTTTAACAGTATGTGCATATCTTCCTTAGATGGTTCACAATGCCCCATCTTCCCCTATAATAAATAAATGATAAGTAATTTTGTAATTTTTGTTAATATAAATAACACCTCCTTATATTAGATAAAAATTGGAGGTCATTTGAATAATATAGTGATTTTAATTTGAAAATGTGGCACAAAATATTACTCTTAAATTCAGGCGTAGTGTATTTATCGACGAACTAACGATTAGTCTGGAGTTTACATCAACTGTGTAATCACCTGCATCAATTCATTTGCGAAATTAATAGCAAAAATTTTAAGATCTGCAACAGACCGCTTTTATTTTTACGAGTCCCGAATGGTTTATGAAGTGAATGCATCTCACTGTACACGTACAAAAAATACACATTAAGAATTTTACTAATTTTAAAACGTATAAAGCCTTTAGAATGGTTAATTTTAAACTAGTTTTCCTATTCGTTGGTTAAAAACGAATAAATCATTGTAAACACGCCTCTTGCAGCAACATGTGCAGATGAAAAATAAGGGTAGGGACAAAATGGGAAGATTATTGACGAAAACATCTAGTTTGGTGGATGATAATATCTAGTCAGCTTTTAATTGATGAGATTTCTCCGTTAGCCCGAACGGCAGTGTTCGCTAAATATCGAGTCGAACAGCTACAACGTTGCTTACGCTAGAATTAACTCCGAGGCCCTATTTGCATCATTTATCATCATATTATGCTTCTAAATATCCTGTAATTCGCAAATTTAATGTTAAATGGGTATGTTATATAGAAATCGCCGAAAATGTTTAACCCTTTTCATGAGCTTACAAATATTTTCCACGCTACTTTTGTTTACATTTCCTTAGGGACAATGTTCATTATTTTTTTCGGGAATTGGAAATTTGTATGAAGATAAATACATAGAAATATATATAATATATATATATATATATATATATAATATATATATATATATATATATATATATTTCTTAATATTTCGTCACAATTTTGTGACTTCTTCAGGAGAAAACTGTAAATTTATTATAATTATTATATGTAAACAAAATGAATATTTCAATACTTACAACTTAAGATTAAAAATTTAAATTTTGATAATATATCCAATTAGATAAATGACATTTTTTTGATTTTAATTTATTTGGGAGTTATGGCAACCGCAATATTTTATAGAGTGAATTCCCATTGTACAATTTTTAGCGAATAAGTTTTAATAAACAATTACATATTGTGACAGTATTATCCATATAATAAGGTGGAAAAGTAGAATATTGAGAAAGAATCAGGAACATGGTAAATTGATCTATAAAATGTAATTGATGGTACGTAGTCAGTTATTGATCTGATGTTGTTAGATATTGATATTAAGATCTATCATATCATATATTGTTTAGTATATTACAGTAGATATTACTTAAATGGTTGGTGTCTGTCTTATAATTGATAGATTCTGGAGTTTTATTAATGTGTACCATTTCAAGGAAAAGTCGATTTTTATAATTATCAATTTGTTCTAAGATTTTTACATTATTAAAGTCAAAGTTATGTCCTGTCTTTAAGTGGTGGTCCACTAAGGCACAAGAGTTTTTCGTAAGTTACAGTCACTTTTGTGTTGAGTGACACGTTGTTTAAGCCACTGTTGACTTTGTCCAATATAACAACTTTGACATTGACTGCAATTTATTCTATAAATTATATTACTCATTAGTGAATTTGGAGTTTTAGCTTTTATTTTTGAGAACAACCTTGAATTTAGAAGTGGATTGTATTTAATTAATTTAATGTTCGGAAATGTTTTGAAAAGGGGGACAATTTGGTCTGTTAAATTTTTTATGTAAGGGATTTTTTTGTATAAAACTGGTTGTGGATTATTTATTAAAGCTCTATTGTGAAAGTGAGTGTTATAAATAAGTTTTTTTAATATATGTTTTGGGTAGCCATTGTTTAAAAACATTTCAAAAAGTTTCTTTAAATTGACATCTAGGAAACTCCGATCACAGATTGCCGTTACACGATTTTTCATAGATATAATTGTGTTGAATTTTTGATTTCTAGGATGATTAGAATAATAATTTATAAATCTGCCGGATGCAGTATCTTTTTGATACCAATCTAATATGATTCTGTTATCATTAGTTCTTATAACTTTGGTATCTAAAAAAGGTATACTATTTTCATTTTCATACTCGACAGTGAATTGAATATTTTGATCAAGTGAATTAAAGATCGTTTGTATTGTCTGAATATGGTTGAATGGTACGCTGCATATTATGTCATCAACAAATTTATAAATAAATGCTATTGAAAACGGCAATTTTGAGATTCCAAGGTCTAATAAATGGTCTAGGATAATTGTTGCTAAAATAGGGCTAATAGGACTGCCCATTGGTGTTCCAAATATTTGTTTATAGAATTTATCACAAAAACAAAAATATGTATTATCAAAGAGGAATGTTATTAATGACAGGAAGTCTTTTCTTTATAAGGATGTGAATTGTTCTATTTTAGACCATTTTTCTTGTATGATTTCAATGATTAACTTTATTGGAATGTTAGTAAACAATGACACTACATCTAAAGAGATCAAAACATAGTTATCTGGTAGCTGAATCCCATTTACAGCATTGACAAAAGAAAATGTATCTTTTATATTGAAACTTGGCTCATTTTCAAATGTCTGTGTAAGTATATTTCCCAAGAATTTGGATAGGTTATAAGTTGTGGAGTTTATAGTACTTACAATTGGACGTAATGGTATATTTGCTTTATGTATTTTTGGTAGGCCATATAATTTGGGTATGTCAGAATTGTAAATTATTAGTTCTTTAGCTTGTTGTTCTGTAAGCTTATTTTCGTTCTTTAAAGTTCTTATTAATTTATTATATGTAGTCTGTATGGAGGTAGTTGGATCATTGTTAATTTGGGTGTATGTTGTATTGTCTTGTAAAAGAGTATCTGCTTTTTGAATATAGTCTAATTTGTCCATTGCTACAGTACATCCTCCTTTGTCTGCCGGTAGAATGTATAAGTCAGGGTGATCCTTGAGAAATTTATTTGTTTTATAAAATGTTGTTTTTAGATGAGAGAATTTTACGGTATTAGGACTTTGAATAAAATTCGTTGTTATATTGGTTACCTTGGCTCTTAGTAAATCTTTAGATGTGCTGAGTATATCTTCGATGATGTTTTCGATGTCAGCTAAAAAATGTTGTATATTTATATCATTTTTATTACATGAGACACCAAATTTTGGACCGAGTGATAACAAATCTTAAGTTGTAAGTATTGAAATATTCATTTTGTTTACATATAATAATTATAATAAATTTACAGTTTTCTCCTGAAGAAGTCACAAAATTGTGACGAAATATTGAGAAATAACAAATAGAGTTTTATTTCATACAGACCAATTGCTGAGACTACAAATAATATATATATATATATATATATATATATATATATATATATATATATATATATATATATATATATATATATATATATCCCTTTCAGGCCGCCCCTACACGATCGTGACGTTTCATTTCAAAAATTCCCGCGCATTAGAAACTGATCGTTTCAGGGTCATAGCAGCTCCAAATGATAGTACATGAATCATACTAAGTGTATACTAACGCATCTTCACGTTAATAGACAGTTAAATGTTGTTTATCGGCGAGCAAAAATGTCGGTGTACTTTGATGATGGCAGTGGTCGCAGTAAGTACCATTTTTCACTCATTTTCATTGTAGAAAGATTTAATAATTGAGTTGATAATGTTTGTAAAGGAATAGATAATGTATGGAAATAGTAATTACATACAAATATCTATTTTCACGAGCAAATTTTCTTGATCAAAAGTAAATAAGCACGATCGTGCGTGTCCGTCTCGTATTCACTTTTTAAAAGTTATTTGTTACATGTATTTAAAATGAGGTTTTTAATTTTTTTTTATTTAATTTAATTTTTTATTGTTGCAGAAGTCGAGTTAACAGATGAATTAGTTCTGCAGCTTATTGGTGATGGAGATAATTCAGAAGTAGAAAGTATAGGCGACATTGAAGAAGTAATAGAAAGTAATAAACCATTGAAAAATATTATTCTCACCGAAGAACCTTCTTGTTCTTCTGGTAATCCAAATACTATTGTATTAGGAGACAATAGTAGTCAAAAACCTACTAAATTAAAACAGAACAGCGGCGTGATCAGTCGAAGAAGGCTCTGGAGGCAAGTGCCATTTATTCAAAAAGATCACAGTTATTCAGTAAGACGGTCATCAGACATCAACATTAGAAATCCACTGGAATATTTCAAAGATTATTTTGATGATGATTTTTTTGAGAATGCTGCTATGTGTACTAATAATTACCACCTCCGAAAAACTGGTCGTGTGCTGAACACTAAGGCAACAGAATTAAAAAAACTCATTGGGATACATATCATTATGGGTTGTATCCCTTATCCACGATTATACATGTACTGGCGTGACGAAATGCGTTTGCCTTTAGTTGCAAACGTAATTTCAAGAGAAAGATTCAAAATTTTACGTACGGCATTTCATGTCGTAGATAGTGACTCAGCTTTGCCAGGAAATACGAATTCACTTTGGAAAGTACAACCAGTATTGGATCAAGTTAAGAGAACGTGCTACAGATTAGAAAGAATGCCAGGATACTACTCTATCGACGAACAGATGATCCCATTTAGCGGTACGTGCCCTCGGGGATTGCGACAAGTTATCAAAACTAAACCTAGGCCTCAAGGTTTGAAAGCATTTGTAGCCACTACTCATGATGGACTAATGATTGATTTCGAGATATACCAAGGTATAAGAACTCCATTAGAGGACAAGTCTTTAGGTGTCGGAGCTTCAGTGGTCCTCCATCTTTCAAAATCTATTCCTCCAGGAAGCTGCATTTACTTTGACCGCTATTTTGCTTCCGTACCACTATTGGAACGTTTAGATGTAATGGGATTGCATGGTACATGTACGATAATGATGAACCGATTGCCAGAGCGGAATAGTATGGATTTTAAAGCAGATCGAGACATGAAACGTGGTGAATGTCAACAGTTTGTATGCGACAATATAGTTGTTGTGAAGTGGAAGGACAATAAGTCTGTTCTTATTTCATCCAATTGTACATCTTCAGATGAAAATATTAACGTGAAACGCTGGGATAAACAGGGAGCAAAATATATTGATGTTACTGCGCCTAAAGTGATTGCTAACTACAACAAACATATGGGTGGGGTAGGCATACTAGATCAATCATTAGAGTATTACCGGACTTTTATGAAAACTACCAAATGGACTCTGAAAGTGATGCTCCATTTTTTCGATTTAGCAGTAGCAAATTCTTGGAGATTGTATAAAATAGAATCTGAATCTTCTGCAGTTCCTAAAAACAAAATCATGGATCTTTTGGAGTTCAGGATGCAAGTAGCTGAAGGGCTTGTTAACGAACCACCTAACCGAAAAAGAAATCACGAAGAAACAGAAAGTAATGAAAACGAGAACCCCAATTCCTCTCCTAAATACAGACGATCAGCTAAACCCTCGGAGGTTAAAAGGTACGATGGATATAATCATTTTCCCACTTTCGATGAAATCGATAATCCTCGTGCATGTAGAATGGAAAATTGTCACGGTCGGTCAAAAATACGCTGTGAAAAATGTAATGTATACCTTTGCTTATCACGAAAACAAAACTGTTTTGCGATGTATCATAAGAAATAAATGTAAGGCAACATTTGTTTTTAGGAGAAATGTTTGTAAAATTATTTACCTTTACTTTCAAACTCTTTAAATTAATATAGCTTGCATCTATTTATGCATTTTTATTATTTAATCGAAACCACTAACCTATTAAATACCTAGAAGTCACGATAGTGCACAAACACATTTTAAGCCTGAACGTCACTTTCGTGCAGGGTGAATATCTGCCCCATGGAGGGGGAAGTATTTTTTTCAACATTTTTTGTGGCCTTAATATAAGGTCCCAAGTGAATTAAAGATCGTTTGTATTGTCTGAATATGGTTGAATGGTACGCTGCATATTATGTCATCAACAAATTTATAAATAAATGCTATTGAAAACGGCAATTTTGAGATTCCAAGGTCTAATAAATGGTCTAGGATAATTGTTGCTAAAATAGGGCTAATAGGACTGCCCATTGGTGTTCCAAATATTTGTTTATAGAATTTATCACAAAAACAAAAATATGTATTATCAAAGAGGAATGTTATTAATGACAGGAAGTCTTTTCTTTATAAGGATGTGAATTGTTCTATTTTAGACCATTTTTCTTGTATGATTTCAATGATTAACTTTATTGGAATGTTAGTAAACAATGACACTACATCTAAAGAGATCAAAACATAGTTATCTGGTAGCTGAATCCCATTTACAGCATTGACAAAAGAAAATGTATCTTTTGTATTGAAACTTGGCTCATTTTCAAATGTCTGTGTAAGTATATTTCCCAAGAATTTGGATAGGTTATAAGTTGTGGAGTTTATAGTACTTACAATTGGACGTAATGGTATATTTGCTTTATGTATTTTTGGTAGGCCATATAATTTGGGTATGTCAGAATTGTAAATTATTAGTTCTTTAGCTTGTTGTTCTGTAAGCTTATTTTCGTTCTTTAAAGTTCTTATTAATTTATTATATGTAGTCTGTATGGAGGTAGTTGGATCATTGTTAATTTGGGTGTATGTTGTATTGTCTTGTAAAAGAGTATCTGCTTTTTGAATATAGTCTAATTTGTCCATTGCTACAGTACATCCTCCTTTGTCTGCCGGTAGAATGTATAAGTCAGGGTGATCCTTGAGAAATTTATTTGTTTTATAAAATGTTGTTTTTAGATGAGAGAATTTTACGGTATTAGGACTTTGAATAAAATTCGTTGTTATATTGGTTACCTTGGCTCTTAGTAAATCTTTAGATGTGCTGAGTATATCTTCGATGATGTTTTCGATGTCAGCTAAAAAATGTTGTATATTTATATCATTTTTATTACATGAGACACCAAATTTTGGACCGAGTGATAACAAATCTTAAGTTGTAAGTATTGAAATATTCATTTTGTTTACATATAATAATTATAATAAATTTACAGTTTTCTCCTGAAGAAGTCACAAAATTGTGACGAAATATTGAGAAATAACAAATAGAGTTTTATTTCATACAGACCAATTGCTGAGACTACAAATAATATATATATATATATATATATATATATATATATATATATATATATATATGCACGTATATATATATATATACATATATATATATATATATATATATATATATATATAATATATATATATATATTATATATATATATATATATATATATATATATATTATATTATATATATATATATATATAATATATATATATATATATATATATATATTAATATTAGTACAATTAAACCTGTAGCTAAGTATAATATCTACTATTACAAGAATTAATATTAGACTTAACAGCCTTCCGGGTTGAACCGCGTTGATTATCATTGTGCCGAGCTTTAGACATCCTCTTTAATATCTTATTCAGGGCTTCCGAGGTTTCAGTATCCCGAGTCCCCAGACACTACTACACTGACCACTAACTAACTGCCACTGGGAACAGAGGACGGTTCATTTATACCGTCCACAGTGACATGGTTTGGGTACAGGTTGGCGTGGGGGAAACCAAAGTGGAGTCAACGAGTCACCCTAAAAAAGGTCCAGATTCAGGTCAGAACGGTCGGAATGGAAAATTTTTGCAACCCATGGAACCCTTAGCGCATCCTTTCTGTTGATGCTCTATGATATTGTTTAGTTTAGAGCACAGTGTTGGTAGATACGCCGGGCTACACAGAATGTGACCAATTTATACATAGTTGGAAGACAAGTAATTGGGCGGTACTGAGCTGGATCTTAGTTTTTATTTTGATCCTTTGTCCTTTGACATTCCAAAATTTCTTTAGCCAGAAGTTTTGAACTCCATCTGGTCAAAGGTATTTAAGACTTTTTCACTGGTGAATGGTTCATAAGAAATATTACTGTAATGCCGACAGTTGTTCGTTGTGTCTTTAATCCATCCAGCATTAGTGTTATGAGTAGCTGGCGTTGGAAACTGATGTCTCTAAAACTCATGACTTTCCTCTTGGCTTGTGTATGATTTATTTTCATTTTCCACAGTGGAATTAAGTTTTCTATAAAACGCCTTCTCTGCAAGCTCAAAAAGTATATTGCCGCCTTTCCGGTTGTTGCTAACTTTGTATCTTATTAGGCGACCTGAATAACCAGAGAGTTTTTGTTTTAATGTGTCTAGGCATTATTGAGGTGTGTTGTTTTCTGGATCATTTTGTGAGTGTTAAGCAATACTTCTTTAACTCTCTTGATGATTTTTCTATCTTTCTTGTTCAGCAATCTTTTTCTCAGAGTGCTCTTCTGTTATCAGTTCGTACGATGATATCCCGTCGTATTCTGATCTTAATGTCCATAATGTTAGAAATTGCTGTTGTTGTACAGTAAATCAGCATATGCAAATGTTCCAATGTATGGGCTTCTGTAATATAATTGGTTAGGACTTCACAATATGCACAAGTTATAACAGCGCTCCTAGTTTCTTAGACGAATTTATTTTTGATAACGGTGGTCTGCTAAGTGAGCTTGTTCCACTAAACTCTTGTACAGAACGTGCCATCTCGTTTACCAGACTATCTTGCAACTCGTTATTGTCCTGCTGAGTATTATCAGGTTAAGTTTCTTGAATGAGAACTCAGGAATTTGCCCATTAGGGATTTCATTAAGGACTTGGTCTACAAATTGCTCTTGGTTATGAATCTCCCGTTCGACTTCGCTTCTGATCATATTGCTTCTAGTCTCTGTGATAAGATTGTTTCTTATAATTACCCGCTATTGGTAATAAATTATCTGGTACTCGTTGTTTAGATACTTAGATTTCTGGGAAATTCGTCATACAGTTGTTGTTGATAGCTGATTATTTTTTGACTGAGATTTGTAACCTTATAATAAAGGCGCAAAATAGTTTCATTCACGGAGGTACTAAATTTCATGACCATTTCAGCGAACCTAAATATAAATTAATATACTCCATTTTCATGATTGACCATTTTATACCTACTGCTAGGTATCAGTTTTTGTTCCACAGCAGGTATCCCTGCTACCATCTAGGTATTGAAGCTACGAATACTCAGAGAGCATCCACCACTCGTACGGGGTCGCGTTTGATAGAAGAACTGACAAAAACTCCCATTGACTAAACTATTATTATTAATATCCATATTTAGCCATACGGCTCACACTCCCTCTAAGGGGAAAATTCCCTAATCCCAGACACCTACGGTATCAAAAGGATTGAGCTCTGGTGGGATTCTTTCCACGTTAGCGAGTCCTAGGTGACTTGGTACGTCGGTGTATCTCCCAAAAATTTTCGCACGCATCTGGACGTCGAAAGTAGCACAGCTTTCTGCATGATCTTAAATAGCTTTTCATTTAGACCCAGCTTTTTTATGTTTTCTAGGAGATTCTTCGGAATAACTTCAGTGGTAGAAAGAGTAATAGGTATAGTCTGGGTACTTTCCATTCTCGATTGTCTTCTTATTTGTATTTCCAGATCTCTGTACTTGGCGATCTTTTCTTTGTACTTAACACTCAAATTATTGTTGTTAGGTATCGCCATATCGATTAATGTTGTTTTTCTCGTTAGTTTATTAACTAAGACGAGTTCTGGTCTATTATGTGCTACAGTTTGGTCTGTCAGCACAGTGCGATCCCAGTATAGCTTGTAGTTGTCATTCTGAAGCATAGTCTCAGGCACATATTGATAATATGGGAGATGGTTTGTTTGTAGAAGTCCCAGTTTAAAAGCTATCTTTTGATGGAAGATCTTCGCTACTGAGTCATGCCGTGCCTTATATTCAGTTACAACAAACGCCTGGCAGCCCCCAGTAAGATGTTGGATGGTTTCTGGGGCTTGACATCCATATCAGCATTTGTCATTTTGGACCTAAGGGTCTTTGACAATATATTTCAGGTAATTTTTGGTTGGTATAATCTGATCCTGAATGGCAAGTAATGAGCCTTCTGTTTCAGGGAACATCTTTCCTGATGTCAACCAATAATTTGACGCTATATTGTCGACATAGTCTTGGCTGACTTCATTCGGATGTCGCCCGTGTAGAAGTTTACCGACCCAGATGCGCATTTTTTCGTTCTTAGTAAGACGGTTTATGCGCATTTTCTTCGGTTTAATAAGTACAAATACTGCACAAATCGCGCAGTGAAGAGTAGATGTCTCCGCCTGTACCTGAAAATAAGTTCTTAAATTAGTAATCTGTTTTTCTAATTAAAAAAAAAATTTGTTTAAAATCCTTTATAAAAGGTATATAAAAATGCCTCAAACGGGCTATCACAAACACATTGCAAAACGTTTTCGGATTAAACAATCCATCATCAGTGCAAACGGTTGTACATGCTAGTAGCCACCAAAATATATGGGTAAAAACCCTTTAAATGTTTTAAATTTGAAGTTGTTTTACATTATTAGTATTTATAATTTGTGATGGTTAAGTTACCGTTGGATAGGTAACATGGCGAATTATAAATACTAATAATGTAAAACAGCTTCAAATTTAAAACATTTATAGGGTTTTTACCCATATATTTTGGTGGCTACTAGCATGTACAACCGTTTGCACTGATGATGGATTGTTTAATCCAAAAACGTTTTGCAATGTGTTTGTGATAGCCCGTTTGAGGCATTTTTATATACCTTTTATGAAGGATTTTAAACAAAATTTTTTTTGTGATATATGGTATACAGCCAGCTACAGGAACTTAGTTTCCTCGTGGAGTTTTTCTAATTGTTCGCTTATATCCGTAAGTCCTCTTCCTCCTAAATATCGCGGTAATGTCGTTCTTTCTACTGCAATTCGAGGATGTTGTTTTTGTGCCATTGTGAGGTGTGTTCGTACTTTTCGCTGAAGAGTTTCTATAGTCGTTTTGGTCCACTTAATAATTCCAAATGAGTCGCTAAGCACGGAAAGTGCATAGGCGTTTATTTTTTTTTTTTTTTTTTTTTTAATTAGTTTGATGGCCTTGGCCGAGCCAATTAGCCAGACAAATTTAAAGACAAACAATTTTAACAATCAGAGGAATTTTTTACAATCAGAGGAATAAACATACAATCATCCGTACAATCTAACATGCAATTTTTAATAATATACATAATATATTTTTAATAAATTAAAACTTGTTTTTTTTTTTTTCCTGCGCTAAGACGTAACCCGATTCAACATCTCGGAGGTTTACATCTTCCTTTTTATTTTTTAATTCTTTTTTTTTTTTCTTTTTTATTTTTTTTTATATATATATATATATTTTTTTTTTATTTATTTTTTTTTAATTTTTTTTTTATAATTTTTTTTTTTTTATTTTTTTTATATATATATTTTTTCTGCTATAATACAAATATTTACTTATATATAAGGGTTAGTTTTAAGCTACAATTTATATTTACAGTTTTTGATATGTTCGTAAATCGTTTTTAATATATTGATATCTCTAGAGAAAATCAAATTGTTTAGGTAAACGGGAAGTGGAATTTTTAATATAATAAGATTATCATAAAATTTGTTTATGTTTACTGATTCGTGGGAACATTCAAGGAAAATATGTAATAGGTTACCTTCTTTTCCGCACTTGCATTTAGGTGACTCCGCGAGACCCAACTTGTACATATGAAGGGGGGTAAGAGCATGATTAGATCTTAATCTGTTTATAACCCTTATGAAATGGCGGTTTGATATAGTATGAAACCATCTTTTTATGGGTATTTCAGGCTGCATTTGTTTGTAATTATTTCCAGTTCTCGTGTTCTGATAATATGTTTGCCATTTTTCTTTTTGATGCCGTTTACTAATTATATCAATGTCTGAAATGGGGAGTAAGTTCAAGGGGGCTTCCTCGCCTATGTCTAGGGCGGATTTGGCTAGGCTATCTGCTATTTCATTGCCCTTAATGCCCGCGTGTCCCTTTATCCATGATATAATAATGTTTTTCCCTAAATTTGTAATTTTATTGTAAATAGTCATAATTTCTAGTTTTATATGATTTAGTTGTTTGGACCTATGTACGTTTGTTACTCTGTCGACTACACTCTTACTGTCTGTAAATATTATGCAGTTGTAGGGTTCGTTACTATGTATATGCCTTAATGCAAAAAGAATCGCTGTCATTTCAGCAGTGTATATCGATGATTCAGCTGGCAATTTCAATAATTTTTTAAATCCACTTTGAGTATTAATTAATGCACATCCTACTTTGTTTTGTACTTTAGATCCGTCTGTAAAGTAAAACTGATAATTTGGCCAATTATGCCGTGTAAATGATTGAAAAGCGACTGGATTTAAATTACCCTCCATAAAAAAGGTATTAATATGTTTTGAGAAAAGCTCTTCTAATATATGGGAATATATAGGTGAAACTTGGTTTTCATACGTATAGAAAGTATGTCGGTATTGAGATATCCTCAAGTAACTATTTACCAGAAGAGAACATTTTTTCTTTGTCCAATATTTATGAGTTAGATCTAAAATTGATAAAATATGAATATCCTGTAGATAGTTAGTATTTTTCCCTATGGCTCTAGTAATGAATTTATCACTTAAAAACTCCCGTCGAAATTTCAGAGGTGGTTCTATCGCCTCAACTTCCATTATATTAACAGGTGTAGAAGTCAAATATCCAAGACAAAGCCGAAGGCATTTATTTTTTGTATTTCTAATTTATTTAAATGTGTGTTTGCGGCAGTTCCATACAAATGACAACTGTAATCGAAAATGGGACGAATCATTGTGCGGTAAAATAAAAGTGCTACATTTGGATCAGCGCCCCAGTTAGTTCTACAAAAGGCTCTTAGAATGTTCATTGCATTTTCAGACTTTTTTATGACTTGATGAATTTGATCCTTCCATAGAAGTTTTCTGTCTAAATAAGTACCGAGATATTTTATACAATTTTTAATAGGGAATTGAATTTGACCTACTTCCAGATGACCTTGTGGAATTTGATGTTTTCTAGAGAAAATACAAATTTCTGTTTTAGATTCTGATATTTCTAAACCAATATTTTCATAGTGATTAAGAACAGCTTTAATTGAGATATCAAAATTATTTTTACATATATCCAATGATTTGTGGGCTGTGTAAACTACTACATCATCAGCATATTGAATAATTTTTGTTGGGCTATTAATACAATTTTCTATATCCATATTATATAAAATAAATAGTATTGGGCTTAATATGCTACCCTGTGGAAGTCCTATATTTGTAAGACGTGGAGGAGAGATGGAATGGTTGATTTTTAAAAAAGTTGATCTATTAGTGTACAATGTTCTGAGAAAGTTAGCTATGGTGATGGGGAAGCCGATATCTAATAGCTTTTTATGCATAATGTCCAAGTTAACGGTATCGAATGCAGAGGAGACATCAAGAAAAGCAGCCATAGTATACATATTATCAGTAAAGTTTATTAGTATGGATGAGACTAAGGCAGTTATGGCATCTTGGGTTAATTTTGATTTTCTGAATCCATACTGAGATTTTGGGAGAATATGCTCTTGCTCTAACCAATGTTCAATTCTATTTTTTATTAATCTTTCTAGCGTCTTTAGGAAGCAAGAGGCTAAGGATATTGGTCTATATGATCTACTGCAATTTTCTGGTTTCCCAGGTTTTTTAATAGGTATTAGAATATATTCCTTCCAGCTGTCTGGAATTTGTGACGTATCATTCCAAATGTCATTAAAAATATTTAATAATGATATTTTATAGTGGTGAGGAATATGGTATATCATGGAATATGAAATATTGTCTTTACCTGGAGCACTGCTATTTTGTTGACTAAGTGCTCGCTCTAACTCCCACATTTTAAATGGTTCTTCTAAGCCAAACCTATCTCTTGACACTGTTTCGCTGTATTCTGGAAAATGTTGTGAAGGTACCCACTGAGGAGATAGTTTCTTATGAAATTCATCTAGCCAGCTGGATTCTGGGTCTATTGGAATCTTGTTGGACTGTTTGCGATTTTTAAAAGCGTTTACTTTCTTCCATACTTCACTGATTTGTGTTTTTGAATTTAGGCTTTCGCAGTATTCTACCCAATTCTGTTTTTTCTTTTGTTTGAAGAGTTTTTTTGCGACAGCGTCAAGTCTCTTAAATTCAACTAAATTATTTCTTGTAGGATCTTGTTTATATTTTCCATATGCAGTTTTTCGGTTATCAGCGGCGGTTTTGCAACTTTCACACCACCATTGGTTCGAAATTCGTCTTTTATGTATTCCGTTAGATGAGAACTTTGGTATTGCTAAATTGGCTGCTTTATTAATGTTTGCTATTAGAGTTTGATAGTTTCCAGGAGAATTTTCAGCTTCTAGTACAGATGTATATAATTTCCAATCGGCCTTGTTAAGATTCCAGATCTTGTGGCAATTTTGAGCTGGAAATGAAGTTATATGATCTGTTTCCATGTTAATAATAATTGGGAGATGATTGGATCCATGAGGGTCCTGTAGGACTCTCCAAGTAAAAAATTTTGAAATATCTTGTGTACAAAAGGTTAAGTCAATAGCGGATGGACTCTTACTAGTTGCTAATGTGGGCGATCCATCATTCAGACATATTAAATTACAATGATCAATACATTCTAGAAGTTTTTTACCATAACTGTCTTCTCCTTCACAGCCCCATGCGATACTGTGGCAATTAAAATCCCCACCAATAATAAATGGTTTAGGTATGTCTTTATAGAATTCTAACCATTGACTTTCAGATATCTTAGTCTTTGGTTCAATGTAAACTGACACAATATTGATGGGATTTTTACCTCGGAAAATTTTAACTGAAATACATTTATGAGTAAAAGGATATCTATTTTTAAGATTTATTTCTTCGCATCTTAAGTTTGATTTTAATAAAATGGCAGTTCCACCATATCCGTCTGCCCGATCTGATCTAAAGCAATTGTAACCTTTAAAATTATAATAGTATTTTGATTTAAACCACGTTTCTGAAAGCAATGCTATGGAAATATTATTTTGATATAGCAGATATTCTAGATTTACTTTATTAGCTACTGCAGAACGACAGTTCCATTGCAGCAAATTTATGTTTGCGTTTGTGTCTGCGAATTTGAAGACAAGGTATGGTTTACATGTTTACTAATTAATTCCACTATTTCAGATTTTGATACATCGAAATTGTTTGTTTGTTTTATATTACTTATAATATTGAGAACTACTTCTAAAACTAAACTTATTGTTGCATTTAATTCCTCCGATTGTAATTTTACTCCGACTGAGTTTTTTAAATAATGTTGACTATTAAAAATTCCCCCTGAGACAAGAGAGGTATTTGGTTGTGTAAGTATTTCTTTTCTTGAAATTTCAATGGGATCAGGGCTGGTTGGCCTGTGCCTTTTGTTTGGGTTTGAAGTTGTAGGGGAAGAAAACATATGTTTAGTAAAATTGTTATTATAGGATTTGGGTTGTAAATTGTGGGACTGTAAGTACTGAGGTTGAGAGGAATGATACTGTATTGTACTAGAAGGGGTAGGTCCAGATTGAAGCCGTTGGGAATAATTTGTCGAGGATATTTGACCACTTTCCATGGCAGATTTATTACGAGCGACTATGTTTGCGTACGTATTTCTTGGGACCTGTTTATTTGCATCAAAGAAATTAATATTGCAAGAGCTCATGGTTTCCTTTACAATTTTTTGTCTTTTAAATTCTGGACAAGCAGACAAATTAGTGGTAAGATGTTCTCCTTGACAGTTAAAGCAGCTTGGTGTGTAATCTGAACTATTACAATCTTGTGTGGTATGGGACTCCTGACATTTGCTGCATCTTGGTTTACTTCGACACTGACCCCCTAGGTGACCAAAACGGAGGCAGTTATAACATAACAATACTTTCTGGTTATACGGCTCTACTTCCTTGATAACTTTATTAATAGAAATATATTTTGGTAAGATTTGTGATTTGAAAATAACAATGCAAGACTTTGTGGGTACATATTCTACTATTTACCTTCATCCGTAGTTTTTTCTACTTTACGTTTTATTCTTTTGACATTAGATACTTCAAAAGTGCAATGTTGATCAAATTGTCTTATTTTATCTTTTATGTACGCCTCTGAAAAATCTTTTTCTATATCTCTAATAACCCCTTGTCTATGAAGAATGAATTTTGGGATATACAATACAAAGTTATTTTTAACAAAAATATTTTCGTTTTTATTATTTATTAGAAAATTTGCTGATTTATAATCCTTTAACTTGATCCTAACCCTATTCCGACCTATAGAATCAATACTAATAATTTTATTGTCTATCTCTGGAAAGTTAGAAAGAATTATATCTCCGATTTTAAGTGGTTGTAATTTACCTTTAAACTCGACCGAATTATTCTCAATATAAATATGATACGGGCCTAAATCGGTACTTACATACAAAAACTCCTCTCTTTCTTTCGACGTGTTATCAATGCTCATTGTTGTTGTTTGTATATTATTTTTTGACGAGATTGGATTTATTAATAAATTATTTCTACTTACTGGTTGGAGATCTTGGTTGGAAATGGTATTCTTATTAAGAGGTGTCAGCTCTGCACCTGTGGAGATATCCATACTTACACATTCACTTTCACCAAAAACTATATTTTTTTGACGTATATCTGGGGGCGCTGGGTCGTCTGGGGGTTTCCCCCCGACTAACTGGTCCATTTAATTGTTCTGAACTCACAATCTAATTTTATTTTTACACCAAATTTTAAGATGTATAAAACACAATTTTTAAACAAATACAGTTTATTTCGTTTCGTTTTGTCGATAGGCACGTCCGATTCGTAGGCGAACTAGAACACGACTGATAGGCGTTTATTGCCTTAAGTTTTTACTATTAAGATGTGAGCGAAGTAGCTGTCTTACCCTTCGTATGAACTCTGATGTTAATTCGATTTTCGTTTGTTTATGGTCAATTTTCCGAGCTTGTTTTACTTCTAGATATTTATACATGTCATTTTCGCCCATAGCCTCGATGTTTTGGCCATTTTGCATATCGAATCCTCCGGGCTGAACCTTTCTCTTGACTGTATTTAGTAAACGACATTTGTCTAACCCAAAGTACATACTCATATCATTTGAAAAAGTTTCTACAGTTTTTAGCATTTGATCTAAGTGGTTTCGAGTGGAAGCCATTAGTTTCAAATCATCCATATACAACAAATGATTAAGCTTTGCCACTACAGTATTGTTGTTTTTAATGCTAAAACCTGAGTCAATGGAGTTCAATTGCTGGAATAGTGGGTTAATCGCTAGACAGAACCACAATGGACTCCTTGGCGCGTCTCCTTGGAATAGGCCGCGGTTAATTGCGATATTTTCCGTTTCGATATTATTTTCACCAGGTATTTGGAGGTGAATTTTAGTCTTCCAATATATCATTATATGTCTTAAAAAGGTTACTATATTATCATCGACTTTATATATTCTTAATATATCTACCAGCCATTCATGCGGCACTGAGTCAAGGCTTTCTTATAGTCTATAAAGGCAGTGAAGAGGTTCCTTTTTTTGGTGTATGCCTGGTTAGAAATGACTGAGTCAATAATAAGTTGTTCTTTGCAACCCATGGAACCCTTAGCGCATCCTTTCTGTTGTGGTTCTATGATATTGTTTAGAGCGCAGTGTTGGTAGATACGCTGGCTACACAGGATGTGATTAATTTATACAGAGTTGGAAGACAAGTAATTGGGCGGTAGTTGGCTGGATCTTGGGTATTATTTTGATCCTTCGGTAGTTGTTCACTGAGTTAGGAATGATGGTATTTCCTGCAGGTTAGAAATAACACGATTAATTAGGGTTGACTAGCACTCATGAGCACTACAGAACTTCTTAAGCCAGAAGTTTTGAACTCCGTCTAGTTCAGGAGATTTCCAGTTCTGAAGCTCTTTGATGAGTCTATTAGAGACTTCTTCTGTGGTGAAGGGTTCATGTTGAGTGACGGTAGTGTTGACAGCTGTGCGTCGTTTCTTCTACCCATCCAGCATTGGTGTTAAGAACAGCTAGTGTGGAAAGTTGATTTCCCCAAAACTGATTTTTCTTGGTTATTAATATTATTATAAAGCTATTATTATTAGATATTGTAGATCCTCTAAACTCACTGCGACGGTTACAGTGTCATCTGCATATCACAAGTTAATAATTAATTTTGGCTTAACGGTAACTTCCGCTTTGATTACGGTATCATTTATCTAATAAGCTTAATTAACCTAATCACGCACATAGGTACTAAGAATATCTTTAAAGATAATAAATACAATAGAATTGATAAAATATGTGAGATTTTTTTATGGGCGGCACCCAATTCGAATTCAAAAGAGGTTTGGACTTTTACATATCTCACTCACGGGATATACCGTCATAAAAAGCAACAATGAAATTTAGTTGTTAGAAGGTATTTTATCATAAAACAATTTTCGCATTCTACGAAATAGTATGTGTTGACTCAGCGAGAAAAAAATCGCCTATCATTATTCCGATAAAATATCGATAACACCTTATTGCTTATTTGAAATTACGAAGTTAATTAAAGTATTACACCAAATTATATCTGCCTTCTTCAAACAAGGCATGGTGATATCCTTATCTCTTTATTAGGTGTAGGTGTTTGCGTTTATTACGATTATGCCCATCAATAAGCGGTACTTTAATCATGTCACATTCGTTATTAACTCTTAACTATTAAATATCCTGATGTTATTGGCTAATTTTTTCATGACAAATGGTTTGATCTGTTTAAACTATATAAATGTTTATTTTTAGTTGTTTGTACAAATAATTTATGGGTATATACACTGCTCCAAGAAATTAACGCAACATTAATAAATTTATTAATTCATTTATTAATAAAGTTTAATTAACAAATCAAATATTAAGTGTATTAATTTGATTAAAGTACTTTCAAATAAATATTTTTTCACAACATGCATTGCTAAAATTCAGCACAAATCTTTAGAAAAGAAAAAAAAACGAAAAATTACATATTTTATTTTCTAAAATCACAATCTAATTAAATATAACGAGTCATATGCCACAATCAACGATAAACCAGAAGAAGAGGTAGAGAAATTCTATAAATTCACTTAAACGACTTGAAAAGAAGATCAATCTATCATTATGGATGATTTGAATGAAAAAATTGGTAAAAAAAAGGAGTCAATTCACTTTAGATTTTAGTCTCTGAATTTCTTCTTCTTCTTTTTCTTCTTTATAAGCTTGTTCATTGGAGGATTAATACCTCTATGAAAGGTTGTCACTCCATCTTTTGCGCGGTCGTCCAGTACTTCTTCTGTCGATTGGTAACTCATCTCTTGCTATTTTGACGACACGGGTCAAATTCTGCTTATATGGTTCTTCCATTCTTTTTTTCTATTTTGTGTCCATTTATTTATACATCTAATGTCTTCACTTCTCTTTCGATCTCTCATCGTATTTCCTGTAATTCTTCTCAGTACTCTCATCTCTGCCAGTACTGTTTCCAGTAGCCTTTGCGTTGTGGCTGTGTCGGGTCTTATTTCTGAGGCATATGTCATTATTGGTCTTACAGTGGCTTTATATATTCTTGACTTCATCTCAGAGTCAATTTGTCTGTTTCGCCATATTTCTTTGTCCAGGTCTCCATAGCTAGACAGTGTAATTCTAGGTATTTAATTTTCATTACTTGTTCAATACTGATGCCATCTATTTCTATTTTACATCTGGTGTCTTTGAATTTACAGTACTAAATACATTCTTCAAACTACCACCAAGATGCTTGTAAACCTGGGTGTCTTCGACAGACTAATCAGTAAACGTAATACGAAATAAATTTGATTACATAATGGTGAATAATAGATTCCGTAATGGATGCCTATCACTTAAAAGTTACCCCACTGCTAACATATCGTCAGATCACATTCCTGTTGGTAAATTTAGATTTAGATTTAAGAAAACTACAAAAAAAATAGTTACAACAAATGTCACATGAAAAGACTAAAAGATAAGGAAACAAAAGAGACAGTCGTACGGATTCTTTAAGACAAATAAAGTAACATAGAGCAAACATATAATGCAGAATAATCACTCCAGAATACATGCGAAACCTTTAACCTTATCAAAGAACATATAAGACAAACGAATGTCAATATACTGCAACTCAAGGAAGAAAGAAGAAAATCAAAGAACAACAAAAGAATGTATAATAACATTCGGAGAGAAATAAACCGATATACGAAAGGCAAAAAATAATTGGATTAAATCACAGTTTAAAAACTGGATCAAAACAAAACGATACTTTTAATATTTATAAAAAGGTCTTCAGGTAAAAGGTAAAAAGGACAAGCAGCTGGTCTTCAGAAATACAACACAGCTAGCAAACTTCGAGATCAACAGGGGAACATTATCATAGATGAAAATCAAGAAGTTCGCATATGGACCAAATACATACAAGAACTCTTTGATGTTATTAGGTCCGAACAACATTCCATCCTGCATATACAATGACTACTTACCAATCACATCAGATAAAGTCGAACAAGAAATATCACATCTAACAGATAGCAAAGGTCTTGGATCTGACAATGCACATGCTGAACTGATAAAACTATGTAACACCGACGGTACTCAACGCATAACAAAAATATTCAATGACTATGTTTAATAAGCGGAATAACACCAAGAACATATGTGAAGTCGACGTGAATAAGTTGAGATATGGACTTTCCCTAAACAGTAAGAAAACAAAATGTATGATGATCTCTAAGAAGAAACAGCTATTTGGATGAGTTAGTGTCAATGGCCAACGAATAAAAACAGTAAAACCATACATTTACCTTAGTAAATGTAGGATAGAGAAAACAGGATTTGCATTACAAAAAATGGCCGAGCTATGCCAATGTCACGATTTATCAATATCCATAAAAATCAAAGGAATACGATGTTATATTTTTCCTATATTGTTGTACGGAGTTGAGTCGGGGACTCTCACACAAGAAAATTGAGAATTTTCAAATGTGGTTTTATCGTTGAGTCCTGAAGATATCGTATACCGATCACAATACTAGTCAGAACATTGTATTAGGAAGACAAAAAGAAAAAGAACTATTAACCACAATAAAAACAGCCAAAATCGAATACCTCAGTCACATCACAAAAATTGGCGAAACGTATAGATTGCTGCAACAAATTTTACAGGGACAAGTAGAAGGAAAACGAGGAAAAGGAAGGCGAAGGATTCCCTAAACCACGTACGTGGTTGAACATCACAACCACAAATATTTTCACAGCAGCAGTGTGCAAAGTACAGATTGCCTCGATGATCGCCAACATCCGGAATAGATAGGCACTACAGCATCAACAAGAAATATGACTATATTGTATATATAGTACAATCAAAAGATGAATTCAATACTAAATATGGTTCACTAAGATAGTGGAGGGTTCTCGGTCAACAGATGAAGAATAAAAGAAAGAATATCAGTTACTTCATACTTTTATATACATCATCAGTTCATCTACAAAATTATTTAAATAAGCAAACATCCATAGATACCATAAAATTTAAGCAGTGTTCAAATATTTTGATTCTCACTTACAATTTACTTTTGAATTAGATGACTCCATCACGAAGAGCATACGTGTTTTTGGATATGCGTGTTTTTAGAAGGGCAGACAACACCTTGATTACAAGTTGGTATAGGAAACCTACGGCTTCCAACGGGTTTCTTAACAACCATTCTTGTTATTTATTTAAATATTAAATCAACCTTTTCCAAGTCCTTAGTTTTAGGTTACACATGTTACCGCATGCGGTTAATCGAATGGAAACCCTTCTTTTACTTATATATTCTTATTGAAAATTAATAATAAGCAATAACACTGTTAATAATACAGCTTTGCAAACTAAAACACATGGACCTCCTTTGACTGCGTCAATATCCAATTATTCTTCACTGCCATACTTTCCCCAAGTTACAGATAAACTATTTAAAAATACACTAGTTAAATTATCAATAAAAACCCAAAAACCGTCAGGAACTTATTTTCCAAGACCAAGACACCCTTATCCCCTAGAACAAGTCAAGGTTGTTTACCACATTCCCTGTGCTGAATGTAATTCTTGTTACATAGGTCAGACTGGGCGGTCACTTATGGGTAGATTAACGTCTCACCGAAGTAATATTAATTTATTTAAGCACACATGTGCTCGGGCAGAACATGCTATCAATACTAATTATAAGGTCAATTATGAACAGGTTAAAATTTTTTGCAATAAAAAAAAATTCACTAAAATACAGTTTCTTGAAATATGTTACATACTTAAACATTCGAATGCTCTCAATAAGAGAATTGACATTAGTAACTGAAGTCAAATCTATAATTCTTTAATCTTGCAGAACCAAATTATATCTTGATTCTTAATACAGTTTTTATTAGATGACATTTATTAATTTTTATAGATTTTATACCTTAATGATTCCTTAAATAAATAAATAATTAAATTAATGAATAAATAAATAATTAATTAAATGTTAAATATTATTAACTTTATACTTGGTAATTACATTTACATAGTTGCTTTGTGGGATATGGTGAATCACAGATAAACAACCATGATTTGTTCATCTGAATTTTTAGGGCTCCATGCAAGAACTAGTTGTGTCCTCATACTTTAGTGCAATGTTGAGATCCACATTACTGATAGAGGTGTTTTTTTAAATCCTTGTTCACTTCATTGATGTCAACTTACACTAACTTTGCTAACACCTTGGTATACTGGCAGCTGTATAAAATTCTAATTTTTTGGGCATACTCATATTTGTGCGATTCCACTCATACTAATTAACACACTTTCAAACGAATACTTGTTGAATTTGTGGATCTCTTCCGATACAACTTTTAAAGTGATCGCATTGTTACTTAGCCGTTAATTTTACTTTGTCACTAATTGCTTAGAACAAGCCGAATAAATACTGTTACCTAAAGATAAAGACTAACTACTATGATGTTTATTCCTATTAAGTAATATCAGTGCTAAATTTGGAATTTTTTTTGCCATGCATATTGGATTTTTTTTTTTGCTTTGCTACTTACACTAAAGCTTTTTTAAGATGTCTGTTCTTTGAACCGTTGTTTATCTTTAACAAAACTGACTTAGTTCTGTTTTTTGAATTTAACTCAAACTCAACGTTTTATACTTTTTACTCTATATGGTTCATAAATTAAGCTAGTTTTTTTACTTTTATCATATTATTGCTGCTATGTCATTAAACAATATAAACATTAAACAACAAGAATATAAATACCTTGTGTATTTTTTTTATTTTAATATTTGTATTTAATAACGTTTTTATGTGTTTTATTGCTTTAATTACATCATATTTTTTTGTTACAGGTTTGGTTCCAAAACAGGAGAACAAAATGGCGGAAAAAGCACGCGGCAGAAATGGCGACGGCAAAGCGAAAACAGGAAGTGCTCGACAACCAAACCGATGAAAATAGCGACATTATATCAGACAATGAGGAAGAACATGTATCAAAACGGCAGAACTTACAATGAGACTGCAATAACTTTAACGTGACGTTAAGACTTGTTTTGTAAATATAAATTTAGTGATCTCAATGTTTTGTGACTTGTGCGGTACGGACAATTTGCGCACTCTGTAAAAATGTTATATAATAGCGAGACGATGAGTTTGATTTGGATTATAAAACATTTATATCTACTTAGAGGTCATGTACTGTACAAATTTTAACACAAAATAGCCAACAGTAACTGTAAAAGACATTCTTTCCTATATTGCTGTTGTAGAACTGCTTGTTGTGGCTAATTTCATATACGAGCAGTTTATAAAATGTTAACTAGTTTGGAAAATATTAATAAATCCCATCATTTCACTAAGAACATTTATCACGAATTTGTGATCCACGACCACAAATGTTCAACAAGAAATGGTCATAGAGTGTTTTGTTGGAGCTTTTGTTTTAATAATTTTTAACCATGCAGATTACAGTACCTTTTTCTACAATTTTTCATATAAACTGTTACAGTCATAGTCATATTCATTCATATGAAGAGTAAATTCACTCCTATTCACATATTTAGAATTTACTATTATCGTAGCATTTTTAGCTCTTCAGACTGCTGCTTGAAACGGTTGGATAAAAGTGCAAATCAAGCATTGTCTTGGGATTCCCTCCTCTTTCCTATACTGTACTTGTTTCTAATCTCTCCTTGCAGAAAAACTGAAATTTGTATTTATTTACACAAATGTCACAAATAGTGCGTTTTCTCGTTTAAATTGTTTTTACCCTTTGGACTACTCCTTGGTTAACTATTTTTACCTTCCAGGAGATTATTAGGATATTTCGATTTTCCCCACATCTCAAATACCGCCAGTGTGTTCATGATTTTTTTGTTAACATTTATACCTCAACACCATACAACAAGATATGAACAATTTTCATCATCAGTAATCTCACGTACTCTTTGTCAAAACTAGGAATGACTTTGAAAATCCTACATTCGACTTGCCAACTTATTGCGCAGTAAAATATTTTAGTAGGAGAAGTAAACTCGACCTGTAAACTACTTACTAAAATTACGTAGCCCAGCGATCTCGCTACGTGACCACTCGGATAACGAATACTTTCTCTGTACACAATCTGCACCAATGGGTAAACTTTCGAAAGTCATTCCTGGTCTTGACTAATTGTACAGGCTTAGGTTTCGATTACACAGTATTTTTTTCATGTTGTTGAACATACTTTGGACTTCTTTATCTTTGGAATATAGCAAGCTCTAGTTTCTACTGTTTTTGTTCACATTTTATAGTCACTGATAATCTTACCAGTCATATATTCGATATCATGGTAGTCCTGCACTAACAGTATTTTGTCGTCGTCAAAATCATCATGTTGTTATCTAAAGGCATTTCCATGTTTTTGCGTTTAACTTTTACCTAATATTTGTTCCAAATCGATTTTAAATAAAGTTGGTAATAGACACGAATGCTGTTTTACTCTTTATTTGTGAGAAAACCGTTTTAGATCATTTTTCCTATTTTATTCTTATTAGAATTGTTCTTATCCTTCTTTGGGTTTTCTATTTTATCATCTTCCAGTTGAATGATATAAATGTATTTATTTTAAGTAGTATAATGTTTTGTCCATTTAATGATTATCAATACAAGTTAAATGGGATTTTTCTCGTTTCATTGTAATTTGGTTGGTGCAATTAGGAGCTAGTATTATATAAACTCTGAACTATAACTGAGACTGCCTATAATGTCCATGATTGCCTTTTCCATCATAAAGAATAATGTAAAATGAAAAACTGTTTTAAACTGCTGGTATATATAAATTAGATATATTTCTTTTCAGTAAAGATTTTACTTTAAAAATATCTCAAGTTCTATACATAGACAGATTTTTTCCTTTCCGCTATGGCTTGGATAAATAGGAGCTAAATACGGGTAATGATATTTATTTGCATTAAATAAAGAATTATTCCCATAAATTCTAACAATATAGCGACAAACAAATGGTTATAGCAATACATACCAATTCACAATAAGACATAAACGTTTTACAAAATAAATCAAATTCCTTTTGAAAAAACTATTTTCCATTAAATAGCTTAGGTTTTTCATTTAACCATTAATATTTATATATTTTAATTTATAACTTATTACTATTTTGGTTAGTGTCACCAAAGAATTTTTGCTTAGGTGTATTCATAATGCATATTTTCAGTATTTCGTGCCAAATCAGTTATGTTAAAGACACCGATCGTTACGGAAATTAAAAAACGTAGATTTAAACGAAAACGAACATGTGGTTCCATACAGTCGATATAAATAAATATAGGAATATCAAAGCTTTCATTCTGTTAATTAAGTTTACCGAACACCATATAACGACTTACAAGTTCAGCAATAAAAATTTATTGACTAAAATTCGTCTTCCCGAAATTTATCGAGATTATATTTCGCCGATTCTACAATGGTGATTGAAAGTCTAAAGCACTAAGAAACTTTGTTAATTCGTTTAGCTTTGTACCAACCCAATCCACTACTGCACGTGAGCCTTTTTATTTCGCACGGTTCATTTTTGTTTTCTGCAATGTTAAAATTATGATTTCAATTCAGTAGTTTTTTAAACAATTGCTTTTTTATTACTAAAGTCTTGGGAGTTTTATGTATTACGAATGACATTATTACTTATATCTCCCAAAATAATGAATTGTTTCGTAAAATTATCTCATTGACATTTATTTTTGTGTCGTTTATCTCAAAAGAAATATTTTTTTTTTAAATATCAGAAAACTCTATTTTACATTTCAGAGTATACCTTTCTACAATACAGATTCCCAGCAATATCTCATTTAGGTAACCTTTCTAGTAGTTGAAGATTATTCTTTCTAGTTATTGAAAAACGAGGATCACTTGGCAATTTACAAAATAAAATGTAAAAATGTCAAAAGTTAATCTGAAATGAGAAAATTGTATATATCTGTTTGCTCATCTTATAAAATGGTTACATGTATCCTCAATAAGCGGCTTCAACCTTTGACTTAAAATATTTTTGTGGTCAACCAATACCAACATTTTTATTCCAGAAATATTTCCTCTTTTTTTTGTGATTGTAAACAGTAGGTATTTAACCCTAAAATACTATTGTGGTAATTTTTATTATAAAACCAAGAATACTAGAATTACATATTAGTTAACTAAATAAAATAGAAAATCATCCAAAAGTTTATTATTGCGAGACACATTCAGTACTATAATTCCCAAGATCCTGTCAAACGAACAAACTCTTCAAGAACCATACCTTCATCTATATATCTATATTAAGTATTTCGCAGATGCTTTAAGATTTCAGCACATACTTGGAATAGTTATTCTTTGATCCATTCAAGGCTTTGCAAGAATATGTGCTAATTAATTAATGGTAAACAGAGTTTACCATTCCGTAAAAAACGCATAATGACCTCTTCTATTTTTTCGACTACAATGTATGTTTGAAGAAAGTTGATCGAATGTTCAACCTCTCCTTTGGTTTCAATATAGTTTAATATTATCACCATTCTCTTTAGAATGGTAATAGAAATTAATATTCTTCTTCTTCTTCAGCCTTCATTTCTCCATTGTTGGGCATAGGCCTCCTCCAATTGCTTCCACGCTTCCCTATCTTTTGCAATTCTCATCCACTGCTTTCCAGCTACACTTGTTATATCGTCTATCCATCTCTTTTTGGGTCTTTCTACGCTTCTTTTTGTTTCTCGCGGTCTCCAGAATGTCACTTTATGAGACCATCTGTCGGTGTCTTGTCTTGCTACATGTGCTACCCATTGCCATCTCAATGTCGCTATTTTTCTCAGGATGTAGGTTACTTTAGTTCTTCCACGTAATTCGGTGTTAGGAATTTTGTCTCTGAGGTTTATATTTAACATGGCCCGTTGAGTTACTCCTTATTGTTCTGCCATTTTCTTGTTATTGCCATAGTTTCCAGTCCATAAGTTGCAACTGGTAGTATATAAGTGTCATAGGTTGTTCGTTTTAACTGTATTGGGATTTTTCTATCTTTTAAAATGAAGCTCAACTTACCAAAAGCAGCCCATGACAATTGTGTCCTTTTAACTTCTAGAGTTTGATTTTCCTTTTTGTTTTTAATTGCATGTCCTAGATATATATATATATATATATATATATATATATATATATATATATATATATATATATTGTTCTACCTTTTCTATATTGATGTTATCTGTCGTGATGTTTTCTAGGCTGTAATATCTTTGTTTAATCGAGATTCATTTTTAATCATATTTGATTCCATTTGTGATTTAAATCTTGTAGCATTGATTTTAGTTTATGGATATCTGTGCTTATTATTACTATGTCGTCTTCGAAATGCAAATGGTCAAGATATACACCATCTATTTTTAATCCCTTTTCGGCCCAATTTAGTTTTTTGAAGACATTTTCTAATGCCAAAGTAAATAACTTGGGTGAGATGGTGTCGTCCTGTCTCACACTTTTGCGAAGGTCTATTTTCATAGTTTCCAGATCATTATCTATTTTTACGTGAAAAGTAGCATCATCGTATATATTCTTAAGGAGGGCAGTCGTCCAATGCTGTTAAGAAAGCCCATTTCTCGATACTGTCGAATGCTTTGTGATAATCGACAAATGCCAGATGTAGTGGTATGTTGTACTCTATTGTTTTTTCAATAACTATCCGGATTGTTTATAAGTAATCGATAGTGCTAAAACCCTTACGAAAGCCTGCTTGCTCCACTGGTTGATATGCATCTAGCTTAGCTGTCAATCTATTTGTTATTATTCGGGTTAGTAGTTTGTAAAGGTGTGACAATAAGCTTATTGGTTGGTAGTTTTCTATATTTGCGGCGTCCCCTTTTTTATGGAGTAGAATGACTTCCGCATTTTTCCATGCTTTTGGTATTTGTCCTTCCAATAGGCATTTATTCAGTAATGCTCTTATTGCCTCTTCTAATGCAGTGCCTTCCATTTTTAGCATCTCTGAAGTAATTTTAGCGTCTCCTGGTGTTTTCCCATTTTTCATTTGTTTTAGGGCGGCTCCTATTTCTGATGTTATTATTTCAGGGAGATTTTCTGAGCCCACACTTAAGTTAAGTTTTTGTTGGCATACCGGGGTTCGAAATAGTAAAATTATACAGCTTCTCACAAAATTTTCAGATTTGTCTAACGATATCTTCCTTATGCGAGCACAATGTTCCACAGTCGTCTTCTATCTTTATGATTTTATTCCTGCCAGTGGACTTACATGTTTTTAGTACTTTCATGTTCTTATTGTTCTCTATGGTTTTAAGAATCTGGTTTATTCTATAAGCTCTAAGGTATTTTCGAATATTTTTCTTAACGCTTCTGTAGCAATTAAGCAATAAAGCTAGAAATAAAGCATTTATTATTTTTTGGCATCAGAAACGTTTTTCCGTGATTGAAACAAAACATTGAAGTTTAAGGATTACTTCCTGCATTTATAGAAGTTCTGGGGTGTCTTTTTTTATTTTTTCTTATTTTTCTTAACATAGTAAGTTTGTATGGTTCTTTTAGTAGCTCATCAGCATTGGAAAGCTCCATCGTTCTATTGATCTTTGAGTGACTTTGAGTTTCGTATTATCTCTTCCTTTAGTATCCAAGTTTTGCAGCCGTATGCCATGATTGGTAGTATACGCTGATCGAACACTTTTGTCTTTAGGTGGAGTGTGCATCCTGGATTTGAATATAACTGCAATTTTACCTAAAGACGCCTAAGCCAATTTCATTCTTTTGTTGATTTCTGGGAGTAACGAGCCAGATTTATTAATTAATTGTCCCAGGTACACATACTCATCTACGTCTCAACTACAGTGTTGTTTATTATTCCATCTTGGACCTCCACTTGCTTGTTATACATGATTTTTGTTTTTTCAAGTTCATTTTTAGTCCCACTTCATTGCTAGCTGCATTTAAGTCACTTATAAGTTCTTGTAGTTCTGCAGGATTATTAGCAATCAGAACTATGTCGTCTGTAAAACTTAGATGGCTGAGGTATTCTTCACCAATGAATAGACATTTGTTCTGTCAGTTAATTTTGCTGATTATATTTTCTAGAATTGCAGTCACTTCTGTTTCTTTATACAGTCTTTGTGTTATATTCAGCCATTTTTCTCTAACGTGCGTTCTTGTCATTCCTATAGTTGTGTAGTGGGCACGCTATGTCATGCTTTCTCCAAGTCGATTAAGGTCATATATGGTTCTATATTTTCTCTGTCACTTGCTTTATAGTGAATATATTATCTAGAAATGATCTAGCTTTTCGTAATCCGGCTTGTCTTTACTATAATTGTCCAGGTGTCTATTTTACCTTCTATTACTATGGAAAAGATTCTTGCTATTCAATGAATTACACTGATACCTCTACAGTTATTTGTTAACATTTTGTAACCTTTTTTGAAAATGAAGGATATGTATGGTATATTCCTCTCGTCTGGAATCTTCCCTTTTGCTTCGATTTTATTGAAGAACACTCATATAAAGGATATGATCCTTGCGCCTCCATAGTTTAGCAGTTCCATTTGTATGGTCCCTGGTCCTGGTGCTTTTGTTGCTTTTAGCTTTCTTTATTGCTTTTCTCCAAACATCTGCAAATAACTTAATGTTACTTATTTATTAATTTATTTATATTTTATATATATTTATTCCATATCCTGTGTAGCTATTAACCATTTTTTAAGAATCATCAATTAATAAAAATTTTATACTGAATACACAATAGATATATTGTTACAGCAAAAATGACATAAAAAGGCTCAAAATCTTTACATTCACATTTACAACCAGATTATAAAATATTTTCTTCCATTAAATTTACAAGTGAAGGTAACAGCTAAACACGTTGAATGAAAAGGAACACATACAAACAATAATTAAAATATAGGTGTATAAAACCAGCTAAAAGTGTTTATGATAATATTGTCGGCAAATTATCTTGAAAAGTGTGTCTAAAACTTTATGAGGGACAAACAGGGAGACGCTTAAAAACATCTACAACAAAACTAGATTGTTTGAAAACAAAAATGCATACTTTGTGTGTACACTAAAGCCATATAAAACATAGATTTTAGCATTTTATTTATAGAAACAACCTGATTTTTTCTAGTATCGATCGATTTCATCAACTGTTTCCAAAATTTACCGTTTGTCTAATATCGGGTGATAATTAAATTTAATTTTTTGTAACTTAAAATAATTATTATGATTATTTAATAATCATTTTACAATACGACAGTATCATGTATTTATTTAGTATAAGTATAATAACTAATAAAGATCCCATTGTGTTAATTATTATTTGTTTTGTATAAAATATGGCCGCTACGTCGGTCCAAGATGTGTAACGAGACTATGATATAATTTTTGGATTATTTAGACTGAAAATTAAACAATTATCAATATACTTTGAAAATTAAGGCAATTATATCGAGCACAAGTTTAATCAAATCTTACCCAAGTACTTTCGCTTAATATAGCATAAGCGAAAGTACTTGGGCTAATTTTCAAAGTTCATTTATTCGAGCATTCAACCTCATATCAATTATTAATTATCAATATGTTTTGTTTACATTTTGTATATCAGTTTTTAACTAAAGTACTAATCTTTAAAACTTTTCTCTTTTTTTGTCATAAATTGACGTTAAAAAGTTTTTAGACTGTCATAAAATACTAATCAATTAAATGGCGAATAGCCCTCCCAACAAAATTAATTATCAATGTAAACACAAATATTCTTTTCTATGATCTGTAAAAATTATTTTGTTCTTTCTAATTTTTGATGGCTGACGAGATTGCTTCTCGTGTTACTTAGTTTATCTCTACCTTCCCAAGCCAGTGCAGAAACTTATGGTTGATGAAAACTGTTAAACTATTTACATCAACCTTGGGATTTTTGGTTACACCCCAATTCTTTCCTGCAAAGTCTCTGCACACCATTGGAGCTAAGCCTTCGTTTTTCTCATTCCTCAAGTTGGAGCAGATTGTAGTTTTTTCTGCAAGATTATATTTACAATAAGAAGTTAGAACAGTGTAAATAAAATAAAAAGAGGTTATATTTAAAGACAAGTTTTATAAAACCGACTGTCAAGTATAAGGTAAATTGTTCACCTAAAACGAAACTGAAAAAGGATATAATATGACCATATGACAAAGATATAAGTAAAACAAGAATAAATGAAAACAAGTGCTTTTAATTAAAACATACAAGCAAAAAACCCTACATAACTACATAGAAAACTTAGCTGAATCAATCTAAAGTCAGCTATTTGCGCTTTTTGAGATTTAGTCAATAGATCTGGCGTTAGTGAAGAAAATCCTTCAGCTTCTCGTATATTTCTAAGAAAAAATCTAACAAAAATACTTTTAAGTAATGACCTATAACTCATCTCTGTTTTTTAACATTTTTTCTATAGGTCTCATTATTATTATCATTCTGGATGTACAACTCTGCGTGGATCCTAGCCTCTTCAAGAATTTCTCTTCAGTCGTCCATATCCATCGCCTTTCTCCGGCAAGCACGTATTCCCATATTTCTTATCTTCATCGATGTTATCAAGGAACCTTGTTCTGGGTCTTCCTCTTCTTTTCTAACCAATCGGTTTATCAAGGAGCGTTTTTCTAACTGGTTCATTTTGATCCATCTGCATTACATGCCATATCCACCTCAGATATCCTATCTAAATATATTTTACGATATGAGGTTCCTGGTATATTTTATAAAATTCCAAGTTATTCTTCTTGACAGGGCTCCATAGATTCACCTTAGTACTTTTCTTTTGAAACATCCTAACATGTTTTCATTATTTTTTGTTAGAGTCCAGGTCTCTGATATGGACTAGGCCATATGTTAGGACTGGGCACATTATTGTTTCGTAGAATTTTATTTTTATATTTCTCGATATAATTGTGGATTTAAGGAAAAAATTGAGCCCAAAATAGCATCTGTTGGTGTTGGTGTTAATTATTAAACCCATTTTTGTAGCTGATTCTTTTATTGCCACATACGCCTCTGATACAGCGTTTTACGTTTTTCCAATAATATTAATATCATCAGCATAGGCCAGGATTTGCATTGATTTATAATATATTAAACCAGTGGTTGTGATTTGTGACATACGTATTACTTTTTCCAGAGCCAGATTATACAGTATACAGGAGAGAGGGTCTCCCTGGCGCAGCCCGTTATTTGTTTTAAAAGGTTCAGACAGTTCCCCCTGAATTCGTACTCTACAGTAAACTTTTTTAAGAGTTAATTTTGTTAAATTCACCAACTGATTTGGTATTCCTAGATCTTTCATTACTTTAAACATTTCTCTTCTATTTACAGTCGTTGCGGGTTTGTAGTCTATTAATATGTGATAAGTAAAAATTTCTTTTATAAGCTGTTTCTTCTTCTTAGAGTGCCGTCTCCCTACGGAGGTTGGCAATCATAATGGCTATTTTTATTTTAGAACTTGCTGCTCTAAACAAATCAATCGATCCGCATTGGTACCAATCACGTAGATTCTTTAACCATGAGTTCTGCCTTCGGCCAACAGATCTTCTTCCTTGAATCTTTCCCTGTATTATCAGTCTCAAAATTTCATATTTTGGTCCCCTCATCACGTGGCCTAGGTATTCCAGTTTTCTGGTTTGTATAGTGGTGATTAGTTCTGTTTCTTTACCAACCCTCTAATAAGCTGCTGTAATGCCATTATTCTTCATTCACCTATTCACCACTTACCATATTCACCTTCTTTATATAGTTCAGCTAAGAGAATATCTATTCCGGGTGATTTGTTTCTGGCTACCTTTTTAACTGCATCTCAAACTTAAAGAATCGTTGGTGGTTTCTCTTCCCTCTCGTCTGTTCCCCTTACAAATAGAAAAGTTATTTAGAAACAAAAAATATAAAGTGTTTACACCGGAATAAACAATGAATGTAACTCCATTATTTATTTGATATTCAGAATTAAAACAAACTTGTAGATAGAATTCCAATGATTAGCATTTTCAAGCAAAGATTTTTTTTTAAATTTCGTCCTTAATCAAATTATAATAATTTTGGTCATTTTTAGTTAAGATAAAAATTTGTTATTATATCTATGGTACTCTGTCATACACTTTTTGGATCGCAACAATGGCTGCATTTTTAGATTTGTGTAAAATAACGTGCAATCTTTATTAATAGTCCGCGGCAATTTTGCAGCTACTTATGAATATTAAAAAATGTATTTGTAATATTAAATAAATATGTTCAAGTGACTTGATTCAGTGTTTTTTTGTTCCATTCGTTATTTTGCAACCTTTCTGAAGAATAGATGAATATATATATATATATATATATATATATATATATATATATATATATATATATATATATATATATATATATAAAGTGAGAGAGAGAGAGACTAATTAAAACCACTTGAAATTTAAATGCAATCCCTCTTGAAACATGGGACCAATTGATAGTGAATCCAGACTATGACGAAATGATAGTGAGTTGATCCTACTCTTCTCGGGGTAAAGAAATAGCAAGAAATAGCATCCAGTCTAGTCTTTTCTCTAGATTGTTAGTATATACACTTTGTACCAAGCATTTATTTTGCTTAACATTAAGCACATTATGACATTAAACAGAACATTTTTTGTAGCAAACATTGCACCAATGTCGTTAACATTAAACATTCAAAACAACCATTGTTGTGGGTGCTAATATTTAGTTTGTAGTAAGATTATTATTATTATATTGCCTGTCGAACGGGAAAATACTGTATTTCAGCTGAGCATCAAGGTATTGATGCTCATTATTTTCCTCATAATATATTTTTAACAATTAATTTTGTGATAATAACATCTGTATTAACTTTTTTTATAATTTGATGAATTGTTTTGACATTTATGTAACTTTTACACATACACATGCTAGCCGGGAAAATACTTGCCTAGGAAATTGAATTTATATATCGCAAAATGTAGTCTATCGCCTAGTGAATCATGAAATCATTAATAACAGCTTTCTTAAAGCTGTAAGACCTGCAATTTTAATGTTCCAGTCTCGTTTTGGAAGATATTCTGGTAGTCGACGCTTATGTATTCCAAACAATCCAATACTGCCTAAGAATCATTGAATCCATATCCTTTTCTATGAATTTTTTTTTCAATTCAATGCGTTCCATTACAGTGTGGAGTGTGGGGTACGGGAGAATGACTTCTTGTCATTCTCCCAATATTTTTTCAAAGTTTTACTGCTGTATAGGTTAAGAATTCTAATTTATTGATGATAATTTAACTTAGCACCAATCTGTCAGTATAGTTGTAGCTCGACAAATCGGGTTATTCCCCATTTGCCATTACCCCCAATCTCTCAAAATTTGCATTGCTCATGACTGGGATTAACTTTAAACAGTTTTCCTTCATTCCAATCTGTGCATCTTAGCAGATGTGTAGTGATTATAAATGTTACTGTTTTTCCAGAGATGGTGTTGCTCTTTTTACGCTATCTTGCCATCTCTCCCTATTTTGTTTAGCACGTACCGCATTGCCAAAGTTCGAGTTTAATGCTTTTTCAACTGTATCAGTCCATCGGGTTGGTGATCTCCCTCTGATTTTCCTTGGACGACTCTGAGACACCATTAAATGTATACTAACTACGCCCGGATTCTCTTCAGCAGTTAAGATATCTACTTGGATGAAAATTAACCATATCGTGCATATATATTTAGTGAAGCTTACGCCAAAAAGTTTCCAAGTAGATGTAGGGTACAAACTGTTTAATTTTAAAATTTAATCCGATGTTACAAGGAATTACGACATATTTAATTTTTGCATATTTTGACGAAAATATTATCAGTTGGTAGATTTTTTAACGATTTATTTGCCCAGAAATTAATTTTGTTTTATGACCTCTTGACAATATCTTTAAATTGTGACGAGCAGTTTATAATATGATTAAGATAACAAAGATTGCACTTGTATCTCAATCATACGGTAAAGCAAAAAATGTGAACTAATAAGAATTGGTTGAGTGTAACCAAAATTGCAACTGATTATTAAATGAACACTAAATGTTGCTTGTTACAAACTGTTGTGTGCATTATATATTCCAATAAAATGTATAGTATTTTATACAATATATGTATATATATATATATATATATATATATATATATATATATATATATATATTATATATATATGAGTAATTATATAAGGAAGTCTATTTATTCATTGGTTAATTTTTGAGAAGCGGAAGAGCAACAAAGAGGCAAAAATCTGCGGATCTAATTATGTCGTGTTGAATCCGAAAAAGAAGGAAAGGAGCGAGAGGACGGAGAGCATGCTCAATTGTAGCGTCATCGCCTCCCGAATCCGCAAAAACATTAGGTACGGTGGCAATAACGCGGTTAATAACGAACTCTATGTAGAGCGCGCCACGGTCGAAAATCGAATATTTCAACACTTTTCAACTGTCATTTATCCAGCTCGAAGGACCGAGCGTCGTGAGATATGGCGCAATGTCGTCAAGGCAACAGCCTGGCGCCTGGCCACCTATTTCTCCACCCCTCTTTACAATTCAGATAAATCAGCAACGTATCTTACACGAAAAACTTGGGATTTACATATGTACACAACATGACAGAGATGGCTTTTCACATTTTTATCTACAAATAAAATGTTCCCGTAGAACCAGCAGAGTAGATCTTTTTTATTTTCGAATTCGAATCAATTTTTATATTTATTGTGAAAAATATTTTTGAAAGATTTTCCTATGTAGCATCGTACTTTTGCAATCTCTTAAAAGAAGAAAACTGCAAAAAGTAACAACAATTAATTATTTTTACAATTTTTTGTGGTATAATACAATTTAAATATGGAAAATAAATTCTTTACTCACATTTCAACTTTCATTTCAATTGTAAACAATTAATATAATAAATTAAAGTCTGATCTAGTTATTCAATCAGATACGTACATGTGTACATGTTCGCTACAAGGTATTCCCTTTATTTCGTCTTGGAAATAATTTATTTACTTATTAAAAATACAAGCGCCGTATAACAATTTACTTAATGCTTAAAAGTAGCTGCTTTTATTGAAAATTTCAATTAGAAAATAAATTATATACAGAGTGGTCCAAAAGTCTGGAAACGGCTAATTATCTCGTAAAATGCTAATCATAATTGTACAAAATTTGAGGTACACCTATTTTGGGATACGGAGATTCCATATTTGATATTTACAATGTTGCCAGATTTGCCGTTTTTCTTATATTATTAGTAACTTTGGTTCTTCAAATACATCACCCTGTATATTCAGTCATTATTGGAATCTCCTATTCCTAGTCATAAATACATAAAACCGAAGTCTGGCAACGCCTAAATTGTTTCAATAAATTTTTTAATACTAACTATTTTCAAATACATTCAAACGTAACAATTGATAGTTTAGAACATTTTTTAACATAGTAGTTACGTTATTAAGTGTTCAAAATGTGCTCAATTTGTTGATTGACAGCACCCTAATCGATGGTAGAAGGCGTCTACCACATTTCTCCATGATTGTCTAGAAATTATTCGAGATTCATTGATAATTCGTTGCCTTAGCTGTGTAAGATTTGCTGGTTAAATTTTGTTACCTGAATTTTTCAAGTATCCCTAATAAAAATAATCTTTAGGATTGAAATCGGGTGAACGTGGATGCCATTCAATTCTACCTTGTCTACCAATTTATCGTCCAGGAAATATCTCATCTAAATATCGCCGAACATTTACACCAACTATCTGACGTTAAATTTATTTCGACAAAAAATGACCCAATTGAATAAGTAACTACTATATCTGACCATACATTTAATTTTTGTGGTCTTTGAGTATGGTTTTCACGCATTCAGTCTTCAGTGTGAATTTACGTCACACCAGTACCTTAAATTGTGTCGATTTACACTTTCACACAGTGTAAAAGTTGCTTCATCGGAAAAACATATTCTGTTAACGAAATTTTAATAATTTTTAATTTTATCCATCATTACCTCAGTAAACTCTAATCTACGACCAAAGACATCTTCACTTTATTCTTGCAATAAGTTAATTTTGTATGATTTAAATTTATTTTTACGTAATAAACGTAAGACTGAAGAATGACCTACATCATGTACTTGTGCAACCCTGCCTGGGGATGTATGTGGATCTTCAACAAAACTTTGCGTATATCTGAAGTTTTGTTGTCATTTATAACTCGTTTCAGTCAACCTGCTCGGTATCTATCTTCTACTTCTCCAGATTCCTCAAATCGCCTTACAGTTTTTTGTACCGTCCTCTTATGAATATTAGAACGGTTTAGAGAATGGCATTTTAGAGAAGCAATTTAAATTGCAGAACTTTTTGAACCACAACTACTGTTAATTTTAGTTCATAATTTAAATGGTGAACAAATGTCAAAATCACAGCATTCTCCATTTAAATATTTAAATTTATTAAAATCTACATATTTTGCACTGTTTTATGTATTTAAGATCTTTCAGACTACATAAAATCAAGTGAACATATGGTTGAACTCGTATTGAATAGCTGAACTCGTGTGAAATTCACACTGAATGCGTGAAAACCATACTCAAAGACCACAAAAATTAAATGTATAGTCAGTTATAGCTGGTACTTATTTAATTGGGCCATTATTTATCGAAAGAAATTTAACGTCAGATAGTTGGTGTAAATGTTCGGCGTTATTTAGATGAGATATTTCCCGGACGATAAATTGGTAGACAAGGTAGAATTGAATGGCCTCCACGTTCACCCGATCTCAATCCTAAAGATATTTTTATTAGAGATATTTGAAAAATTCAGTTTACAAAACTTAGTCAGCAAGTCTTGCATAGCTAAGGCAATGAATTATCGATGAATCTCGAATAAATTCTAGACAATCATGGAGAAATGTGGTAGACGCATTCTACCATCAATTAGAGTGCTGTCAACTCACAAATGGAGCACATTTTGAACACTTAATAACATAACTATTATGTTAAAAAATATTCTAAACTATCAATTGTTACGTTTTAATGTATTTGAAAATAGTTAGTATTAAAAAATGTATTGAAACAATTTAGGCGTTGCCAGACTTCTGTTGTATGTATTTAAGACCTTCCAGACTATATAAAATCATAAGTGTTACATATGATTAAACTCGTTGAACTCGTGGAACTCATTTAATATATGTGTTATCATTTAATAGGAGATTCCAATAATGACTGACTATACAGGGTGATACATTTAAAAAACCAATGTTACTAGTAATATAAGAGAAACTGAAAATCTGGCAACATTGCAAATACCAAATATGGCATCTCCGTATCCCAAAATAGGCGTATCTCAAATTTTGTATAATTATGTCTAGTAATTTACGAGATAATTAGCCGTTTCCAGACTGTTGGGCCACTCTGTATATACAGGTATACATATACAACAGTGCCATAGGTATTTTAGGTGCATGGCTTCAAAAAATAATGTATTTACTCATCTAGCACTTAGGGCCCGTATTTTTTCCCTAATTCTTGGTTTTCCATACATCCTTATTATTTCTTTATTTGCTCGTCTTCTTCAAATATTATTTTTTGTCTGTATTTCCCCAAAGATTTTTCTGAGCACTTTTCTTTTACATATTCCCAATTTCTTCTTGCTGGTTCATAATCCTCTTCGGCATACATAATCTTGAGTCTGACTACTGTCTCAGAGACTTGCAGTTTAGCTATTCCTGGTCCATTTTTTGGTTTCAGTATTGAACTTAGTGCCTCTACCGCTCTGCTCCCCTTCATTAAATAATTTGTCTATCTGTTTTTCTTCTTTTCCTGTGTCCGTTATAGTTACTCCTAATTATTTTAATTCTTTTGACTCTTTGTAAAAACTATAGATAGCCTTTTGTACTTTAATTTTAATATATGTGTTATCATTTGTTATCTCTCCTCTCATTTCCATATACTGCGTTTTGTTTGGTTTATTGTTTATCCGTATCTTTTCGCTTCTTCAAATTTCTGGAGAACTCACATAGATTAATGGTTTTTATCTTTCTATACTTTTCTCCTTCTCTCAAGTAGCATATTCGATATATATATATATATATATATATATATATATATATTCTATATATATATATATATATATATATATATATATATATATATCAATATATTGATATAGATATAGATATATAGTGTAAAGTAGATTTTCTCTCTAATAATATCTTCTTCTGTACGTGCCATATCCGCGACGAAGGTTTGGCAATTATCACTGCTATTCTAACTTTTGACACTACAGCCCGAAAGATTTCAGCTTAGAGAAACCATTCTCTAAGGTTTCTCAGCCATGACATTCTTCTTCTACCTATGCTGCGCTTTTCTTGAATCTTTCCCTGCATTATTAGTTTTAGAAATTCATATCTGTCACCATGTGTTGTATGAACCCAGATATTGTAATTTTCGTATTTGATGGAATCCAGTACCTCCCTGCTGTTCTCTATTCTTCTTAGTACTTTTCATTGGTTATTCTGTCTGTCCAGGAGATTCTCAGCATTCTTTGATATGTTCATAGTTTAAATGCTTCCAATTTATTGAAAACATTGTTTATTTAAAGTCCATGTCTCCACACCATACAGAACAAGAACAGAAAATACATATCACTTTAGTACTCGTCTTCTAAGATTTAGGCTGAGAACATAATATTTGTTTCATATCATTAAATGCACTTCTAGCCTTTTCTATTCTAACTCTAATTTATTTGGTATAATCGTTAGTCTCATTAACGTTTGTCCCTAAAATAGTTATAATTCTGAACTCGTTCTATCGTCTTATTATTTACGTGTAGATTAATGTATCTAATATTTTTCTTTGATATAACCACGAATTTTGTTTTCTTTATGTTTAGTGACAGACCAAATTCTTCACTCGCTGCAACAACCTTATCTAAAATTCTTTGTAGATCTGTAATATTTTCTTAATGTAATAATGCTTTTATGAATATTTTCTCCATTTTGAGTATGCATTAAACAGTGATGGCGACAAGTTTCAGCCCTTTCTAACAACTCTTTGATTTTTATTTTATTAGTTTTAAATTATTTATTCTTATGATAGCTTCTTAATCATAATACAGATTATCTATTATTCTTATATCCCGTGTGTCGATGCTCTTAATTCTCAATAGTTTTATTAACGGATTATGTTTCACTGTATCGAATGCTTTGTTATAATCTAGGAAACAGGCATAGATGTCCTGGTTTCCATGTAAACATCTCTCTGTATTAGCACATTTACTGCATATAATGCTTCTCTGGTTCCTTGAGCATTTCTAAATCCGAACTGAGTTTGTCCAATGTCTTGTTCTAACATTTTATATATTCTAAGATGAATAATCTTTAGAAATACTTTTAGTATGTAGCGCATTAGACTGATGGTACGGTGATCGCAACATTGTCTGGCGGTTTTCTTTTTCGGTATAGTCACGAATGTTTATAGAAGCCATTTTTTAGGTAATATACCTATTCTGTATATGATATTAAATAATTCGACAATATCATCTATATTGCAGTCGGCGATAACTTCCAATATTTATGTCGGTATTTCGTCTGGTCCTAGTGCTTTCCCAGTTTTCATTTCTATAATTGTGTGTTTTACTTTACTTTCTGTTATTTCTGGTCCAGTCTCTTCAGCAAAATATTTGTTATCTATTTTGTCCTCGTTTATCGTTCGTCTTTTCTATTCTTTTTATTTTAAATTCTATTCTGTTCGTTTTTTTATTTTAATTTTCATATGTGCTACCAAGAGATTATTGCTAGATGCTATATCTGCTCTAGGTTGTGTTTTGACTGCAGTAATACTATTCCAATATCTTTGTTGATCATTATGTAATCAATTTGATTTCTCATTATCTGATGTTCATTATCTCTTGGCGATTTCCACGTGTACAAACGTCTATTAGGTAATTCAAAGAACGTTTTTTTAACAATCATATTATTATCTTGGCAGAATTGTATCAACAACCTATCTTCTCTTTGCTTTCTATTACCTAATTTAAAATTTCGCACTACGTTGCTTGTGCTACCCTTTTTTTTGTATCACTCTTTATTATTGTGACGTCACGTGCTTTGGTAGTTCTCAATCTCTCTTACCGTACCTCAAAGATACCGTAATGCCGTAAAATCTACTAAAACTTTCCCTGGAGCTGATATCGGTTCGGATCATAATCCAGTAGTATCTGTGATAGAAGCTAGACCAAAGAAAATAAGAAAAGCCATCATTCCAGCATTAGACTTAAGCCAGCTTAAAAATGAACATCTACGACAAACAGTGCGAGAAGAAATAAACACCAGCCTCAGTGTAGCAGAAAGCCAAATCCGCAGAACAGACAACATAGATGAAAAACTTAAGTATATAAATACGATAATAAGAACTACGGGAAAGAAACACCTAACCAAATCTGCAAAGAAACATAAGGTGTGGATGACACCAGACATTCTAGAACTAATGGATGAAAGACGTAAAATGAAGAATAATGCAGAAAAATACAAAGAGGTTGATAAGAACATAAAGCAAAGAATAAGAAATGCCAAAGAATCATGGATTACAGAACAATGTGTAGAAATGGAAAACTATGAAAGAAAGTATGACACGTTCAATATACATAAAAAAGTAAGAGAAATTACAGGAACCCAAAGAAGACGTCAAATAAGTTTGCTTAAGAACAAAGATGGAAAGATTATTATAGATTTAACAGAGAAAATTAATAGATGGAGTGAATACATAAGAGAATTATTTGAGGACAACAGAAATAACATTGTTCTGATATATGGCGAAACGGGATCTGAAATTCTAAACTGTGAAGTAGAAATGGCACTTAAAAATTCCAAAACCGGGAAGGCAAATGGACCGGATGAGGTTCCTACCGAATTGCTAAAGCTCTTGAATGATGAATCAATAGGTATAATATTGCACTTATTTAATACAATATACAATACTGGCATTATACCTCAAGAGTGGCTGTTGTCTACATTCGTTACACTGCCAAAGAAATCTAATGCTAAAGAATGTTCAGAACATCGAACAATATCTTTAATGAGCCACCTACTAAAGATATTTCTAAAAATCATCCACAACCGAGTTTATCAAAAGTTGGAGTCAGATATTAGTAATACACAGATGGGGTTCAGAAAAGGGCTTGGTGCTCGAGAAGCTCTCTTCGGTTTGCATGTTCTCACACAAAGATGCCTAGACGTTAATCAGGAGGTACATACGTGTTTTATCGATTTAGAAAAAGCGTTTGACAGAGTACGCCATGATAAGCTTAGAGAGATTCTTGAAAGGAAGGACATAGATAATAAAGATCTGCGAATAATTCTCAATCTATATTGGAATCAGAAAGCTAACATCAAAATAGAAACTGAAACATCACAAGCAATAGAAATACGTAGAGGTGTACGACAGGGTTGCATTTTGTCACCTCTGTTATTTAATGTATATAGTGAAAGCATCTGTCAGGAAGCCCTTTTACAAGCAAACGGAGGAATCGTAATTAATGGAGAGATTGTAAATAATATTCGATACGCGGACGACACTGTACTAGTTGCAAGAACAGTAGAAGAATTACAAAGATTACTTACAGACGTAAATATTGCTTGCAACAATTATGGTATAAATATCAATATTAAAAAAACCAAGTATATGGTCTTCAGTAAAAACATGACACAACCAGCGTATATTACTATAAACGGCACTCAAGTTGAAAAAGTATCAAACTACAAATACTAGGGAACTTTAATAAACGAAACTGTAGACCAAAACAGTGAAATAAAAAGACGTATCAAAATTGCCAGGGCCACCGTCATAAAGATGAGAAAATTCTTCTGCAACAGAAATATAAGCATCCCTCTACGATTAAGAATGCTGAGAGGCTATGTATTTAACACGCTATTATACGGTGTAGAGGCCTGGACTCTCAAACAGAACAACATGAAAAATATTGAAAGTTTCGAGATGTGGTGCTGCCGTCGAATGCTGAAGATTAGTTGGGTTGAAAGAATAACAAACTGTGAAGTAATACGAAGAATAGGAAAAGACCCAGAGATTTTGTTAACGCTAAAGCGAAGAAAACTCGAATATTTTGGTCACCTGATGAGAGGACGTAAATACGCATTACTTCAAAATATAATGCAGGGAAAAATAGAAGGAAAACGGAATCCAGGCCGTAGAAGAATGTCATGGTTGCGGAATTTGAGAGAGTGGTTTGGCTGCACCACTAATGAACTCTTTAGGTCAGCCGTAAACAAGGTCAGAATAGCCTTGATGATTTCCAATCTCCGATAGGAGTGGCACAAAAAGAAGAAGAATCTCTCTTGAATTTGTTCATAGAACGATTCCACCTTTTCGTCATCTTTTTCGGCCGTTGGGGCATAGACTTGAATTAGGTTTATTTTTCTGTCTTTCGTTTTTAGTTGTAGTAGCATAACTCTTTCGGAAAAAGGTAGAAAATTCTGGACGTGTTGTGAGATTTTATTCTTCTTCTTCCTTTGCCCTATCCGTTTCGGACGTTGGCTATTAACAAGGTTGTTTTGACTTTGTTTACGGCACCTCTGAACAGTTCGGTCGATGTTAGTCCGAACCATTGTCGCAGGTTATGCATCCATGAGTGTCGAAATATGCATCCAGGGTATCATATTTGAAAGGAATCTCCATAGAAAAATATTTTTATAGAATTATATCAGTTGAATTATCTTACGAAATAAAAATTTAATTTTAAGCAAAAAGATTAAAAGCCTAGAGGTTTGGTCCGATGAAGATTTAAGATTTACATATCACGTATTTGTTTACAAAGAGTTTACGGCGTTTTTGAAATTACTGTATCAAAGCCGCAATTTATTAAGAAGGGCCACCAAGTCATTATTGTGTAATGCTCTGGTTTTATCAAAATTAAATTATTCTGACGTGCTTTACAATTCGTGTCTCAATGTCGTGTCTCTTGATTCAACTTCAACTAGAGCAGAGTGCTATTTCCTATTTTGATTATTTCATTTCCAAGTTGTTTCGTTTTTTGCAGGACAAGGATATCATCTATTGTATATTTTTCCATTATTTGATTTAAGTTTCTTAAAGCTACCAGCTCATAAGTACTTCTTTCTATGTTCCAATTTTTATTATTTTCTTGGATGTTTGTTTTTCTTTAGTTCTTATTTTTTCGTTTTCCTTAGTGATATTCTTTTTCCTGCTTTTTTCGGTACCATACCTCCTCAGCTGCTTTCCTTCTACTAGTTTTTTTGCTATGATATTTTGTTTTAGTTGATGTTTTCCTTATCTCATATCCATTCCTTCCCAGTAAAATCATCTTTTTATAGCCTATTTTTGTCTGTGTCCCTTTACTTTTTCTGCTTTTGCTATTTTAAATATTTTTCTCTGTATTTCCTTTTCTTTTGATGTCGAGATTTTATCTAAAAGGCGATCTTTATGGCGCTTCAACTTAATTTTCTTATTTAATATATCAATTTTATCCGTGAAGGTTTTTGTTTCGATGGCGTAGACTATTTATCCTAGTTTTGTTTGGTTCCTTAGTTTTATTTGCATCTGCAGTTCTTGTGATATGAACGCCTCCATATTTTTTTTAGTTTCTTATCACTATCTGTTTTTAATCTCGTTGTAATCAAACTTTTCTTTTTTCTACTTGTTTTCTCCAGTTGTTATTTATGTGTATATATTTTGCGAGACTTGCCATAATATTTTAGTTTTATTTTCACTCCCATTATCCTTCTCTCTCTCTCTCTCTCTCTCTCTCTCTATATATATATATATATATATATATATATATATATATCTATATATATATATATATATATCTATATATATATATATATATATATATATATATATATATCTATATATATATATATATATCTATATATATATATATATCTATATATATATATATATATATATATATATATATATATATATATTTGGTATTTCTTTTTATCTTTATAAAGACACATTTTATACATAATGTTAAGCTTAAAAATTAAATATTAAAAGAAACGTGAATATCACACAAGGTATTTTATTTTATTATAAAAGAAGTCCGTTTTTCTTGCAACTTTTTAAACCATTAAAAACAGTTCGAAGAACTACTTGACTGATAATCAATTATAAAATACTATATAAAATACTAACCAACAAAGTCTACCCCAATTATTCTTTTTGGTATAAAGGCGAAGGCCGAATTGAATGAACAGAGGAAATGACTTTCAAAAGGCTCTGTATAAATATCTTATTCCCATTCACGAACAAGCCACTGAACTGCGTCCAAGGAGAATAGTAAAAGTGTTAGCTAATGATTTTCGGAAATCGCTGAATTGTTGAAATGTGGGGAGTATGGTGTGAAGCGATAATAAAAAAGGTTTCGATATATTTTACTAAATAAATAAATATATATGTTATCTAAAAATTTGAGAACTTGGATGTGTTATTGGAAAATTGTTTTAACTAAAAAAATTATGCACAATATTATGGAATCTTCAAAAAAATCGAATGTAGAAGCCTTCCTTCGGTTGGTAAGATAATCATTCCCATACATACATAATTTAGCTTGTATTTGTTTATAATTTTTGGCATTAATACACAAAACCCATTTGATTATTTATGTAATATATACACGAGAGTCATCTGCCAAGAATGTAACAAAAAAAATTAAAAAAGTGATTCACATGTATAGAAACTATAAGTCTATTTTATTACGTTTAAAATCTGGATGTGGATACCAATTGTGAAGACTCAATTGTAGTGCTAGATTCAAATTAGTGACACAATATTGGTCAAAGTAACAACATCGTAATATTTCAGCATTTACGTTTGTTTCACCTAATAATTGATGCAGAAATATATTGCTGTTGGTATAATGATCACGCCGTGAATTGTAATTGTGACTTAATATTAGAGGATGTAATATTAACAATTTAGATTAATAAAATAATTTGTAATTTTCTTTTTTATTCCAGCAAATTCTGTTTTGTGTTATTCTGGATAATTTTTGTTTAACAGAAATCATCATCATCATCATCCAGCCCCATTTTCACATCCATTGTTGGATATAGGTCTCCTCCAAACGTCTCCAGTTCTCTTTATCTTTAGCTGCTGCAATTAAGTTTGTTTCTATTCTCCTTAGGTCGTCGGTCCATCGGATGGGTGGTCTGCCTCGACTTCGCTTGTCAACTCTTGGTCTCCACTCCAATAATCTCTTCGTCCATCTTCCGTCTTCCATTCTAGCAACATGTCCAGCCCACCTCCACTTTTGTTTATTGATTCGAGGTATAATATCGTCTACGCCAGTTCGTCGGCGTATCTCTTCATTTCTCACGCGATCTTTCAAGGTCAGGCCCAGCATTGATCTCTCCATTCGCCTTTGTGTTACCCTCAGTTTTTCGGCAGTAGCTTTCATTAAAGTTAAGGTCTCTGCTCCATAGGTCAAGACTGGTTAAATGCCTTCCTTTTCAGGTGAATTGGGATATTTGTTTTAAAAATGTCTCTCATCCTTCCATATGAAGCCCATCCCAACGTGATTCGTCTATTTAGCTCGCAGGTTTGGTTATTTGTCGATAAAAACACATATGTGTATTTATCGATTAATTCGACCTTGTTGTTATTAATATGTATCTCTTCGCTGGGAACCATATTGGTCATCATTTTGGTTTTCTCGAAATTTATCTCCAGCCCAGTTTCTTGTAGTATGTCATTAAGTTCTTGGAGCATGTCTTTGATCTCTCCCAGATTATCTGACAGAAGCACGATATCGTCCGCAAAACGTAGATGGTTTAATTTTTCTCCATCGATTCTTCTTCTTCTTAGGGTGCCTGTCCGTTCCGAACGTTGGCGATCATTCTGGCTATGATGATTTTGTTGGTTGCTATACGAAATAGCTGTGTTGAGGTCTTTCTATACCATGCTCTCAGGTTAGCAAGCCAGGATATTCTTCTTCGTCCTCTTCTTCTCCATCTCCATCGATGGATATTCTTTTCTCTTGCCATGTTAGTTTTTTAAATGCATACTCAAGAACGGTAATGAACAGCTTTGGTGACATGGTATCACCTTGCCTGACTCCCCTTTTTATCTTTATTTTATTAGTTGCAGAATGTAGACTTATGGTTGTTGTGGCATTTTCATATATATTTTTGACTACATTACAATATCTGTGGTCGACCCTGCAATCTTGTAGTGCTCCTAAGATGGACGGTAGTTCCACTATATCAAACGTCTTTTTAAAGTCTACAAATATCAATGCCAAGGGACGGTTATATTCGTTAGTTTTTTCTATCAGGGTTTCTAGGCATTGCAGGTGATCTTTTGTGCCGTGATGAGGGCGAAAACCAGCTTGTTCCCGAGGTTGGTAAAAATCAGCTTTGTCTCTAATCTGTTCGTTATTATTCGGGTGTATAATTTATAAAGATGGTTAAGGAGACTGATTGGTCTGTATCTTTCCAGGTCTGCTATATCTCCCTTCTTGTGTAAGAGTACAGTTATTAAATTATTCCACTTTGTTGGGATATTTTGATTCCATAGGCATAGATTAAAGAGCTTTTAAATTTTGGCTATCAATACTAAGCCTCCTATCTTTATCGCTTCCGTGACGATACCGTCCTCCCCGGAGCTTTGTTATTCTTCATCGTTTTTAGAGCCTTGTAAATTTCGTCCAAGGAGATTTCTGGGATATCTTCGGAACCCTGATTTTGAACCTTCCTTTGTTGATATTTAACTATATCTAGAGTCGATTGGTTGCTATATAATGTTTCATAGAATGATTCCACAATTTGTAACAAATGTTCTCTGTTTGATGTGATGTTGCAATTTCTATCCTTGAGTTTGGCTATTTGTTTATTTTCATTTGTGAGTTTGCTTCTCATTATTTTCATAATCTTATTTTCCTCAATGATTTTGAGGATTTTCTCATCTTTGTACTTTCTTAGGTTTTTTCTGATTTCTCTTGATACTTCCTTGTTCATTCTATTTATATCGTCGTTACTAGAGTTTTCGTCGCTTCTCAGTATTCTTCTTTGTTCAATTTTTTTCTGTGTTTCCAGACTAATTTTTTCTTCCTTCACGCTTTTTGGGCAGCATTTCTTTTGAGCTTCTGTTATTGCTTCTACTATTCTGTCATTTATGATGTTAATATCATTTGTTGATAATTTTTCTTGAAGGAATTTACCGATATGATCTTTAAAATTTTCCTCGTTGTTTGGAGATGTCCATATGTTTATTTGCTTCTTTTTTATCATATTGTGTCGTTCATAGTTGGTATTTAACACAATTGTGGCTCTCACCATACGATGGTCGCTTGATTTCGCAAATTTATTTAGCACTGTCACATCTGTAAATATGTATCTTTTATCAGTAATAAAGTAATCGATCTCGTTTGTCGTCTTCACATCTGGGCTTTTCCACGTCCATCTGCGGTGAGGTTTCTTGTAGTAGTAACTATTTATTAGGAATAGATTTTTCTCTAGTAGAAAGTTTAAAAGAGTGTCGCCACGGTTATTTCGTTCCTCACTTCCAAAATTTTCAAGAGCAGTTTCTGCTGGATCCAGTTTTGTACCTATTTTGGCGTTAAGGTCTCCACATATAACTGTGAAATGTGTGCGATTGTTTGTGATGGCTGTGCTTAAATCATCATAAAAGACTTCGATCTCCTCGTCTGTATATTCTGTTGTTGGAGCATAGACTTGGATAACTTTTAGATTATATCTAGTATTTATTTTGAACGTGGCATATGTAACTCTAGTGGATACTGATTGGACAGTTTTTAGATTTCTTGCTAGCTGTTTGTTTATGAAGAATCCGCCACCTCCTACTGACTCATGTTGTTCTCCGTGATAGTAAAACAAGTGGCCGGATTTTAGGGTCTCGAGGCCTTCACCTCGCCTTCTCCCTTTAACAGAAATGATATTACCCAAATTATAAATCGCTCTTGCTTGTGTAAACGGAGATAAGTCAAAAAAAGTGTTAAATGAGATAACTTCACAGAAGATCATGCTATACCAATATGTAATTAGTGTAAATGGATATATGTGCAACACTAGCTTTATTACTAGTCAACGTATATTGTGCTAAAATGAATAAGTACAAAAGTTTTAGTGCCATTGAAGATACTTCGGGTTATCTCATATTACACTTTTTTTGTGTTTGGCGCCAATTGATTTCCTCGACTTAACTAAATGTACACAAAGTTAGCAGTAGCTACCTATATTATTGTATACAAATTTTATTATTTTGGTGCTTTCAAGGATACATTTCATATTCTAAGTATACTGTTGGAAAGGTTTTGCTTTCTATTTACTTTGTGTGGTCATGAAGTGCAATTGGCTTGCTCCTGCATTAAACCCGAAAATCGAGAGGTGCAGAGTGAAATAATTGTGCCAAAGCAGCAATAAGTGTGTGTAAAGTTACAACGCGTATCGCAGTGTGAATAAACCGATAGTAAGTAGCTAATTACAAACAATAATAAGCAAAATCAGTTATTCCGATACGACCAGTTTCTGTTGTTTAATTTAGCGATAAGAGCAAAAGAACTAATTCGACCACGGGATTCTGACCGGTAGAAAAGCGGTGTTGCCGTAATGCAAAAATAGTAAAGAATTTAAAGAGAACAGAATTATACATTTTATTGTGAAGAAAACCACAGCTTAATATAAAACCGATCGATAAAAGCAAGACTTACGACGGGTTGACCGGGGTCTACTTTTTACGCGATTGGATAGTTGAACTGAATAGCTAATATCACGAGCACAATTAGAAAGCAATGGATAGTGAAGACGAGTACACCACGGATGAGGGCAAAAGAAGGAAAGGCTCACAAACATTTGGTTTTGGAAAGTGCGTAAAAACTAAAAGATCTCCAGACATGAAAGAGAAAAAAGAAGATAACTCAGGAAAAATAATGGATATGATCCAAGGCTTGCAACGATTTATAGAAGCAGAAATGAAGGAAATAAAACAAGAACAAAAAAAATGTCTAACAGAAATTCAAGATTTGAAAAAGGAAAATACGCAAATCAGAAAAGAAAATCAAGAGATCAAGAAAGATCTTATACAAGCAATGGACAGAATTGAAAGACTTGAGAACGAAAAAAGAAGAAATAATGTAGTAATTCAGGGACTACCAATAGAAACAAATAACGTAGAAACAGTGAAGAGCAATATGCAAAAATTTATAAGTACGCACCTGAACATTGAGATTGAAATAGAAAGGGCAATTAAAATAGGAGAAAAGACCTGTTTATTAGAACTAAAAGATAGTAACCAAAAATACACACTTATGAACAATAAAGCCAAACTAAGAAATATTAGGGAACACAAAGTATATATAAATGATGATATGAGCGAACAGCAGAGAATTATTCAAAAAGAAATTAGAGCTAAAGCTAAGGAAGAAAAGAGTAAAGGGAATACAGTCCAAATGGGGTTTCAAAAACTTATAATAAATGGAGAAGTATGGACGTGGAACAGGAAGATGAAGGCTCTCAACAAAGCCAGGAAGAAATAGCAGACCATCGGCCAAATAGAACTGATCAACATGGAATACCAAACAAGGCGAGAATAAGGTCTAACGATATAATTGAATTGGACAAAAAAGAAAATATAATACAAGATCAAGGGGCAAACAGACTACAAAAGTACATAAAAATGGCTACGTGGAACGTCAGAAGCCTTAATGGAAAAGAGAGAGAATTAATAGATGAATTTGACAAAGCACAATTAGATTTTTTGGCGATCACGGAAACTAAAAAGAAAGGTCAAGGAATGGATGAATTGGATAAAGAACATGTATTTTTGTACAGCGGAGTCAGTATCGATAGTAGAGCGGCAGAAGGTGTAGGATGCCTAATGAGAGCAAGTTATATGTCATATGTTAAAAATTGGAAATGTATATCACAAAGAAATTTAAAGATAGAGATAACACTAAATAAATCAGAAATAACAACTATATTAGTCACATATGGCCCGAATGATGACGAACCATTGAAAGTTAAAGAAGAATATTGGGAAGAGCTCAATGATGCCATAGAAAATGTGAAAGGTAGAATAGTCATTCTAGGCGATATGAATAGCAGAGTTGGTAAAAGAGACGATGATAACATAGATATTATGGGTATGCAGGGGAAGATACAAGAAACGATAATGGAAGAAGGATGATAGACTTTTGCATGGAGAATAATTTGATTATCACCAACACATTTTTTGAACACAAAGATATACACAAGTTTACGAGAGAAGTCAGAAGCAGAAATGAAAAATCAATTCTAGATTATGTTCTCATTAATAGAGAATTTAGGAAAGAGGTCACTGATGTCAGAGTTAAAAGAGGCCCGGAAATCTATAGTGACCACTATCTGGTAATGGCAAAGATAAGATTACCCCAAAAAACCCCTAAAACCACCCAACAAAAAACAAAAAATAATAAAGTGAACGAGAATATCCAAAACTATAAACTAAATGATCAAAAAGTCGCGGCCATGTTCAAAAGTAAAATAGAAGAAAAACTAGCCAAATTAACTAATGCACATAGTACTGACAACTTACAGGAAACTTGGAAACAATTTAAAGAAACCATCGTGACGACAGCAAAAGAAACGTGTGGAATAAACCATGTAAACAGAAATAAGAAGCAAACACGATGGTGGGACGATGAATTAAAAGCCCAAATAAAATATAAAAAACAGAAATGGAAAATATATTTAAACAAGAGAACAGAAAGTAGTTACGAAGAATATAAACGACAAAGAAAGGTGGTGAAAGAAATGGTGCTGAAGAAGAAGAAGGAAGCCTGGGATGAGTTTGGAATGAAGATGGAGGCAGATAGCCGGGGTAACCAAAAATTGTTTTACAAGGCACTAAAGACGCTAAGAAAAGGTAAAGAAACAACGACGAAACAGGTGAAAAGTAAAGACGGCGCACTGATTACCAGACCAAATGAGATTATGGAAAGATGGAGACAATACTTCAGCGAACTCCTAACACCAAGACAGCCGAAAGAGGAAACTGTAATGATAGAAGTAGAAGGAGAACATGGGCAAGAAAATTATATTAAAATAGAAGAAGTTAAAGAAGCAATTAACAACACAAAGAGAGGTAAATCGGCTGGTCATGACAAAATCACTGCAGAAATGTTAAAAACAATGGGACCGAAAGGAGTTGAATTTTTAACCAAAATTATGAACATGGCTTGGAACCGATGTACAGTCCCCGAAGATTGGAGAATTGGCATAATACTACCAATCTTTAAGAAAGGAGACCCAAGTTCTTGTGAAAATTATAGAGGAATTAATCTACTTAGTATCGTCTCCAAAATATATGAAAGCATCCTAGAAAAGAAATTAAGACACATCGTTGAACCACATCTGGATGAAGTACAAAGTGGGTTTAGGAAGGGACACAGTACGCAAGACCATATATTTACGTTAAAACAAATAATTGAGAAGGCTAGAATAAAGAACACAGAAATATATATGGCTTTTCTAGATATTGAGAAAGCATTTGACAGAGTGTCCCAGGAAGCAGTCTGGAAAAGTCTGCAAAATAGAAATATTGACCATCAACTAACAGGTGCTATCAAAAGTCTGTATCAAAATAACAAGAGTTATGTACGTAAGGATAACTTGGAATCAGAGATGTTTGCAATAAACGAGGGTCTAAGACAAGGAGGTGTTATGAGCCCCACACTATTCATATTGATTATTGACGACATAATTAAGGAAACAAAAGCAAGTATACACAAAGTACATATCGGATATAGTAAACTACGACCGGTTGGTATAGCTGAGTGTGCATTCGCAGATGACCTCATGTTATGCGCTTCCAACGAAAGGGACCTCCAGAAAAATATAGATACCTGGAATAATGAGCTGGCAATCAGAAACATGAAGATTAATGTTAAGAAAACCAAGGTAATGCTAATAGCGAAAACTAACCGAAATGTTAACATAGAAATTAACCAACAACTCATAGAACAAGTAGATGCATTCAAATACCTAGGGGTTACAATAGACAGAGAAGGTACCATGCAGAATGAAATAACAGAAAGAATCAGTAGTGCTTCAAAAGTGTACCATAATCTTAGTAGAGCATTCATAGGTAAACCGGAAATCAGCAGAAGAACCAAAATGACAGTTTATAAGACAGTATTCCGACCAATCTTGATATATGGAAGCGAGAGCTGGGTTTTAACAAAGCAATTAAAAAGCAAGATACAAGCCATTGATATGAAATATCTATGACGAGTCAAAGGAATAACACGACGAGACAAAATAAGAAATGAAGATGTTAGAGAAGAACTGGGCACAGAATCAGTACTACATGCTATTGAAACACAACAAATAAAATGGTTGTCATTGTGCAGAATGAGTGACAACCGACCCGTTAAGCAAGTCTGGAAGGCTAAAGTGAAAAGGTTTAAAATTAGAGGCAGACCACGGAAAACCTGGGATGACGAAGTAGGGCAGATTTTGAAAAGTAGGGGATTGGAATGGTCAGAAGCTCAAAATAAGGCAAAAAACAAGAAAGAATGGACAAAATTCGTGCACAGAATAGAATAAATTTAATAGAATAAATATTTTCATTAGATTTGAGATGTAATGTATATCTGTAACCTGTAATTGTATTGTATTGTATTTACCTCACACCTTAGGGTAGAGAGGTTTTCATATATATATATATATATATATATATATATATATATATATATATATATATATATAAATATATATATATATATATATATATATATATATATATATACTTTGTGTGGTCATACTGATGTACTGAAGGTGTAGTAAAGTTATTATATTTATAACTTAACAAACCGATTTAGTAAACTCTTTTCAAAAGTAAGGTTATGTCGTCTTCACGTGTGCGTTATATGCTTGAATTATGTTTCAACAGGCAAGATGATAATGGTGAGTATGATAAAAATATTTTTGATATTTTTAAATGTCAAAATATGTATAACGATAATTATTTATACAATTAGTTTAAGAAAGTAACAGTTTGGAGCCGAGGCCTAGCACTTCAAAACAAGAATTATTATTTTATTCTTCAGGTACGTATTACATAAATTGTTTACGTTTCTTGCTATTTCATTCCTCAAGCTGATTTTAACGTATGTAATATAGCTTCGTTTATTGTCATTGCAAAGTTGGCTTCTGATGAAGAAGGCGACAATGATTTGTTTGGATCTGACGACAGCATTGCTGATAATACTTACATGCCAAATCATCCGATACGATACAGATTCAGACAGTGATATGCAAATTAAACAAAAAGTGAGGCGAAATGACAATAAAGAACAGTGTGACAACATTTTACAAGCTGACAATAAAGGAACTGCTTTGCATGAAGACGCTTATGAAAGTGAGCCTCCGGCAAAGCGTAAACGAGGGAGAAAAATTATTAAAGGAGACACTAGAGAAGTTAGAAAAATAAGAAAAGTAACAAAAATTCAGAAAATTCATATACCACTAAAGCAGGTAGAATTGTCCGAGGTCGTAGATCTGAAAAACTTATGAATTGTCGCAAAGGTTTTTCAACAAAAGTAGACGAAGAAACTCAACAACTACTATTCAATGAATTTTGGAATATGAATAGTTTTAACAAACGAGTCGCTTATACTGTTAGTCTTATCAGCAAAAAAAAAGTAAAAGAACTCAAAAAGCAAATGAAGCTAATAGACAAAAGGTAAGAGAATGTGCATATGCATATTTTATGTGAAACGCGAAAAATCCATGTTTGAAAAAGATGTTTTCAAAAAATTTTGATTTATCTAATAACTTTATCGCAAATGTTTTGCTTAAAGCAAAATCTTCAGGTATAGCATTTAACGATAAATAACGCAGACACGAACCTCCCAACAAAACAAGTGAAGAAAATATAATAAAGCAACATATTACATCGATTCCGAACTACGTAAGCCACTACTGTCGACAAAAAAGCGACAAACGAGTTTTTCCTTTATTTTATACGCTCACTAGACTAGACGAAGAATATAAAAAATTGATATCACCACGAAATCCTGTCGATCGTAAGGTATACGAATCTGTGTTTCATACTATGAATATTTCTATTAAAACGTTTAAAAAGGATACGTGTCAAACACGCAATAATTACAAGGCCATAATTCAAAATGAACATAGTGCAGAAGCTAGAGAAGACTTAAGAAAAACGTTAGACAAACACATGGAAGAAGCTGAAAATGCTGACGCCGCTAAACGCAAGGATAAGGAAGAAGCTGCCAGAGATGATTCCAAAATAGTCTATTCGTTTGATTTACAGCAATGCCTGCCAACTCCAGATTTAACGACGTCTATTGCTTTTAACAAGCGGCAACTTTGGACATACAATTTGACCTTGCATCAATGTAATAACAATCAAGCAATTTGTTACATGTGGTACGAGACAATTTCAGGAAAGGGTGCTAATCAGATTGCTTCATGTCTTTATAAAGAACTTCAAACTTTACCGCTTGCAATAAAACACGTTACGCTTTACTCAGATACTTGTGGGGGTCAGAACAAAAATTCCCATTTAGTGGCTATGTTTTTAATATTAATGAATCAATCTCATTTATAATGCATAGATCATAAATTTTTGACCCCAGGATATACTCATATGTAGTGTGACATAGATCACTCCATGATTGAGAAAAAAGGAGGATGTTTGAACACAAAATTAAACATCCACGTGATTAAGTTCAGCTGGTGAGATTATGTGGCCATACGAATCCATTCGAGGTAACCGAAATGAGTAAAGACGATTTCTATGACTTTGCAGCATTTTTTAAGGAGAAATAATAAACTAAAAAATTAGAAGAATCTGAAAATCGATTTTTATGGCAAGACGTGAAGTGGTTAATGTATGAAAAGGAATATGGCAGATTTGCATATAAAACGACCCTCGACGAAAACGAACCGTTCAGCTATATGAACTATTTAAGACGCAGGCAAAATGATTGTTCTACAGAACATTTAAAAAAATAGGTTTCCAAATCCCATTACTGAAGAAAAGAAAAAAAATTACTTGAATTGCTGCCTTATACTAGTGACGTTTTTCATCAGTTTTATGAAAGCCTATCGACACAAACAAATGTAAAGGAAGTGCTTCCAGATATTAAAGATAATTATACTCAAGGCACTGTATAAACGGATATAACTGTTCATGAATGAACTATAGTCTCAACCATATTCTACCATTTATCAATCCATCAATTAATAGAGTACCGGCATGTAAGTTTGTCTGTTTAAACTTTTTATACCTTTTTATTCATTTGATTCATTTTAAAATAAACCACAGACATGTAATATTGGCATAATTATTGTAATTTTTAACATCTAATTTGTTTATATTTATCAGACAATACCCTAATATGGGTTTTTTATCATTTCAGCATTTATTTAACTTTGTATCGCGACCTGAAGATGCTTTGCATATTGTAGAAAGCGAAACCGGTCGTCTGAATAGTTAAATTAAATTGATTGTGAGTAAGTCTTATTTATTATTTCTTTACCTATTTGGATATAACTGTATTTTTCATTTTGTGTTAATTGAGATAACTCACTTTTTTTTGTTAGGTAAGAGTTACATGTTGGGTTTAACATTGTTTTTGTAGTTTATTAGAATAAAAATCATTTACAATAAAAAATGTATGCTTTCTTACAATGAAAAACGTTCATTAAAATGGTCATAATATTCTGCAATATTTCAGCGGATATTTTCACATCCCAAATAAAGGCCTTAAGCTATATGAGAATCTATGGCAATCAACAAATTAAAAAACACAGACATAATTTTGAATGACCAACTTAAGGCAAACAGTTTTCCTCTCCTCAACCTATTCAGTTAAAGACTATAAAGTGTAAACACATACCAAAAATAGATCACTTGGGAAAGGCACTCTCCCGAAATTGCTGTAGTGATAAGATATTATAAAGAATTTTGTGGAAGTGTATTTTTTTGTTATTCAAAATGAATTTCCATCAAGTAACGGTCGAATCCATCACTTACTATATATAACTGCCATACAGACTATTGTCATAAGTCATAATATTGTACTCTGTATTTATATAAATGACCATGAAATGTAATATTTTAAATAAAACAATAAATTTACATAATAGTTTTTCAGAATTTGAAGAATTTTTGCTTTTTTGAATACCACAAGAATTACTGATGAAGCTCCAGATGGACTTAAGGATCGCCTTATATAAGCATTTTGATATACAATGTTAATTTTGAAGTTTTGACCAATCAACCAGTACATATTGTAACGAAATAGCCCTTTTCCGATGCGGAGTACGTGTCACAATCCTTAGAAGGATGGACTATTTCAGATGATTCTAGAATAATACTTTTGGTATATATATATATATATATATATATATATATATATATATATATATATATATATATATTAATTAATTAATATTAATAGATAAAACATAAAAAAACTCATTGTGCCCAAGACTGCGATGTAGTGCATTAAAGCCCTTCCCCCTTTTTAAATTCAATGTTTGTTTCGTCCCTTCTAAGTGTTTTCTGTTTTAGTGTGTTTAAATTATCCTTAATTGTTTGTATTTTAATATTTTATCTACTTGACTTTCCAATAATTAACTCATTGCCAATAAAACTTTATCAAAGTAATTTAATAACTACAAGTTGGAAAATAATTGCACACCCACATAATTTTTACATCTAAACTTATTCATTGTCATAAAACTGTCACCTTCATAAAACAATTACTCAATAAATAACACACATTTCAAAAAAATATATCTCTCGAATAAGTATAAATAGCTTTTAATAACACAATGGTATATTACATCACTTTCATTTAACAAACAATCTCACACATATCTCTTCTTCATTGGATCAAATCTATCTCCTCAAGAACTTCCCGTTTACTGTCAAACAACTGCAATAATAGAATTGAGTTATAGTTTATTCGTCTTCCGGGTTTGGACCGTGTCATTTGTGAGTGACCCAAAAGTGGGTTCATCTCACTGGAGATGAACCCACTTTTGGGTCACTCACAAATGACACGGTCCAAACCCGGAAGACGAATAAACTATAATTCTGACTCTGGCCGTGGAAGCCTACGATTTCATAGAATTGAGTTCTCCATTCAACAATATAAAGTAGTTTTAACAATGTTCTACCATCCATCTATTAATAGAGTACCGGCATCATTTGTTTAACTTTGTATCGAGACCTGAGGATGCTTTGCATATTGTAGAAAGCGAAACCGGTCGTCTGATAGTTAAATTAAATTGATTTTGAGTAAGTCTTATTTATTATTTCTTTACCTATTTGAAATGGACTCACACAAGCAACACATTCATGATATATATATATATATATATATATATATATATATATATATATATATATTATATATATATATAAGTAACGAGGATATTAAGTTTAGTTGTTAAGATACTATCGAACTGTAAACTTGTAAATAAATATATTAACATAAATTAGAACCGTTCTTTTTTATTAAAAAACAGTACAGTATGTTTAAATTGAATGCTCAGTTGTGTTTGTGCTTTTGATAAATATGTGCTTCTGCCAGGTAAGTTGTTTGTCAAGATAGATTCCTAAGTTATTTTATGTTGTTTGCCTTACTTAATTGCTTGCCATTGAGTGTGACTGATGGGCTTTTACTTCGTTTCATTATAAAGGTTTTTTTTTTTCTTGGCTTGGACAATTATCATTCATTATGAAGGTTATATATGTTTACTTAGCCTCATTTACTACAATTTGCAAAATTTCTATTTTATGTTTTTAGGTTTTTTTGAAAATTTTCTTATGCATTTGTGGGCCTAGAGTACATGGTATGGATTGCGGTGTCGTCTGCAAAACTAGCAGCTTTTGTGTTACTGCTAGTTAGGAGATCTGCAGTGTACATTAGGAATAAAATAGGTCCTAGTACGCTTTCTTTAGGAAAAACTATTTTGACACTATGGAGCTGAGTGTATTCATAGTGCTGCTTTACCAGAAAATGTCTGGAGGTAAAAGAAAGGATATGGAAATTGTTTCTTTATCTTATAAAGTAGCCCTTCATGCCAAACCTCATTAAAGGCTTAACTGACATCTAGGAAGGCTGTTGAAAGGTAGGATTTACTTTTCAGCACGTAGAAATTTTTTTTACTAATCTGTGGACTGTTCAATTATCCCATTCTTTATCCTGAAGCCGAATTGATGGTCCAGAATAAGTTTTTTTAATCAATAAAAGCTATTCGAATACCTTTGATAGAATTGGCAGCATCCTTATAGGTCTATCGGATTTTAGGTCTTCTGATTTTTTCCAGGTTTTGGTGTCAAGATAATAAGTGAAATTTGTCATTGATTTGGAAAGTAGCCTGTTCTGATGATGGCGTTAAAGATGCGTCGCAGAGATTTGTACCCTTTTATTGTACATCTTTGCAATAACTTTCCTGTTATCAGATCAAGGCCTGGAGCTTTTTTTGGATTTATATTTTTTATAATTGTATTTGTCAATTCGGTAAGCGTAAAGTTTTTAATCGTTAAGTCATAGAAATAAACGGAATATTTGTTCCACAAATTAGGATGGCGATGGAAATTAGTAGGGTAATTATTTCCAGTAAGAAATAAAAACACAAGTATTAAACAAGACGTAATTTATTGATTAACTTTGTTACTAGGTTACAACTAGGTTAAGATTTAACCAAAGTTTTATCACAAGGTTTTTATATCTAAACCACCGATCATTATCACAAAATAGCATTAAAAATATTGGACTTCGCATCGCATCTTTTATACTATATTCTATTTTGTATTCTATTTAAGAGCAGGCATTCCTGGGGATGAATATTCACATGTATTAAGTTTCAGACGCCAAGTTTACGTATACCCTCCCTACGAAGATTTTGAATTACAAACATCAGTACTTATTTCCTTCGAAAGGAATGAACACAGAATCTTCCTTTCTACAGATAAAGTACATTGTTTTATCTGTAAACAAACAGGACATATAGCCTCCAACTGTCCGAATCTTCCAACAGACAATACAATCCCAACCGAATACATACCAACAAGCCCCAACTCATCCATAAAAATTTCATCTCTCTTAACACATAATGCCAAAGATCCACAAATCGAAAATAAAGACTCCAACACTGAAACTACACCATCAGACCAAATTACCATAACACAATTATCTCAAAAACGTGGACACTCTGAAATAGAAACTCCTAGTGAACTAACAGGCCCTGAAATTCCTGAGAAAGAAACTCACCCATTGTTAAATATGCCTCCCCCTCTATCAGCTTCCCCCAAAAAAGGTCCCAAAGCTACGAAAAAAAAGCACAAACCTGGTACTCCAACATAATTAGTATTAACCGAAACCACCAAGAAAACAATCTAAGAAGCATACAAACAGAATCCACAAACCTTTTAAATACCCATAGATACTTTTTTTTTCTTCCTTGTAAAGTCTACTTTTAATGTAAAAAGTCTACTTTTAAACCTGCCTACTATATATCCAAATTTTTCAGATAGATCCTTAAAACACCGATTTACCAGTTTAAGTAAAAAGATCAAAAAACAACTACAACTAGAATCCTCTGAAGCCACAAGTTTTTCAGAATCAATTTCATCAAGCGAACTAACTGACGATGAGTGCCTTTCCAATCGATCGCAAAGGTCGCAGCACTGAAAAATCCCCCCTTCTAATATTCTTCCCATTCAATTTAATCCAGTAGAATTGTGATGGGTTTTTATTTCACGTCTAGAGAATCTCCAACTTATTGTTGCTGATACTTCATCCAATTTCATTTGTTTGCAAGAAACCAATTTCTCTAAAAACCATAATCCATACCTTAAAAATTACGTTGGCTACAACTTTATACGAATATCACATGCACGAGCTAGTGGTGGGAGCTCTATATTTATTTCTACAGATATATTCCACCAAGATTTCCACTTAACAACAACTCTAGAAACCCTTGCTGTTACTGCTTGGTGTCCAAATAAAATCGTAATTTGCAACGTATATATTCCTTCCTATTACACCATAACAGCTCTCGAAATTACAAACCTAACTAACCAACTTCCTGTACCATTTATCTTGGTTGGAGATTTTAATGCACATAGCACTATGTGGGGCTCCAGTAATACTTTTTGTAGAGGCAAAATGATTGAAAATATCATAATCAATTCCAACCTTAATTTTCTAAACACTGGAAGCAGCACATACTTTCACATCCAAATAGGTACTCTCTCTTCCATTAATTTAAGCACATGTAATCCAGAATTATCTACTCATCTTACATGAAAAACACTGTAAAGTCTCTATGGCACTAACCATTTTCCCATTTTAATTTCTAACAATGATAACTCACAAAGACAAAGCAAAATTAAGTGGAAAATTGCTCACGCTGACTGGGATCTATTTAACTTAATTGTCAAGGAACAAACAAATAAAATCTCCTTTACGAATTCTGCTGATGAAGATCTTAACATGTTGATTGATTGTATTATAACTTCCGCTGAAAAATGCATCGGTAAATACCACTTTGGTCCCTCCAAAAAATATGTTCCGTGGTGGAATAAATCGTGTAAACTAGCTGTAAAAGATTGTAAAAAAGCATTAAACGGATATCGTAAAACTAGAAACCAAGCGAACCTAATAAATTTTAGAAAACTAGAGCTAAATCTAAGCGATTTGTTAAAGAAATCAAAAAGAACTCATGGAACAAATACATCAGTAGCATAACTTCCGACATACCTTCTAGTCAAATATGGACTAAAATAAAACAGATGAAAGGTAGATATACAACATACAAAATTCCAGCCGTTATAGAAGATAACAATGTCATAACTGATGACCAGCAGATTGTAAACACACTTGCCAAATACTATTTAAATAAAATTAAACATGATAACAACTGTACTGGAGCAACAAACATAAAAAACAAATGTGTTGTACATAAAAATCCAAATTCCAATGATCATCCTGTCAATCTCCCACTAACAATCGACGAATTAGTCGAAGTTGCTAACTCCCTAAAGAACAGTGCTGTAGGGCCGGATGACATTGCATCGATATTCCTAAAACATCTACATGAAGATATCCTAATAAAGTTACTAGAATTCTACCACAACATATGGTTAGATAACCAATTTGCATCATTTTGGCGACAAGCTCTAACAATTCCACTCAAAAAAAATGATACTTCTGCCATTACAACTATGTCATTTAGACCCATCTCATTAACGTGCACACTTTACAAACTCCTGGAAAAAAGTGTCAACAAACGCTTACTTTCGGATCTTGAAAAACATAAAATTATCAATACCGTTCAATTAGGATTTCGTCCAAATCGTTGCACGATGGATAATCTTATCACTGTTCAATCCGATATCATAGAAGAATAAGGTTGTTTCTCTAATAGAAACAACCTTATTACTGTCTCACTCGATATAGAAAGTGCTTTCGACACAGCATCAAGACCGGCAATTCTAGAAAAACTTAAAGAGTCTAATTTATCTGGAAACGTATATGTATTTGTTGAGAATTTTTTAACTAACAGAAGTTTCTGCAAATGGTAAAATGTCTCCCTCATATATCCTGGAGACAGGAGTACCTCAAGGATCAGTCCTCAGCACAACCTTATTTTTACTGCTTCTTAACGACCTGAGTTCCGTAGTACAACCCCCTGTCAAACATAATATCTATGCGGATGATCTAGTTATTTACTGTTCGGGTACAGTAACAAGCTCCACTAGCACTCTTTTGCAAAATACTATTAATAACATCTCTTACTGGTCTAACAAAATTGGTTTCAGCTTCTCGCCTACAAAGTCTAAAGTGAATAAATTTAGCAAAAAATATTAACAAACTCTTCCACTCATAAAATTAAAAGAGCATCCACTACAAGTAGTTGAAAATCACAAATTTTTAGGGGTAATTTTCGACAAAAAATTAACATGGAAGACACATATAGAAAAAACTAAAGCCAGTGCTTCAAAAAATATAAATCTCTTAAAATCGCTAGCTAATCGACAATGGAGAGCCGAGGAAGAAGTCCTATTAAGTTTATACAGAGCCCTAATAAGATCTAAGTTAGACTACGGATCTATATTATATATGTCTGCCCCTAAAACTTATTTAAAATCACTAGATACAATACATCAATTAGAATATGTCTTGGAGCCTTCAGATCTAGCCCTACAGAAAGCATGTCGAATCGTGTGAACCCCCTCTAAATATTAGAAGACAATGTCTATTAAACTCCTATTTTACTAAGGTTTCTGCAAACCCAAATAATATATCTTTCCAACCTATTAAAAATTTTCAATTAACAAGAGCACACAGTAGAGCTACTGCCAATTAATTGCTACAGTTTCTATTGCCACTCTTAGAAAATATTGACCTAAATCTCACCACCCCCATTATTCAGCCCAATACTCCACCTTGGCTAAAAATATTACCTGACTTTAACGTAAATTTGTGCAGATAAAAGAAAATGGAAACCTCCACGATACTCATGAAACAAACTTTTAACGACATAATTAATAGAGACAAGTTTGATAAAATTCACAGATGCATCTAAAAATGAAGAAAGTGTCGGATGTGCTGTTACTTCCACAAATGACATACTAGCAATGTATAGACTACCCAAGATGACCAATATATTAACAGCAGAACTCTAAGCTATACTTAAAGCTCTAGAGATTCCCATGCAGGGTACCAAAAACTTAGCAATCTGCACAGATCCATTATCATCCATAAATTCGATTAGAAAAATCTACACATTAAATCCTTTAGTTAATGAGATCCACGAAAGATGTATAGCACTTACTAAATCAAACACTTCGGTTTCGATGATATGGAATCCTTTACGAGTTGGTATTAAAGGAAATGATACTGTTAACCACGCAGCAAATGAAGCACGTCGCTCTGACCTTTTAGATGAAAAAGTCCAAATGTTTCAAGACATAATAATTGAAATAAAAAAGTTATCTACCTCAATTTGTAGAATCAATGGAACAGGTTGACTACCCAACTAAAGTCCATCCAACCAAACATTTTAGGACCTAGAATTGTTACAATGGAAAGAAAATCAAAGACCATCATTAGAAGGCTCAGAATTGGGCACACGCGGCTAACCCACGGATATCTGATAGTTTCCGAAAAACCTCCAAACTACCAATATTACAACTCCCGTCCAAGTGTAGACCATATACTTGTGGAATGCAACCAGTACGCAGCAGTACGGATCAAACATGATATCCACGTAAGTTTATGTGATATTTTAAAATCTAAAAACAATATGTCTAATATGATAGAGTTCCTTAAAAGCTGTTAATTATACCACCTGTTGTAATTGTATCATCTATCTATATTTCAATTTTGTAATCATCCGCTACTATTGAAATTTATTGAATAAATGTAACTTAATTTATTGTTATTCTGTAATACAGTTCCTCGTGCCAATGACCGCAGCAGCCGAGACATGTAATTTGAATTAAAAAAAGGACCGATCACTGTCCAATATACACTATAGCAGTCTTATTAATAAAAATTGCTTAGTCCGAAGTTAGTCTCGGACTAGTTACTCCCAGATTAAGCGAGTACTAACTTCATTTTCAGAATGTTATTAATAAACATGGACTAAGCTCAGACTAACTAAACCTTCCTTAGTCCTAGGTACAACAAGTTTATGTTGGCAACCATTGCGAAAAAGAAGAAAAATGGAGAGAATTTTGTAAAAAAGAAGAAAAATATTTGAGAATTTGACAGTTAGCATAAGTTGGAGCACGCAGAGTTAATAATTTTAGTTGGACTGTGTTTTAAGAAAGTTTGTTTATATTTTATAATATTTTTTTTATCTGAAAAGTTTAAACTTTATAAAAGTTCAAGAGGAAACTTTAAAAAGTATTTTATTACAAAGGGAAAATATAGAAAATACTAATAAACATAATGAATTGTAAAATATTTTATTAAACAAATTTTATATAGGTATTTTTAGTAAAATTCATGCAGCGATGCAGGAAGATGTAAACATTAAATCGTGTCCGAACCGGTATGAGCTGCTGAAAACTTCGGCAGACGAAATAAAGATGGACATTTCGGTTAGTTTTTAAATATTTTTGAAGAACTGTTACTTGCATTTATGCATAAAACATTCATTAATTTTATAAATCGGATTATTTTTTCACTTACTATGTATTCAGTGATAATTTATTTACTATGCAATAAACACGAATACCTATTTGAGAAAAGAAAAAAAATAATAAAGTGTCATAATATTATACTGTTACTTATCGGAACGGGTAGACTCATTTGGAGCATCTTTAACAATTATCTGTTAAATTTATCGTTGTTTATATGCCCTGCATCGCTTAATGAAAAGGTATAGATGAATATTATTTCACTGATTTCTATGGTCATTAAGTTGTTCTATTAATCTTAAGTCGTTGATAAAATAATCTTCCAATATTAAATAATGTATAAATAATCAAAAACAATTTAGGTTATGAATACCAAAACGAAACTCAACTCAATTTCAATTGTCAAGTTAGTCACTCTCTAAACCTGCCACTACCTCGGATTAAATGTTAGTCCAAGACTAGCCAAGGTTTAGCTTGGTCTGTCCTTAGTCGCTGTTTATTAATACGAAAAATGAATGTTATTGGTGTAGTCCTGGGACTAATGTTAGTCCAAGGTTAGTCCGTGTTTATTAATAAGAGGGTTGAGTTTCAATGTTTTACTAATAAAATTGTCACATGATATACTTGATTAATAACGAGCGTAACTTAATAGTTAATATAGTATAGCTAAAGTAAGTATAAGTTATATAACTATAGTTATGACTATATATAGTCATAACATATCTCCACCTTACCTTTTTCGAAAACATCAACGATACGCTCATATAAAAATAATTATATACTAATGACAGTAAACAATGAGATATCAGATATCAACTTTTATAATGTCAGTTCGTTAATGCCTGTGTCACGTTTTACGTTTTGGTAAGTCATATATATATTCATATTTTAAAATATCTGTTTGTCCTTATATATATACACATTTTAGAATCTTGACAAAGGCAAGGGTTTCCTGCCGAAACGTTGATTGATTGCAATGGAAAATAAAATCTAGTTCCACATGTAACATATTTTTATTGAACCTAAACCCAAGAAACATTAATTTTATATTAAATATAATACGGTTCAAGAAACTCAAAACTACTATATATATATATATATATATATATATATATATATATATATATATACATATATACATATATATATATATATATATATATATATATATATATATATATATATATATATATATATATACATATATATATATATATATATATATATATATATATATATATAAACAATAATTACAATAAGCACATATTACTAATTGCTACAGTTAATCTATAAGCTTAGAACCTATGACTAAATAATACAATAGTTTTATCACTAAGTTATATATAAGTTAAAGGTAATGTAGATGAAAAACAAGGGGTCATATTCTGTTGAACTGAATGTCTTTCAAGAAACCAATTAGGTTAAAGACTTGATCGGGCGAGTTTAAAACGTCTTTGATATTTGGCTTAAGTTTATGTTGCACTCTGTGTCTTGCGTACCCGGGACACTCGATTAGGATATGTTTCACAGTTAATACACTTGAGCAGATTTGGCAATTGGGCTTCGGCTCGGATTTCATTAAATATTCGTGTGTAAATCGGGTATCTCCTATTCTTAATCGTTTCTAGACATTTTTGGAAGTTCAAATTTTTCAACAGTTTGCCGGATCTCATGTAATGCACTCTTGATTGTGTTCCAGTGGGTTTGCCAGGTATGATACTGTTTTTGCTTGAAAATTTGCTTTAAGTCATTACGGATTTAAATATAGTGAGCTCTTGAGGATTGACTGTTTACACAAGAAGCTTGCTTGGCTGCTTGGTCTGCTTTTTCATTACCGGGGATGCCGACATGGGATGGTAGCCAGATGATCGTGACATCTACACCTTGAAAAGCGAGAGCACTGTGTGTAACGTGGATTTTTTGCACTAAGGGATGCTGAGAATATAGACTTTTAATTGAATGTAGTGACGACAGGGAGTCTGTGCATATTGCTTGGTTTTATGATCTGTTTTTAGATTTTTAAAAGCCTCTAGTATCGCATAAAGTTCTCCAGTGTAAACGCTGCATAAACTCGGTAAAAAAGATGATTTTATTACTTCATCATGTGTGGTAACGGCACATCCAACGCCTGCTTCGCTTTTGGAGGCATCTGTATACAGAATTGTTTGGAATTTGTTCCTGCTAATGATTTCTTTGAAGTGTTGCCTTATGAGAAGGCTTGAGGTTTCATATTTACTGTATTCTAATAGGGAAGTGATTGAATGTAGGATTGGTGTATTTCAAGGCGGAGTATCTGGGATTGGGAAGGGATGTGTTTTAGTAAGGTCGATGGTGTTTTTTAGAGTTAATTTCTGGATATCTACTATTGATTGGATCCTTTGCGGGGTCTTCGGAGGCGATGTTGACGTAATTAAATGAGAGACTGGATTGGATGGGTTTGCGGATAAGGAAGCAAAGTAAGATTGAAGAAGATACTCTCGTCGAATCCAGAGAGGTGCTTCATTGCCTCGCAGTAAAAGCTATCTATGAGACTAGATTTGAAAGCGCCTAAGCAAAAACGAATAGAAGTGTTATGCACAGAGTTCAGTAGCTTTGAGTCAGATTTTGATGCAGACATGTATATGAAGCTGCCGTAGTCCAGTTTTGAGCGGATTAAAGCTCTATATATATTAAGTAAGATGTTTTCGTCCGCACCCCATGTGTACTTTGATAGTGCCTTGATGATATTGAGTCTCTTCATTGCATTGCCCTTTAATACACTAATATGCTGTTTCCAAGTTAGCCTAATGTCAAACGTTAAACCAAGTATTTTTTGATGGATAACTAGTTGCAATAAAGTTCCATTATTGACTAAACTTGAATTGACTAAACTAAGCAGAAACAGAAACTAAATGTTCATGTATAAATGTTTTTGCAAACTAAAAATTTTTAGAGAATTGACTAAAGCAGAAACAGAAACTAAATATTGAACTATAAACGCTTATGCAAACTAAAAACAACTAGAATATTGACAAACGTCAACTTTTGACAAATAACCAAAGGCGGACGTTAGATTTTTTATTAATTAAATACCAAACTAAAATTTTAGTATTTATTTAATTTATTCGTCAAAATTATCTTAAATCCAAACAAAACCCCCTTACTAGAAAATGTACAAAAAGATAACAATTTTGTGAAATAAGAATAAGAAATTCTTGGTATCTTTCATTACAATGAATCTGCTGACCTTTAGCACAATAATTAAATTCATGAAATATCAACGTAATTTCGTTTTCGTTAAAAATGCGTAAAAATTCTGTTAGAAATGCTAATTATATGTAATTCCTAACTTAGTTTTTGAAATGATATTATTTTAAACAATTGCAAATATATTTTTTGGTATTTACAGTATCTGGAAATTGTATGAAAAGCTTGACTTGATGTAGAAGAGACAGAAAAAGTCGTAATAAATGCAAATATATAAATAAATATAAAGTTGTTTTGTATTTTTTACAGGTATTGCTTATACTACCGTTAAAAGAATTTTCAAGGAGAGTAAAGACAATGGAAACAACTGGGAAAGTTATATTTTTCAGTCCAAGAAAAAACTACGTTAAGAAATCAACAATTACAAATCTGCCTCAATATCAAATTGGGGGACGAACAATTTGATATTGAGCAATTTGTTACATTCGCCGAATAATATATGATTTTAGCGGATTTTAGATTTTTAAGAAGGTACTTAAAAAAATGCAATTTAGTTGGAGAAAAACAAAAAATAATCGTAAAATTTTGGTGGAAAAATGGAAATAGGAACTTTGTTTGAAAAAAAGAGTAAAATATTTGAAACAGATAAAATATTTAAGAAAGCAAAATAGACCAATCGTTTATTTAGATGAAACATATACACAGCGGACATACTTCCTCGAAAAATTGGACAGGCGATTCCACAAAAGGTTTAGGTTCTGATATTTCTAAAGGCCAAAGGCTTATAATAGTTCATGCTGGAGGAGGGATTTATTAAAAATAGTTTGTTGATAGTCAAATCAGGGACCACATCTGGAGATTATCATTCCGAATTGAATTCGGTAAATTACGAGAAATGGCTAATGGAGAAGTTAATACCCAACATACCAACTAACTCAGTAATAGTTTGTGATAATCTCTCTGAGGGAAAGAAATGAAAGGCAGAATTTATAAAACAGCCACCAGACTATCAGCCCTTGGTCTCAAATGTTGAATAATAATTTAGGCTAGAAAAAGATCATATATTATTTGAATATATTGTGATGTTCTTGAGCATCTTATTGATGTTTATTAACAAAAACTACCTTTTCTGGATCTATAAATCACAAAGGTGTATATAGGATATATAACTAAAGTCTACACAAAACCAACCCACACCAACAGACATTTAAATTGTCACTCAAATTCCAACATAAATATCAAAAAGGGAATTATCAAACTACTATCTTCTTCTTCTTTAAGTGCCCTCTCCGCTATGGAGTTTGGCAATCATCATTGCTATTCGTATCTTTGAAGCTGTTGCTCTAAATAATTGGTTAGATGTGCACTGGAACCAGTCTCTTAAATTGCGCAGCCAAGATATACGTCGTCTCCTCATGCTTCGTTTGCCCTGAATCTTTCCGCGGATAATTAACTAGAGCAAAAATTAAAAGGATAGAAAAGAAATACGACACAAAAACATTTAAAACAACCAATACACTAAGATCTGTCCTTTCCAAAACCAAACCCAATAGCAAAAAGACGGACCAAAAAACTGCATTTATAAAGTACCTTGTGAATGCAAACAATTTTTATGTGTGAGAAACCTCAAGACCATTAAATGATAGAATTAATGAGCAAGAATCATATATTTAAAACATAGACTTCAACAGATCCCAGATATGCAAACATGCCTGAGATAATAAGCACAGAGTATACTGGAAAGATGCAAAAAACAAACAATAGAACAGACAGCAAAACAAGGAACATCGAATAATCAGCTTAGTAAATGAAAAAAAATGTAACAAACTCTACAGTAGAATCTAGCAAACTCCTCTCAGAATTTCACTTAAAATATGGCTATTCGTCCTTAAAATCAATTTCAAATAAGTCAACTGTCAAATTGATTACCAACCAGCTTTAATTTATAAATATTTTAGATTAAATCTAATAATGTCCCAAATTAAAATTTTTTTGCAAACGATTCCCATATTGAAAATTAAACTAGTAGCAAACAGTTTCTAATTTCGTAAAGTCTATCTTGCTAATACAAGGTTTTAGCTACCTAATAGAAATTTCGAACAAATTTTCCTTGACCTTTTACAGGTGAGGCAATGATAATTTGAAAATAGTCAGTATCAAATTGTATCCCAGCTTAGCTGGACACGTCTTGGTTAGAGTTAAGTTAGAGTTATGCGAGATAACTCTCGCATATTAGTCAGTGTTAGTTTAGTATTCGATCAAAATCGACGCATTTCTGGTTTAAGGGTTTTAGACTCTCGCGTATTGAGTTTATATTGTTGAACAGAGGACTAAAATCCCTTTCTAACAAGGTGCCATACGACCCCCTTTAGTATTTAAAATTTTCGTGGGGGTGCTTATAATTCAAAGGGGGTGCTGGAGGGGTATAATATTTTCATACTGTAAATTGTCAATTTAAGAATAAAAATCGACCTGTTTCAGGATTTTTTCATACAGTACTTAATAACGCTAAAAATGAATTTATTCTATACATATGGACCGCATGGTACGTACTGTAGCCGACAAAGAAGCAGACGTATTAATTGGTGAATGTGGAAATGAGAGCTTATTTGAGAAAGCTTCTTCAATTTTATTGAGAAAAAATTGACATAATTTCAGAAATGGTAGTGAACCCTACTTCTTCTACAGCCCAAGTTGCATCTATCTATGGAATCAGTCAAAAGACTACATCGAATGTTGGCGGAAAACAAATTTCATCCATACAAATTAAAAATTGTTAAACAACGTTCAGATGGTGACCCCGACCGAAGACTAGAATTCTGTGAAAATATGTCCATTAAAATTAACCAACAGCCCGATTACATAAAAACAAATTGTTTTAGTGTTAAATTTTTTCTCAATGGAAGTGTTAAAACACACAATGTGATGTATTGGATTAACACAAATCCTCAAGTCTTTCGTGAAACACATTGTTGTATATTTATATAGTTCTAATTTATTTGTCTTTATTCTAATTTATTGTCTATATTCTAATTTATTAAAACTCACGATAACTAATTACGAATTTATTAAAGTCTTTATTAATCCTAATTTATATTACAAATAATTTATTTACGTTTCGTTACAATTAAATCGCGTTTCCCGATCTTCTTATGACTGGCCAACAAAATAAAAATATGTCGTTTATATACAAAAACTTCCGCTATCTGGAAAGTTCGGCGACCTTCATAGAATCATCTCGTATTCACGAGGCTCTTGTAGACAGAGCGGCAATGATCTAACAACAGGTATCGAAGCGGTTCCAGAAAACTCGTATTCGTCGCTGTTATAGCGTAGGGGAACCCAACGTGTCTCAGGTAGATTTTGACCTACAAATTACGAGAATCAATAAAAAAGAATTAGTCATAAAATATTTACAGTTCTATATGCCATAACATTTAAAATCGTAACATTGCCCCCCTCTTAAAAGATGGTTCCTCCTGGGACCTTGTCGGAACTGGACTGGAACTGGAACGATATGCTGGTATCGGCAACTGGACCCTCTTTTACAACTTCCAGTTGTATAAAAATGACAAGGGACGGTTTTCTCTCCGCACCAGGAACTATGCGGATTGCAACAGACTAACACCTGGACTTCGGTGTCTTTAAAGATCTCCTCCACCATACTTCGAATAACCCTCCAATCTAATTCTTGGCACTCTAACTTTGGCATGGCTAACTTTTGCACGTCGGACTCTAGTACGTGCTCTCTCAATCGAAGTATATTACCTACTTTACCAGGTAGAAAAGGTAACGTGATGCATCTTGGAGTTTCAAGGTTTTACCAGGAGCTGGCACTTGGCATTGAAGTTCTGCAACTCGACCAAACTTCCTTCGAAAGACGGATGCCAACCCTGGTGCGCCTTTGATACTGGCCGGGATGGTAAGGGCCAGTGAGTAGTCATCGGGAAGCGCGAGTAGATCTTGCCTTTCTTCAGTGGTAACACCATGTCTTGCTTTACCGGTACCTCCATAGGCACCCATGAATTCCTCAAACGTGAGGTCAGACACATCTTGGACTTGGTTTACTTCCACTTCTTCGTGGTCACCCTCGAAAGACGCCAGCCGGTTATGGTGTACTATCATCGGCTTTCCTCTCGGAATCTTGCTTATTCGGTAAATAGCATCATTGATCTTCTCCATAATGAGGTATGGACCTTCCCAAAACTGCTGCAATTTGGAAAAACAACCTTTTCGCTTTTTGGGGTTATAAAGCCAGACTTTATCGTTCTTCTTAAAACACCCCTTTTTGGCTTGCGTATCGTACCGTTTCTTTTCGATCACTAGCGATCTGGAGATGGGAACGGACTAACTCGTGTACATCGTCCATTCTTCTTCGTAATTCGATCACATAATCTTCACCTGCTACATCTTCTCCAGGTCGACACCCAAACTCTAGATCACAAGGTAGTCGCATCTCGCGTCCCAATAGGACTCTGGCTGGTGTCTGGCCTGTTGATTCATTAACAGCAGATCTGTGGGCCATTGTGAAGAACGGAAGATATTGGTCCCAGTCTCACTGATGATCGGATACCATCTTTGTCAAATACTTGCCAACTGTTCTATTCATTCGTTCTACCATACCATCCGATTGCGGATGATAAGCCGTAGTTCTTGTTTTCTTCATACCTAGTCTATCACATATTCCTTAGAATAAATCGCTTTCGAAGTTCCTGCCTTGGTTACTATGGATCTCCAAAGGCACTCCAAATCGGCTGATATATTCTTGGATCAACTTATCTGCAACGGTGGCGGCCTTCTGGTCTGGAAGTGCGTAAATCTCGACCCACTTAGTGAAGTAATCCTTACCCGTATTGGGCCCAGTGGGACCCAGTCCCACTGGGCCCAATACGTCTTAACTACTGAGCCTAGGTTCGATATTTCTTGCCAAGGTGGTCGACGGTTTTCCTCTTTCCATTTTCGGATTTTCTGTATAACTGGATCTCTCTCTTGTTCTTCCCTGATCTTGGTAGGCGTCCAGTCGTCGTGGACCACCGTCGTTCTTATCACTGCTGCTTCCTTGGATTCCGTTTTGTTGCAGTGGGAACACTCTGATGAGCATGGTCTTCTGGAAAGAGAATCAGCGTTTCGGTGGCTAACTCCCGCCCGGTGCTCAATCTTAAAATCATATTCTTGTAGTCGTTCGATCCACCTGGCTATCTGACCCTCTGGATTCTTAAACTGCATCAACCACTTAAGGGCGGCATGGTCGGTTCGGATTAAAAACTTCCTTCCATAGAGGTATTGATAGAAGTGCTCTACTGATTTCACTACTGCCAGAAGTTCTCTTCTCGTGACGCAATAATTCCGCTCAGGTTTAGAGAGAACTTTACTAAAATATCCAAGGACCCTTTTCTGTCCTCCTTGAATCTGAGACAGCACTCCTCCAATTCCCACATTACTTGCATCTGTGTCTAAGATGAACTCTCCTTCTGGCAGTGGATACCCTAAAATTGGTGCTGTAATTAAATGCTTTTTTAAGGTCTCAAAGGCATTTTGGCAGTCTACATCCCAGCGGTATTCTCTCGCTTCCTCTGTAAGTCGGGTTAATGGTTTAGCGATATCTGCAAACTTCTTAATAAACCTCCGGTAGGAAATACATAGTCCCAGAAAACTTCTCACTTGGTGTTTGTCAGTTGGTTTTGGCCATTCCCTAATGAAATCGATTTTTTCCTTATCCACGGCCACTCTTTCTTTACTGACTATATGACCCAGATAATTGACTTTACCTTGAAATAGCTGGCACTTCTTGGGGTCTAACATCAATTGGGCAGCTTTAAGTCGATTAAAAACGTTTTCTAAATTCTTCAGATGGTCTTCAAATGTCTAGCCCAAGACGATTATGTCGTCTAGATAAACTAGGCATGTTTTCCAAGATAACCCTCTCAACACATTTTCCATAAGCCTCTCAAATGTCGCAGGAGCGTTACAAAGTCCAAATGGCATAACGTTGAATTGCCATAATCCATATCCTGTGGTGAAGGCTGTCTTTTCTTTATCTACCGGGTCCATTTCTACCTGCCAGTATCCAGACTTCAAATCCAAAGTAGAAAATAATTTACTTCCAGCCAATGTGTCTAATGTGTCATCGATCCGAGGCAGAGGATAACTATCTTTCTTGGTAACGTTGTTCAGCAAACGGTAATCCACACAGAACCTCGCTGTTCCTTCTTTCTTCTTAACCAGGACCACCGGAGAGACCCATGGGCTTGTAGAAGGATCTATCACCCCGTCTTTCTTCATTTCCTGAACAATCGTTTCAGCTTCCTCTCTTTTTGCCTGAGGTAATCATCGAGCTGTTTGACGAATTGGCTTAGCATTACCAGTTTATTTTACGCTTAACAACGGTAGTTCTTCCCGTCTTTCCTCCTTTCGGTACGAAAATATCACGATACTGCCGAAGAAATTCCCTTAATTTCCTTTTCTCAATCTGATTCAGAGACTGTCCAGCAACCGCAACCATTTGATCAAATTTATCGTTGGAATTATCAGACGTTGTCGTCTGACGGATTATGGATGTGACAGGTACACAAGTTCCTACTTTTGTCTCTTTCTTGATGGTCACTGGGTAGTCATTGACATTAATAAGTCTCACAGGAATTTCTTTAGCAGAAGTCACTAATTCTTTTCCAATTATGATTCCACGGCCAACTTCGTCGTCATGATTCCAAGGCTCCATCATAACAGGTGTTCCTTCGTCCACAATTCCCTGTAGCCGCGCTACTATTATCGTTTCATTTCTCGCAGGCACGACTGTATCTTCTTTAACGGCTGCTTGCATAGTGTTGTCATCATGTGGATGGAGAAATACCTCCTCGTTACCAACTTTGATTACCTTATTCTTAAAATCCAATTGCAATCCATGCGTATTCATTACGTCCATTCCTAATATAACATCCTCTTCGATGTCTGCAACTATAACAGTATGGACGAACTTTTCTGTTCCAATTCCTAATTGTACCTGGATTTCTCCATGAATGTTGGCATTTTCACCTGTAGCGGTCCGCAGTCGCAACCTCGTTGGTAACAGTTTCTTACGGCTGTTTATAACTGTCGGCCGAATAATGGTTCTGGTCGCTCCCGTATCCTCTAACAACGTCTGCTTTTTACCATTTATTTCTCCATCTACATATACACTATCTTCACGACATTTTAAAGAAGCTATTAGTATGAGAGAGTCTTTGGAAAAGTTCTGGGTCGAAGCTGCTCCCCTAAGGCCGACACGTTCTGGTTTTGTCTTCGGTCTTATGGTCTTCGTTTTCTTGTGTGTCATGCTTTTTATCATATTAAAGAGCTGGTCAAGTTTATCTTCGTCTCCTTCCTCTTTTACAGTCCTAACTTTATTGTACCCGCCAGAGGCTAGCGTAGCTGACTCGTATTCGAGGGCGGCAGATAAGACATCCATCAGCGTCTTGTGACGAGCTAATCGTAGTGTTCTTTACATCTCATGATCACGAAGACCATCAATAAACGTTTGGACGGCCAACTTTTCCATCATGTCTTCGGGAGCTGTTGGATAAGCATATCGCACTAATCTGGCAATATCTACTTCATATTCTTGAAGAGCCTCATCTTTCTTTTGTCTTCGATTTTTGAGCTGCGACTGATATACATGCTCCAAGTGTTCGTGGCCATATCGCATATTTAACCTCTTCTTCAGTTGTTCGAAATCATCCGTCTCCTCTACGGCTATGGTCTGGAGCACATCTAAGGCATCTCCTCGAAGAGCTATAGTCAGGTTTACAGCCTTTTCTTTTTCTGACCATCCATTCGCTCTTGCAGCTGATTCGAACTGTTTCATGTAGTTGTTCCATGACGATTTTCCGTCGAAAGTTGGAACTTTGACATGAACATCACCTCCGCTTCCTTCAAATTTCGGCCGTGTTTCCAACTTACATTTCGTCTCGTCTTCATTTGTCTCTGCTATAATTGGATTGTTTTTTCTCTCTGCTGTCCCTGTTTCCTCCATCTTCCTTTCCATCTCTTTTATCTTCTCTTCGAAGGTCAACATATCGGCAGCAACTTGGTTCTTTGACGAAGACACTCTATCATCGAGAGCAGACATCTCCGAAGTGACCTTAGAGATTTCCAAGGAGATATTAGCAGAAACTTTGCTTTCTAGAGAAGAAATCTCTTTAGATACTTTGTCTTTTAAGGAAGCGATGTCGCCGGAGACTTTATTCTCTAATGATGCGATATCACAGGAAACTTTAGCTACATCAGACGAGACTTTGTTTTCTAAAGAAGCGATATCGCCGGAGACTTTGTTCTCTAATTTAGAAATCGACGCGATGACAGCATCTTCAAATATATAAGTTTCCGGATCTAAACCTTCTTCCTCCAAAGCATTCTTTAGTCGTTGGACTAACTCAGCCTTTTTTCCGGAAGAAGCTAATTCTCTGTCCTCAAGATGCCTTCTTAAATTCGTAACTGTGAGCTCGTAAATCGTAGCCATTATTCACCAATTTCACTTCTTTTCAAAAATTCAAATTAAATTTATCTAAAATTCCACTTCTGCACCACTGTTGTATATTTATATAGTTCTAATTTATTTGTCTTTATTCTAATTTATTGTCTATATTCTAATTTATTAAAATTCACGATAACTAATTACGAATTTATTAAAGTCTTTATTAATCCTAATTTATATTACAAATAATTTGTTTACGTTTCGTTACAATTAAATCGCGTTTCCCGATCTTCTTATGACTGGCCAACAAAATAAAAATGTGTCGTTTATATACAAAAACTTCCGCTATCTGGAAAGTTCGGCGACCTTCATAGAATCATCTCGTATTTACGAGGCTCTTGTAGACAGAGCGGCAATGATCTAACAACTGGTATCGAAGCGGTTCCAGAAAACTCGTATTCGTCGCTGTTATAGCGAAGGGGAACCCAACGTGTCTCAGGTAGATTTTGACCTACAAATTACGGGAATCAATAAAAAAGAATTAGTCATAAAATATTTACAGTTCTATATGCCATAACATTTAAAATCGTAACAACATACTCACTTTCCAAAAAAAAAAAATTAATGTTTGGGCAGGTATTTTGGAAAACGACATAATTATGCCTGTTTTTCTCAATACTAACTTAACCGGTGAAGTGTATCTGGAGATGTTACAAAATGCAATTGAACCGTTCATACTTGAAATTTTGAAGGATAATCCAGATGAATTCGGCAACTTGGAAATAACGTTTCAACAAGATAGTGCTCCTGTAAAGCATTATGGTGCAGGAAGACGTTACCTCGATGGATTTGACGACAAGGTACGATATAATGGCCAGCTCGGTCACCGGATCTCACACCATTAAATTTTTTTTGTAGGGAAATCTAAAGTTTACGCTACAGCATCCGACCATATTGACATTTTGAAACAACGAATTGTTGAAGAATGTAGGGCAATTTCCCTCGTAGGGAACGAGTACGGCAAGAGTTTAAAAATAGGATGCATTACTGTCAGGAACTAAATGGAGTACATTTTGACCACTTATTATAAGAACTGGTTGTTAAATATTTATTAATTAAATGAGAAGCTACCATTTTAGCATTTATTTAATTTATTCATCAAAATGAGCTTAAACTTAAACAAAACTATTATGACTAAATAGGTATTTTCAACACCTGTTAAACAAGGTATCACTTGCCATAAGGTCCTATTAAAATTATCATCTGTCACTATTACGTCACCTATTAAGGCTAGTTGACATGCCTACGTCTGTTTATTACCTCCCTCCAAATTTCACTATGAGAACAATAACCGTTCAAAAGATACGAGGGGGGAAAGGACTTTTGACTAGCACTGTATACACAAAAAAATTAAAATAAAAGCTTAATGGAAACATATTCAATATAAAAGAATATTAAAAACTACGTTTTGTTATACATAAACTACATAATATTTTTACCTGTTGCTGGTGAAGTTTGCCGTTAGATATCTTTAAAAGTAACCCCTTCTTTTCTTTGTTTTATCAAAATATTTTAATACACTATATACTATTTCACGACTTTGTCCGGATATCACGGATCTAGACTTTTTATTTTCCACGATGGCAGACATTATCCAAATCACAAATCACTTAGCAAATACAGACACAAGACACAAACAATTAAACCTGTACATGTACAGTCGTTACTGACAAGTAGGTACGCTTCTGATAGTAAGTCAGAATAAGGTTTAGTTTAAGTGAGCGTGTCGACTTTTAAGTAAAGGAAATCCGGTTTGTGCGCTAGTTCCTCAGATTTGGTGTCCCTGTATTGTGTTATTCCCATAGCAGAGTATTTTAAGTTGTTTTTCTTCCATTTGGTATCCTTTTTCGTTCTTATTTTTTTATTATTTCCTCCATGATCAGGTTAAACAATAAAGGGATGAGGAAACCATCCTGTCTTATCCCATGCCAGCTTTTTATTGTATTGTTTTGGTAGATATTTTCGATCGTTTTGATTATTTATAGAATTACCTTTGTCGCGTAAAATAAGTCAATAACGTCCTTTAATTTTACCCTGTTAAATGCCTTCTTAGGGTCCACGAAACAAATACGCCGGTCTGTTGTATTCTAGTGACTTCTCTTGCACTTGCTTCATTATAAATATAGCGCCGCGCGCCGGTACATAATTTTCGCGACTAAAACTTTGTTGTTCTTCTGCTAGTGTTATAATTTCATTTAGTTTATTTATTACCACTTTTGTTGTTAACTTTATTGTTGTGTTTAATAGGTTAATTCCTCTGTAATTCTCCAGATTTGATTTGTCTCCCTTTTTGAAGAGAGGTATTAGGATGCTTGATCTCCATTCTTTTGTTCTATTATTTTTTGTATTAATTTTAATAGTTGTTCGGTCAGATCTAGAATCTGGTCTTCGGTACTTTAGGAGTTCGTTTAGTATTACGTCATCTCCTGGTGATTTTCGGTTTTTAATTTCCTTAATGCTTCCTTTGCCTCTCCCTCCCTAATGTTTATTTCTTCGTTTGTCGCCACCTTTAGGAAATAGGGATTGACAGTAGTCTGCCCATGTTTCCTTCTGAATGTGTTTCGTTTTTATTAGTTCGTTTATCTCTTTTCTTTGTCCTTTGATCATTCTTAAATATTTGGGTGGAGAAATAGATACTTAGAAATAATTGCATTAATTTCTATTTTAAAAAATATTAAACAAAAATAAGTGTTTCTCTATTTTTTTGGAACAGTATATTTTTTTGAATTCTGAGATTATAGTTCCTAGAAGACAGACTAAAATAACATTTAACGAATTTCTACTTTATCTAAATTTGGCACCATATAAAATTTTTCTTTTAAAAATAATAATTAAACCGAATTTTCAGTACATTCTCCATTACCAATTTTCATTAAAACGCTGTTAACATGCGTTGAAAGGTTTTGATGCTTTAAACAGCGTAAGTAATGACCAGCTATGACAGTATTTCATATCATATAATATGAACTGTTAGAACAAGCATGATAATGATGCCATTGAAGATTACAAGATAATAGGGACATATATCCAACTCAACAGCTCATCTGATATAACGTCGTGTTTGAGATTTAACCGGTCATTAATGCAACAAGAAATTAAACGAGTTTTTTACGATACCTTCAACGGATAAGAGTTTGTTCTTTTTTGTAACAGCATATAGTTTTTTTTTTGTAATTTTACTCTAATTCTTAATAGTAAATCGATAATAATTAAACCTGTTTCGCATTTCCTTTGCGATTATTATCATACTGGATCGGTTCCCTAATTTCAGATATATCTAAAACGGTTTCAAGACTTATTTCTACAACATGCGTTTTCTGTTCTTCTCTATACTTAACTATGCAATATTCATAAAAATATTTACCTTTTAGTTTCATTTAACCTCGTCTTCTTTCATGTCATCCATCTCGTTCTAGCTCTAGTGTATACATATCCGTATATTTCACTTGTTCTGTAAGAACTACTAGATTTCAGAATCTAAAGTTACCATCGTATATGAAGTAATAATCCCGTCTTTAAATAAACATTATAGACATTTTGTTTTTTTTGTAAAGTTTTAAACTTTTTTCTTAAACAGCATCCACTTCTACATTTTTTGTTGGAATTATTTTTAATAGATACAGGATAAGAAACTTATAATCTTATATACTAAAAGGCTAAGCCCTTTTCTTGTGCGCAATACTCCTCCTAAACGGTGATAGATAGTAGAATATTTTTTTCGAATACGTAAACAGATTGTTGAGTAAATTCCCCCTAAGGTTTCAAATTTAAAAAATTCGAACCGGTTTAAAAATGGCAGCGATAAAATGAATTTTTCCTATAGTAAAGTATAGGAATTTTACAGGTTTCATTCTTCAAAATTTTCAGTCCTAATTTTCAATGTATTTTTAAAATATGACCGCGTCTACTTTTTTGCCTACCCTACATTCCATTTTTGATACCTAAGCTAATGGACATCTTTAAAAATGTTAGTGGCTTAAAAATTACAACCAAAAATGTGAAAACAGTATCGAAGCTTTACACAAAAACAAAAGATCCTTTCACAATACAGGAGTCATCAAATGTTGTTTATTCTATACCGTGTACTAACTGTAATAAAATTTACATAGGAGAATAATCTCGTAATTTTCACAGCAGGGTGATATCACATCGTAGCGATATAAAAACCGAAAACAATCAATGCATGTGCATTGACAGAGCATGCACTAACTCTAAAACATGAATTCAATTTCGATGATTCCTGTATTTTGGCAAAAGAAAAGAACCATTCAAAACGTGTTTTTTTGGAAATGTGTTTCATAAAATCTAGCACATCTTGCATCAACAAAAAGTCCGACATAGACAAATTAAGTAACATTTATTGTTATTTACTAGAAAAACACCAAAAATAAAATAAATATTTACCTGTACAAAAATTACACCTCTATGTATAATATGTTGCATACCATTAAGACAGGTTTAAAAAGTATAGTCACCTAAGAAGAGCCTCTAGTATTTCTTGTAAAGAAAGATAACATCAATTACACCTAATTACATATTAATTACAGTGTTTTGTCTTTCCATTCTCTGTATGAGTTAATATACACCAGTAAAACATGCCATCGACCAAGTTTTACTATTTTTACAATAAATTTCAAAAATTTTATCATGTATTATGTCCATAATTGTATATTTTAATGTGTGGTATAAATGTTGAGTGTCAATGCTTACAAAAATAATCTCGACGACTAGTAAGTTACACTGAAGAATTGTGATATTTTTTAAATATTTACATAATTGTCTTTTACAGTGTCTTGAAAAAGGTTGATTGTATATATATATATATATATATATATATATATATATATATATACATATATAAACTGTGTTGATTGTATATATGTATATATATACAATCAACACAGTTTATTAGGGTTGCAGTCAGAATATTGGCCGGGATGTTAAATATATATATATATATATATATATATATATATATATATATATATATATATATATATATATATATGTACCTATATATATATTGTAGCATTTGCAATTTCATTGATTCTTTGGTATATATTGGAATCCCCTCATATACGTAATATATTGAAATCTCCTCATAAATGTTTGAAAAATCGCAGAATATTTTTTATGTACCTCAGGTTCCTATTTGTACGTATTAAAACACCGAATTCTTTCAATTCCTCTTAGCGTAGCCAAGTAATATAAACCATTTTAGAGTTGTTTATGTATTTCGCATCTGCGTATTTTCCTGTCGATAATTCTTTGATTTAAGCCGCCCGATGTACTGCGTTTTTAAATTAATAATTTACGTCCTAATTTTTGTTGTGTTTTGTTTATTTCAGCGTTTTGTTTATTCCAACTTATGCGATCAATTTTAAAAGATAATTTCATCACTTTCGTTGGAGCCGCGGTGAATAGCGGTGGTCTTAAACTTTATGTCCAAATTTTTCGTCAAATTTGTAAAGTTTTCTGTTTTCGTCTCTTTTCATGAAGAATTTGTAATGTCCTATCGTTCTTCGTTATGGAAATTAATTTAAGTAGCAGTAAATAGTGGCAATTTAAGGTTTAATTGTAGTCCAATTCTATCTGTTCCTGTTTTTTTTTTTAGGCAGAGCCATAAGTTTTGTTCAGTGCCGGCTTTGGCCTCAAATGGTCGATCCAACTCACATTGGAGATAATTTTGTTCGTGTGTTCGTGTTCAGAGAACCCCAGTTATGGTTTCAGAAACTTAATGTGTGATCAAGTGAAATCCAGGTAACTTGTTAGGTATTTGTTTAATTTTAAAGTAAAGACAAACATTTTTTTTTAATTTTTAAACAATTTAAATTCTTAATAATTAAAAAGTTGTAAATTTAAGCTTTTAACTTTAGCTGTCATCTTAATTGTTGTTTTAAGTTTAATGTTAATTTGTGACAGCTCGTTTTAGTATTTTTGATATTGATTTGTTTTGGTTTTAAAAAAAGGTTAACCTCCATGCAATTTTGTAAGTTTTGTAGCAACAGAGTTTGTAAACAGATGACACATGTAAGTTTTTTTGTATTTTGTATATTTGAGATAATATTTTTTGCGTTGTCTTATTATTGTAACTGTTTGTGGTGACACAACAATAAATGTTACATTTTGTTTCTTAACATTTTGTCTATTTTTAAAATTAATCCCATTTTTTTAATAGTATCCCTATATATTTATCTTATCGTTACAAAAATGTCGCCCAGATATGATTTGATTTTTAAAAAATTATTTCCCTAGTTACAACTAGCTGTTGTAATAGTTATAATTAGGCACCTCGAAGTGGCGCCCTATAATAAATTACTAGAGGTGTTTCCTGTTTATTTTTATTTTGTTTGTCCCAGGAGATTATATTAGTACCCCTTTTGTTTCTTTTCTCTGTAGTTTCCCAAACCCAACCCCCTTTCCATTTACTTATCCACGACCCAAGCTCTCCTAACAAACCCTGAGTGCCGTTCGCACAAGTAACGTTTATTTTGCTTGCCCTATCTCCACCCCCATAGTTTCTGTCTTCAATTTTCTACCCCTTATATTAATACCCCATGTGGTAGGCAAAATATTTTCGTTACAATATATATATATATATATATATATATATATATTATATATATATATATATTTATATATATATATATATATATATATATATATATTTATATATATATATTTATATATATATATATATATATATATATATATATATATATATATATATATATATATATATTAATATGATCTGCTTTTTCGTACTTTATATTTATTTAATTACTTTAATTAATTATTTAATTAATTATCTAAGTGTCGCAAATCAAACAATATCAATCGCTAATACAAAACAATCTCAGGGTGCCATTTTATAAAAAAAAAAATAAATCAGCTTAGGTTATACTTATATTTTCTCGTGGCTTGGAGTATCTCTTAGTTGTTCCTTCTCGGGATAAAATAGGAAAAGAAAATTCCATGGGCTTAACGTCCCTATGTAAATTGTAAAATTATAAAATTGTAAAATTATAAAATGTAAAATTGTAAAATAGTAGAATTATACCACATAAATAATTTCAATTTACCAAATATTTATCGTTTTGTTTTTTATAACATTGATAAAACAACATAAACAAGAAATCTGGATATTCGTAAATTAATTATACTTCCGATGAAAATTTTGAAATATTGAAATCTTTGTTTATATGTTTTTGTACTCAAAAAATTTTGAATAATATAAAAAGAAACTTTTTAAATTTATTAAGCAACATTAATAATTATTATCCTGTGGCGTTATAAAAAACTTTGGCGTCTTTTATTTGAAACATACAAAAAAAAATCTGTCCCAAAAATTATTGACAGACCTTTATATTCACACACGACGATGTCTTCTTTCGACCAGAACAGCTTCCCCTTGTTGATTATATTGGGCTACCAATCAAAGCCTTCTCCGTTCTAAGTATCAACCTATCAGCATACCAGCAACTCTTTCTCCAAGAATACGAGCAGGCCTCTTTTACCAGTCCCCGTTCTACAAACTCCAAAATTCTCTCCTCTCTTTCATATACTAACAATCTCCTGACACCCAAGTAATATTTTTTTTACTTGGTGTCGCAAATATTTTGAATAGTTATAATTCCTGTAACTTACTCACTTGGACTTTATAGAATCAAGGAGGTATTCTATAAATTTTAATTAATAATATTTTAACTATGAACACCACTGGCACTTACTTCTTAATTGTCTACACAAAATAATTTCACCTGCTTCTTTCGGATGCCCATCACATAATAATCTGTTCTACTCCAAACTTTCACAACATTCACTCTCTTTCATCCCCATTCCCAACTCGCTAACCAATCAGAAAATTCCTATATCCCTCTTCTTATTTTACATCAGAAAAACCCAAGCATCGCTTCTAAACAACTTTCTTTGAAAATGATAACGGTATTGTCTCATACTTTCTAAATACAATAACTACCTGGCAGCTTTGGCGTTTCCAGAGAAACAAAACCAAAGGCTTTTAAAATACAATATCTACAAATACCAGGAAACAAATTATCTATTCACATTAAAGTATTTACTGTTTTTCAGTCCTTCAGGATAAAACTCATTATGGATAAACCCACTACTTAAAACTAACTTACATATTATAATAAATATTTATAAATTGATGTACAGATCGTTGCGAATTTATGTTCCCGCGTTTTATAACAAAATAAAATTTTTATTCTATCTTTGATTTATAAAATGAAACACAAAAACACAACAATATATATATATATATATATATATATATATATATATATATATATATTTATATATATATATATATATATATATATATATATATATATATATACAAAACAACAGGGTTATTAGGGCTGCAGTCAGATGGCCGGAATGTTACAGAAATATTCTTTTGACTTTTGGTCTAGCTTTCGGAATTGTTTAATTCCTTTTTCGAGGCACTGTAATTAGAAAAATGTGTAAATATTTACAATATATCACAAAATGTCAGTGCAACTTACTAGTCGTTGAGATTATTTATATAAAGCTGTGACACTCACCCTTAATAACACATATATAAAATATATATAAAATATAAAATTTAGTTAAAGATAGTAAAAATTCGTTTGTGACATCTTTTAATGGTGTGTTTTAACTGATCCATAGATAATAGAAAGAAAAAAAAAACAAAAATAGTATGATTAAAAATTAATTAAGTGTTCTTCATATTTTATTAATAGAAAGTAATGTATTAGCCCTAATAAACTTTGTTGTTTTGTTTATATCGACAGTCACTAATATCCAGTAATTCTTGTATATATATTTGAGTCGTGGAACTTACAGGGCTACCTGTAAGAAAATTAAGGCTTTCGAAATGTGGCTTAATCGTAGAATCCTGAAGATATCCTATACCAACCAGGACGTTTTATTAACAGTGAAAAATAGAAAAGAGTTGTTAACCACAATAAAAACAGCCAAAATGAATACCTCGGTCACATCATGAGGAACAGCAAAAGATATGAGTTGCTGAAATTAATTCTCAAAAGTGGATTGTGTCCATTTAAATCTCCTATCTCTTTTATACGTATATCAGTGTTCGGTGGAAAATAAATGTGACAGCTGTTAATAATTTTTGAAATTTTTATGGTTACGCTACTGCTTCAAGGTTGGTCTTTAAAGGTATTTCTCTAGATTCCAATGAGTTGTTAACATAAATTGAAACTCCTCCACTGGCTTTTTTTTAAATGACGTCTGTTTTTGTGATAACCTGTAAATGCCTTAAGTTTTGCTAATTTTTGGTCAACAAAATTTGTTTCTTGGAGACATATTATAGAAGGTGAGTGTTTACTAATTAATAATTTAATCATTTGTAGTTGTGTATAATAACCGTTTATGTTCCACTGAAGAATTGACATTTTTGTTTAATATGTTAATTTTTATTCTTGTACTTGACCACTCTTCAATTCAGAGGAGGAATCTGTATCCAGCAATTTTGATATTTTGCGCTTAATCTTTGTGCAACGTGTTTTCAATATTTTTTCATTAAACAGAGAGTAGATGGTAGTTTCTTGGTAATTAAGAACACTTTCGTTTGTGTAGTCTTGCTTGAGATAGTTTCCTTCTTTTTTGAAAGTGTAACTTTAGCAGGCCGTATAAAGCATTCAGGGGTTTCAGGTGTTGTAATTGTTTCGAAAAAAGCTATTTGCTCTGTGTTTACAGTGTAGGTTCTGTGCTAATTGGTGTAGTGATGAATGATCAGATTCTGATTATATTTCATTAAGATTTGTACCTTCATTTGTAAGAGGGTTATAGTTTTTTGGCCTTGGTTTATTTACATCTATATCTTTCTTTTTGTATTGTTTATATTGAATGTCTTTGTTTGTTTGTTTGTTTATTTAACGGGATGAACCCTTTTTCCTTACAAAAATTACAATATACACATATAATTAACATATAAACTGTAGTCATATATTACAATTTTAAAAATTATTAATAACATTATTGTCTTAATTTCTTTAAACTATTCTTGAACGAGGACACGGATAAATTAAACAATTCAACACTATCTTGCAAATTATTGGCAGTTCTCAACATCCTTGTAATTGACTCACTTTTACCATAATTAGTGTGATGAAACTTTAGTCTAAACAAGTCAGGAGAGCGTGTTCTTCTAGAATTTACATTAAAAACAATTAATTCCAGCAGTTCCGGACAATCAACATAACCATTAAGAATTTTATGCAAAAAACGCAATTCACACTCAGATTCTCTATTTTCTAAAGTTTTCATATTAAGTTGACAAAGAATATAATTATAATCACAGATAGTTCTATTAAAACTTATTTTATACCTGCAAATTCTTAGGAATTTATTTTGAACTCGTTCCAACTGATCAATATACATATTATAATATGGATACCAAATAATATTACAATATTCCAAAATGGACCGAACTAGAGAACAATACAAAATTTTTAAAGTAAATATTGAAAATTCTCGGGAGTTCCTTTGAACAAAGCCGAGCATTCTATAAGCCCGCGATGTAATATTATTAATATGCCTATCAAACATTAGTCTTTGGTCAAATGTAATTCCAAGGTCTCTAATTTGATTTACTTCTGTAATCGATACTCCCTTAAGTATGTATCTTTTATATAACTGATGTTTAGTATTTCTGGAAAACGTAATTTTATAGCACTTTTTTATATTTAAATATAAGGCATTAATGTCACACCAACGAGATAAATTATTTAAGTCAGACTGAAAAGCATCCATATCAGAGGTATTTTTAATTGCTTTAAAGACCTTTATGTCATCAGCAAACAATAGAAATTCACTATTATTAATTACTGATGATATATCATTCACAAACAGATTAAATAGAAGTGGGCCTAAGTGAGAACTTTGAGGTACACCCGAAGTAACATTAATCTCTTCAGAAACAAAATCACCATATTTTACTATTTGTGAACGATCTGTTAAATAACTCCAACCCAATAAATTATCTCCAATTCCGTATCCACGAAGTTTAGCAATTAATATTTTGTGATTTACCCTGTCAAATGCTTTGGCAAAATCAGCATATATGGAGTAAACTTGGTTTCCCGATTCCATAGAATCAACAATGAAGTTTGAATACAAAATAAGATTTGTACAAGTAGATTTCTTTTGATAGAATCCATGTTGTTGACCGAGAATTAAATTTTTACAATCGTAGGTTAACATATGGTTAACAAAAAAATCAAGCAACTTTGGTAGTTCAGACTGCAAACAAACAGCCCTGTAATTTTCAACATTATTATTTTGACCAGATTTAAAAATGGGTTTTAAAAAACTCACTTTCCAAAAATCAGGAAATGTGGAAGAAGTTAATGACTTATTGAATAATAACTGAATAGGTTTAGCAAGAGTGAATACACATTTTTTAATAAAATACATTGGTATACCATCTGGACCCGCTGTCAGTTTCCACGGATTATTCTGTATCTTATCAATAATATCCTTAACATTAATTAAATAATTATTAGCATTAACATAATTTTCGTACTTAACATTAGGAATCTGATTTATTTTTCCTTTATTATAGACAGTCGAAAAGAACCCAGCAAATAAATTCACAATATCTGAACCATTTTCACTACTTTCATTACCATAACTCATACTGGATGGTAGAAAATGAGATTTGCGTTTATTAATAATATATTTCCAGAAAGAACAAGAATTATGAAAAATGCTAGCCTCAATTTCATTCACTTGTCGCCTCTGTAAATACTTGCTAAGCTCTTTACATTGTTCCCTGAGATCGGAAAAAAGACAATAGTTCTCATCACCACCAGTCATTTTAAATTTTTTAAGTGCTTTTTTCTTCTCATAAAGTAAATGTTTTAACTCTGATGTAAACCATATGTAGATGTTTTAAATTTTTTTAATGGTATAAACAATTCGATTAAATAAAATAAAAAATCATAAAAATCTTTAACTACGTGATTAATGCTTTTGTTAATAATAAATTCCAGTCAACTTCTGCTAAATAATAATTTAAAGCAACATAATCACCATTTTTAAAGTCAAAATAGTATTCTTCATAATTAAGGACAGATTCTTTTATATCAACAATTACGTCAAAATTGACTGGTGTATGATGAAAACCGAAAAAACCAAATTATTGTACCAAATAATTTGGTTCTGAATGGATTTGTGCTGAGTGTTGTATTATGTCGGTTATAAGTCTGCTGTAGTCACTGTATTATTTATTATTGAACTGGAGTTATAATTTTGAGGACAGTTTGAGACGATATTGTCAATCTTTTTACAAATATAACAGGAGTGTTGGTCTACAGACATAAAAATTCTATAGATTGTACTGTCATGACAATTTAACAAGGATTCAGGAAGTACCTATTAGGTCCACTAAAGGTGAAATATATACCTGTCTACAGATAATTAGTACGTGTTGAAATTCGGGACGAGATGTGCCAATTCTAAGGAATGATAAGAGAGGCATAAGTTTAAAACCTAGTTTCTGTAGTTCTGATTCTAGAATATTATGTGGAATTGTTGGACATACATTGGATAATATTATTCGTTCACTAGGAGTAATTTATCTTCTTTCTTGTATTATTTGATTGTTTACTATGACTTTTCCTTGATGAACATTGATGTATTTGTCAACTAATTATATCTTAGATAAATAAATACAAATCCTGTTGTTAGCTATACGAGAAGAGAACAATATATCTTTTAAAGAAATAACTGATCCTAGTGATACAAGGTAATTTTCTAATTTTACATTTTCTAATGAACTAAATACAATAGCTCGCTTTGTGGATGGAAAATGAAGAGTACTGGTTACTGATGAGTACGATTTTTTAAGTGTTGGTGGTGAAATACAGCTCATTTCCTGAGCTAATTCGGAATTAATATCATCCATTTAAATAAACTTGTCATTAGATCTGAACGCGGTTATGTATCAAAACTATAACAAGGAAATTAAGCCGGCGTAAAAACAAAAAAGATAAGAAATTCATGTGTGAGATATCCGGTGGTTCTTCTTAAGTTGCCAAATAGATATTTTTGTTTATTGCTAATAATTGATGTAATATAAGCTGACTTACAGCGAGTCTCTTAAGAGTTGTAACTTAAGAGCCGATATTTTCCTACTATTCTGGTTAACTTCCAGGTCAGGAATCCCGTCAATACAGTTCTGAAGTGTAACATGTTGGATATAAATGAGAGCTGAATGTTCTTTGAAGACTTGTTGCTTGAAATCATCTTCAGTTTACGACTCTTAATCTCAAATGCACGAATCTCAAAAAAAAGTAACTATGCCTAGAAGATATTCCATATACCTACTCTAATTTGCTAATTGAATTATTTTTAATTTCGCAGTGTCTTTTGTTTTAGCCTAAAATTAAGATTAACAACTAATACCGTAACCAATATTTGTAAAATTAAGGTGGTCTAATATTTTATGTTACTTATTTAAATGCTACGCTATGTTTTTTTTTATTTATTTATTTTTTTTATTTAAAATTAACGTGTCTCGACAGCTTATGGTCATTGACACGGGTACAGTAGTTTACAACATTATACATATTTTATATAGGTATAGGTACAAGAATTTAATATGAACATTTTTTTTATAGAAAGGTTAGAACAATAAAGATTATCACTATGCACTGTTTATATTAGCTGAAATAAACTTGTTTCTTTTAAAAATCTAAGAACACTGTCAAAACGGTTTGGAACACTGAGAATGTCTTTTAGATTTCCTTTTAGGCTGTGCTTGTTTCTGGAAGAGTCATACTGGCAGCAGTCCACTATCACGTGTTTGATGGAAAGGACGTTATTACAGTAGTGGCATACTGGAGGGTTTTCTGATGCCATAAGGTATCCATGAGTGAGACGTGTATGCCCTATTCGTAGTCGGTGAATAACTGATTTTTCTTTCCTGTTCATAGAGGAGATATTGACGCGAGATAAGTTGGGCTGAACTTCATGGAGCTTAGTTTTTGTTTTACTCCACAGGTCCGCCCATGAGCTGAGGATTTTTTGTTTTATCAATATTTTAAGATCCGTATGGATTTGGACCTCTTGGAAGGCTATGTCAGAAGAACATGCTGCTTTAGCGGCTTGGTCTGCTTTTTCGTTTCCCAATATACCAACATGAGATGGAGTCCAGATCATTATGACTTTTATGTTAGCAGAATATAGTTGGTTACAGATAGTGTGGATTTCCTGGACTAGTGGGTTTGTCGAGAAAATGCATCTTATTGAATAAATCGAGGAAAGAGAATCAGTGCAAATGGCGATTTTTATGCTTTCATTTGAAGTAGGACGGATTGAAGTCTTTAATGCTTGGAGTATTCCATATAATTCTGCGGTATAGATACTACAACTTTTAGGCAATCGCACAGAGCTTATTGTCGTCGTCAGTGTGGACACAGCGGAGCCACAACAGTCTTCATTCTTGGACGCATCGGTGTATAAAATTTCATCAAATTGTGTTAAGTTAAGGATGTTTTGGAAGGATTTTCTAAGGATTAAGTTTGGGGTTTCTGTTTTGTCGAATCTGCATAAATCTGTATTGAATATTGGAAGATTGTGCATCCATGGAGCTGTCTTGGGGGTATAAATAGAAGTAGTATTGGAGAGGTTGATGGAATCTAATAAAGGAGATAATATTTGTGGTAATGTGAGAGACTGATTGGAAGCGTTTACTGGGGGAGGTTCTATGGGATTGATTAGATTTATTACCGGGTTACTTGGGTTTGCTGATATTCTTACAAAGTATGAAAGTAGAAGCTGCTGCCTTCTTAGATGGAGTGGTGGCTCTGAAGATTCAACGCACAGACTTTCAGCGGGGCTTGATTTGAAAACACCGAGGCATAGTCGTAGGGATGTATTTTGAATCGTGTTTAGAGACTTTAGTAGGGAGCTACTAGATGTCATATAAAGAATACTGCCATAATCTAGCTTAGAGCGAATTAACGCTCTATATATTTTAAGAAGAGATTCTTCGTCAGCTCCCCAAGAGAAGCTAGCAAGAGATTTAAGTAAATTGATTCTTTGGGTACAGTTTCCTTTAAGTTTCTGAATATGCTGTCTCCAGATAAGCTTTTTATCAAAGGTGATACCAAGAAGTGTCAAATAATTAACTGTTTGTAAACGAAGTCCGTTTAGAGTTATAGAAGGTGGATTAGGTCTATGCTTTTTGGTAAAGTGAATTACTTTGGATTTAGGAGCTGAAAACACAAATCCAGCACGCGTAGACCAGGTGTCTATTTTGTTTATTGTGTTTTGTAGCAAAGTGCTTGTGGTAGCTGTGACTCTGCCTCGGCAGTATAATATAATATCATCAGCATATATCGAGTACCTGACTGGTGGTTCTATATATGAGGAAAAGTCATTCATGCTAAGTAAAAATAAGGTAGTGCTTAAGACTGAGCCCTGAGGCAAACCGTTGTCCAAAGCGTGTGGTTTTGATATTTTTCCATTTGTTAATACTCTAAAATATCGACTTGTTAAAAAATTTTTTAAAATAAATAAATGTTACCAGTTAAATTATATTCCGTTAATTTTCTTAGAATTAGAGGTCTTTGTACAGTGTCGAAGGCACTTTGGATATCTAAAGTTACTGCTATGACTTCGCTTCTATTCGAAAATGCATTAACAATGTCAGTATGTAATGTGACCAGGTTATCCATTGTACTTCGATTTGATCTGAAACCTGTTTGGAATGGGTCAAGAATATTATTTCTTTCTAGATACCATAGTAAGCGTTTATTGACCATCTTTTCTAACAGTTTACATAGTGAACAAGTTAGAGAAATTGGTCTATATGATTTTAGAAGATTTGGAGATGAGTCATTCTTTTTAATAGGAATTGTAGTTGCTTGTCGCCATAACGTTGGGAACTGGTTTTGAGACCAGATCTTATTATACAACTCTAGCAGTTTGAGATGTGTGTCTGGATGGAGATTTTTTAAAAATATTGATGGGATATCGTCAGGACCAGCTGCTGAGTTTTTTAATGAAGATATGGCTTCGTTTAATTCTAGGAGATTAAAAGGAAGATTCATAGAGCTGGTGTTAGAAAAGTTTTTGGGGCTGGAAATGTTGGTATCTGAGTTATTGGGAAGATTCGGAATATTTGACTTATCTGAAAAGTGAGAGGCAAAGATATCTGCAATATGTTGATCATCGGTAACTGTATGATCCTGCAGGGAGATGGCGGCTATTTTGCTGGAAGTATTATGACCTTTCATACGTCTTATCTTTGACCACATTTGCGCGGGAGAAGTATCTTTTGTGATTGAACTAACGTATTGATTCCATGAGGCTTTCTTACTTTCTTTTAAAATACGCCTAGAATTGGCCCTAAGTTTTTTAAAATTTATTAAATCCGTGGTGGTACGGGTCTTCCGGAATTTATTTAATGCTTTTTTCATTGTTTGACAGCAGATTCGGTTAAACAGTTATTTAATAGTTTTACATCTGTATCTATATCATTGTTAAAAAGTAATTAATCGGTTTTTCCCTTAACAGTGGTTCTGAAAAGGTCCCAGTTTGCTTGAGTGATTTTCCATTTTGTTATAATTCTTGAGGGCATTTTTGACTGGTCAGAGATGAGGATAGGGAAATGATTACTATCATAGAGACTGTTTAATGTGTACCATGAAAGTAAAGGAAATATTCCGGGATTACAGAAAGATAAATCTATGGAAGAGAAACTACCCGATTGGATGTGAAAGTATGTACTACTTCCTGAATTTAGTAAGTTTTAGAAAATTTTCGATTGTTTTACCTCTTCCAAATGTGTTTTCGGATCCCCACATAGTATTATGGGCATTAAAGTCACCTACTAAGATAAAAGGTGTAGGAAGCTGAGAAGTTAAATCTTCAAGATCGGAACTTATTAAACAGTAGTTTGGAGGGATGTATATGTAACAAATTGTAATTTTATAGGGACACCAAGCTGTAACGGCTATAGCTTCGAGGTTTGTGTTTAGCGGAAATTCTTTATGGAAAATATCAGTGGAAACAAAAATTGATGCTCCGCCACTGGCACGAAGTTGGGTAGTTCGAATATAGTGGTAACCTGTAAAATTTTTAAGTTGTCCGGAATATTTATCAGTGAAGTTTGTTTCTTGTAGGCATAGAAAGTCGGGAGAAGACTCAGATATGAGCTGTTCAAGGCGTGGACGACGGGGATAAAATCCGTCACAATTCCATTGTATCAGTGTGAAGGTTGAAATTAATATATAGAGTGTTTGGATGTTTGCGAGGTTTGTGAACTATCAGACAGGTATTCTTTATCACAAGCATCCTGGGAATTATCAAGACTGTTTATACTTTCAGAATCATCTGTTGCAGAATGTATTTTAGTTTTAATTTTTTTAATTAAGCGTGTAATTCTGATTTTTGTTGACCTATCTTTAAAATTAGGGTTTATTGATTGCAAAGTTAGAATGAGTGATTTAATATCTGTTGTGAATTTAAATGCTTCTGAGACAGGGTCATCATCATCATCATCATCATTCAGCCCATACTCGTCCACTGCTGAACATAGGCCTCCCGTAGTTCACCCCACAAATTTCTGTCCTGAGCCGCCTGCATCCAATTTTGATGTGTCCGTTTCAGGTCATCCGTCCATCTTGTTGGTGGTCGTCCTCTATTCCTAAAGGCATCTTGTCTGGGTCTCCACTCAAGAATGCGTTTTGTCCATCTGCCGTCCTTCGTTCTCGCGACGTGCCCTGCCCAGTTCCATTTTAAGGTTGATATTCTTTTGATTGCGTCGGTTACTCCCGATCTACGGCGCATTTCTGTGTTGGGTATTCGGTCTCTCAGGGTTAATCCCAACATGGACCATTCCATTGCCCTCTGTGTTGTTCGAATTTTGTTTGCGGACGTCTTAGTAAGTGTTAGCGTCTCCGCACCATAGGTTAGAACCGGCAGCACACATTGATCGAACACTCTTCAAGCAGATGGGAAGAGCTGATTGGAAAACATCTCTTAGCTTTCCATAAGCTGCCCATGTCAACCCTATTCTACGTATTAGTTCATTGGTCTGGTTATCTCTACTTAAGCGAATTTCGTGTCCCAGATATTTGTATGCTGATGTTTGTTCTATACTTGTTCCAGCTATGTTGATGTTCTCACTCAGAACAAGGTTTGTCATCACTTGTGTTTTTGAGTTATTGATCTTTAAACCTACTTGTGTAGAGGCATGGTAGAGTCTTTCGCACATTTCGATGGCATGATCTATGCGGTCTGTTATCAGGACTATATCGTCCGCGAACCTGAGGTGACTAAGCTGCTCTGGATTTATGTTTATGCCCTTTTCGTCTAGGTTTGCACGCTTACACGTGTATTCCAATAATGTTGTAAACAGTTTTGGTGAAATGGTGTCGCCCTGGCGAACTCCACGATGAATGTTGAACTTGTGTGTATCTTCATGGAGTTTGACGCATGCCGTGGCATTATCATAGATATTTTTGATGACAGTGGTGTAGCGGTGATCTATTCGGCACTCTTTTAAAGCTTCTAGCATTTTCTGGTGGTTTACTGTGTCGAATGCTTTCTCATAATCCACAAATATTAGGACGAGGGGTTTATTGTACTCTATACATTTTTAGATGAGGCTTTTAATAACTTGTAGATGGTCGTTTGTGCCGAAGCCTGACCTGAATCCTGCCTGTTCGCATGATTGGTAAAAGTCCATTTTGTTCGAAAGTCTGTTTGTTATGACTTTTGTAAAAAGCTTGTATATGTGTGAGATGAGGCTGATCGGTCTATAGTTTACGAGATTTGTTAAATCTCCTTTCTTAAACATTAGAACGATCACTGCATTTTGCCATTGTGATGGTGTTGTTCCTTTTTCAAGGCATTCTGTGAAAAGTATGGAAAGCATTTGTATCAGTTTCTCGCCTCCTAATTTTATGGCTTCGGCAACGACCCCGTCGTCGCCAGGTGACTTATTATTTTTCATTTGTAGGAGAGCTTTTTTGATTTCATCAACAGTAACATCTGGTATGTCTTCCGAGCCCTGGTTTAGAACCTTTGGTATGTTGTCAGTTGGAACATTTTCTTCTGTTTTGCTGTAGAGTTCGCTGTAAAATTGTCCGACAGTTTGTAGAATTTCCTGTTTATCTGTTATTATTTCGCCCTTTGTGTTTTTCAGTTTGTAAATATTTTTCTTTCCTATTTGCTGTTTCCTTCTAAAGACTTTTAAACTTTTGTTCTCTTCTATGACTTTTGATATCTCTCTGGTGTTGTAGTCTCTTATATCTTTTCTGATGTTCTTAGTGATTTGTTTGTTTAGTTGTCTCATTTTTGTTAGATTGGTTCTGTATTTATCTGTTAGTTGTCTTCTTTCCTCTAATAGAGTTTTCGTGCTTCGACTTAGTTTTTCTTCGTCTTTTTGGTTTTTTGGGCAACATTTTTCTTGTGCTTGTTTCAGAGCTTTGACTATTTTCTGGTTTAGTTGTTCGATGTTTATGTTTTCTGTTTCTTCGTTTTGTAATTTTTCTTCGACCGTACGTTCAAACAGTTTTGCATTTTCAGGTGGTACCCATCTTCTAACATTTGGTTTAGGAACAAGCTTCATTCTTTCTTTTTTAACGTTAAGCATTACTTTTGTTCTTATCATCCTATGGTCGCTGCCAGCAGAGAACTTGTTGAGTACTTCCACGTCTTGTATTATTTGGACAGGGTCACAGCTGCCGTAAGCGTTCTCGATAAAGGCAATTATATTATCAGGAGGAACTGCAAAAGCTTCTGAGTTTTGTTTATAGGCTTCGTGTATTGCTTGCTTGGAGTCAGTGGATAGACTGGGGTCGAGAGAAGAACTACGTTTTCGTTTCTTTTTTGTGTTGGAGGTGCTAGAGGAACTAGGAACTGTTTGTTTGGGAGGAAACATAGTTTGTTCTATTGCAGGGTTTTCCCCAGATTGAAGGTTCTTATCGCTTATAGATGATACAGATGAGCGTGGCCTTTTCTGTGAAAGATGAGAACTTAAACATAGTTTATCTGACTTTTCAGATATTGTATCATTTTCGCAATTCTCTGGGGAAGAAGACAAATAAAATAGATTTGTTTGGGAGGGAGATGATTCAGAATGAGATGGAAATTGTGTATTCTGTTGCTGTGACGTTGATTCGGTGGGGGGATTTGGAAGGACATGGGAAACAGTAGAATTTTCAGATGATAAGTTGTCAGATGAAGTATTGGGACAATTAGAAGCAACATGTCCTGATTGTTTGCATAAGAAACATTCCATTTTGTCCATAGACAGAAAAATTATATTATCATTGCCTTTAAAAGGAATTAACAAGGAGGTGTGAAGCTCAAAATTATCAGAGGGAGGAAAAATATATACTTGACGGCGAAAACTAAGTATGTGGGAGTATTCATCACCTGGAATGCCCGCTTTAAGAAAGGACACGGGGGAGGCTATTTGGAAACCAAGACTTTTCACTGCATTTTCGGCCAGTTCATGGGAAATGTAAGGAGAGATGTTCGAAATTAATATTCTTTTTGTTGGGGAGACAAGTTTACGAATACTTAAAGTAAGGCGTCCGATTTGAACGGTTGGATGGGATTTCAGCAGTTGATCAACGAGATTTTAGTTCACTAGATATATGCAAATCCTATTGTTAGATATTCTGGATGCAAAGGAAATATTTTTTGGTCCGATGATGTCACCAATGGCTTTAACGTAGTCTAGAAGTTTAAGGTTTTCTTCTGCGTGAAGAACTATCGCCTGTTCTTTTTTTGGGAAAGATGGTTTTGGTGTAGATTTTGCAGCGGTTACGTATGAAAGAGATGTAGTTGCTGGAATGTTGTTTGTAGCAGTTTGAAGGGCCATTGTTAAGGTAAAAACTGTAGGAGTATTGTTTATATTTGTACTGTCCATGTAAATACAGACAGTAACCTCGTTTTATTCCTCTTCTTTAACTAATTTTGCTATCCAAATTTGTATTAAAATCCATTGAATTGGATGGCCAGCAAGAACCAGCAGACTGGTAAAACCAGTCTCTGGTATGCACTTTGTATAAATTAAATATAATTTATATGATTTAATAATATAACAAAAGCAATACGTACAAAGCTTGTCCAGAAATCACTTTTCGAAATTACACTATTAAATCTAAATTAAACACTAATTACTACCGATAAGGCAAACTGGATTTTAATTGTACTTGGCACACGTCTTACTCGTTCGAGTGCTAGAACAGGAATGGATGAACGCTATGTTTAAAATTTGTAAATAAATTGTATTTCGTAATGAAATAAAATGAAAACTTTATATCACCATTTTTAATAGAGGTTACATTATACACCAGATATGAAGAAAATGTATATCAAGTAATTTATTACAATAGCAACATAAAAACTTCTATATTTGACGTTTCGGCCTCTAGTTCGGAGATCATTTTCAAAATACCTGCTTATTACAATATCTTGGTACATCTCTATATTTAGTAGAAAAACTAAGTACCTATTAAATAACAAGTAAATTACAGTTATCAATAACATTTCGATCAAATTTATTGCCTTATATCAATAGTATCCCTGTTATTGGGCCAAAATTAAATGCACATAAAACCGAAGTACGCTTTTAGTATCAGGCCAGCAGAGAATACAAAGTACACAATGGCCATTGTATGAGTATAAAAATCACCAGGAGCTTTTCATAATGCTTTTTGCTCCAGATAGACCCTATCGTTTAACTTTTCAAAGAAGTCAATTTGTATTCACACTCATATAATTGATCTGAATTGGGGGACGTATTTTGGATTCGGGCTTACATAACTCGACTAACTAAATTCTGCCGTTATAACCGATATTGTCACTTATGGATGTTATCTAGTAGTTTGGGTTTACATTCAATTTACTATATATAGTTTTACAATTTATATATATATATATATATATATATATATATATATATATATATATATATATATATATATTATAGAACTTACAATAGGCCTGAGAGGAAAAGGCCTGTAAGTTCTTTAAAGTCCATTACGTATAACATTTCTAAATTTCTTGCTGATATATTAAATGATGCCTTTGAATATCGCAATAATTATAATTCTAAGGACACATTTACCTTTGTCAATGCTGTTAGGGGAATGCAGTTGCCAAAAGATTATGTTTTGATTTCTTTGGATGTGGTTTCTTTATTTAAGACATCCCACTAAATAGGGTCACGAACATTATAGAATCAAATTGGAACCTTATAAAAGACTACACGACATTATCTAAACTAAAGGTAATTTTTTAGTAATTGTCAGGTTCATTTTTAATAACACCTATTTCAGTTTCAATGAAAAATTATACTCCCAAATTTTTGAAACACCTATGGGTCCCTCATTAGTCCCATACTTGCTACTATTGTAACTGATCATCTCTTCGACAATGTAATCACGCAATTAGCTTTCGAATTACCATTTATATATAAATATGTCGATGACATCATATGTGCAGTTCCATCTTATCATATCAATACCACATTAAACATCTTTAAGTCATTTAATAAACATCTTCAGTTTACTATTGAAACCGAGACAGATCTTAGTATACCATTTTTAGACACAAAGGTAATAAAAACAAATGACCATATTCTGACATTGGATTGGTACCAAAAGCCAAGAGCATCGGGCAAGTATATGAATTACTTTTCAAACCACACCACTCGTCAAAAATATAATACAGTATTGGGTATGAAAAACAGGGTAATGTCAATTGTTGATGATAATTTGTTACAAAAAAATCTGGACATATACAAAATTTTTCAAACCAACGGCTATCCTAAACATATTTTAAAAAAACTCATTTACAGCAGTAATTTCTATGATGGTCCTGTCCTTGATTTTAACAATGAGTCAATCAAATATAAAAAACTCCCCTTTATTAATGATCTAACTCATTCTGTTATATCCATATTTAAAGATGTTTCCAATATTAATATTGCTAAACACAATACCATAAATAGCTAACAACTTTTTTCTAAAATTAAAGACCCAGTACCAACCTTATTCAGGAGTAATGTGATATATGAAATACCGTGTCTAGGATGTGAAAAACGTGATTGCCGTTTAGGAAAAATACTTGTGCAGTAGTCGAGCACTATGAAAACACCGGTCATCTATTAGACTACAACAATGCTCGTATTTTGGCAGAGACTGAAAATTACAAAAGTAGGTTATTTTTGGTGATGTACCACATCAATAAAAATAAACAAATTTTAAATTATAAAACAGACATGGGGCAATTAAGCAACATATATTGCAATATATTGAACAAAATTTAAAACTACACTCAGCTTAATGATTAATCATATTAACTAGTCTTAATGATTGATTAAAGAAATAATATTCCTCTAATGTTTTCTTACATTGTTATTTTTTGCATTTTGAAATAACTTTTACTAGTTCCATCTTATTTATTGTTAACGAACGTGCTCAAAGATATTTAAATTTTAACATGCCTTTTATTGGATTTACATATACATCAGCAATAATGTTATTTTAATGTCAATTTTATTTATATGTGAAATCTTTTACTTTCTGTAAGTATTGTAAATCTAAGTGTACATCAGTTTTTTGCAATGTTTGTTTTTTACAGTTACTCACGATGAAGCTATTAAATAAATGGCAAAATATTCAGCTTTAGAAAAAACAAAAATTTTTATTAAATATAGACCACATACCCAATATTTCAAACATACTTTATATATATATATATATATATATATATATATATATATATATATATATATATATATATATATATGTCTATAGTCTTTGCATGGAATGTTATATACTACATTTGATTTCTCAAATTCTTCTGAAGTATATTGTTCAAACGAAAAGAACCCTTAAACGGCGTGTTACATCCCATAAAAGTGATATCAGTTGCAACAAGAACTCTTGTGCTCTCAGTACCCACTCTATCTCTCTTAACCACCAAATCGACTTTGAGAATATTAAGTCTCTAGGAACTGAGAATAATTTCTATAAGAGATCCTTCCTTGAAATGTGCCACATATTAAGAGAGAAAAACTCAATGAACAGACGTATAGAAATTGATAATCTCAACATCATTTTATCACTCCTTGCTGTTGAATAATTCTTAAAATCTTTCTAGTTTAATGTTATATTTCACTATTTAACTTAGGTACACCTAAATCCGATCAAGACATGGCCTAAATTTTTCAGTTTTTGTCCTCTAGGAAAAAACAGTTACCATCGGTTCTACCTTGATACTTTAAAATTATATCCCTATATTCATTTCAACGAGAACTTTAGCAATCTTCATACATCACACTTCGATGTAAAATCCTTTCCAAAAGGAACCACATGATGAGTCTAACAAATTCATATCACCGTAAAATAGTTTCTAAACACAATTCAGATTTTTTACTTTAATATGTGCTTTCTAAAAATTGCAAAGCAAAACAGACAATGATAAAGGTGTTAAAAGAGACGTGGGGAATCTAAAATTTGCATTCCACGACACGTCTTATCAACTAAGCAGGAATCCTTAGCGAATTGGTTTCTAGTACTCGTACAGAGTGAATCCGAAAAAAGTGAAAAGACAGCAAATATTTGACTTCACGCAAAAAGCGCCTTTGTATCTGTTGATACGTATTTCGACCTAATAGGTCTCATCAGAACAGTTATTCAAAGGTGTTCTGAACACCTTTGAATAACTGGTCACTTTTGGACAAACAAAAACCGGCAATTTCCTTTTTTCGTACACTAACCACCAAACAGGACTATCCCTTTCAATCGAACAAAACAGACTGCCCCTTCTTCTCATTCATTCTCACTCCTTCTCCAGTCCTTCCCTTTCCTCTTTACCATTTTTAGTCAATCAAAACAACTTTCAGTCATGACGTATTTTTCTACCAAACTATTTTCTCTTTTCAAGAATGCCATTAGGGGTTTAAAAAAAAACAAAATTTCCAGCTTATCTGGAAATATTTATCTTATATTTTAATCTTAATCCTAATCTAAACATCAAACGTATTATTTCTATCTTTACAGATAATAATATCCAGGTATAATTTAATTACCGATAATGTCTATTAACTATATTTCTTAAAAAGTCAATAATCGATTCCTTTGTTACACAGATTTACCCTCAACCTCGGCTTTGGGTACTTAGTTCAAACAACAACTTTCTTATCTAAATTACCTATTCTCTAATGTGGACTTTACTGTTTCTGGTGCTAATACACAATTCCCGAATGAACTTTCTTGAAACTAAATATAATCATTTGTACACAATTTTGTGTTATACAGGGTGTTCCAAAACTTATATGCTCGTGGTTGAGAAATATAAATATAAACTTATTATTTAAAAAATATTAATATAGGCTTTTAACTTCTCATGTCAATTTAAAAAACTACAGCAATATATATATATATATATATATATATATATATATATATATATATATATATATATATATAGATGCGGAAGATCCTGGACATATATTATATACGTATTTGTATTACAATACGGAACTAACTGGACATTTTTCGATATACGTATTAAATTAGAATAGCGGATTTAGCTGGACATTTGTAATATATTGTTAGGTGATAACCTGGACAAAATATGTTTGTAACTGGACATAATAAAACAGTGTTGCCAGTTATTGAATTAAATCAAAATTACAGTTGATAAGTAAATAAAACGTATTTTTCTACATTTGAATACACTTTGGTCTGAGCGGATAATTTAAATAAACATTCTGCCAAAGGGATCTCGTTTTTTTTTCAAACAATTTGTTAAAACTAAGGACACGTATGCATAATGAGTGAGTGAGTAATGATTATTATTGTAGAAAGTATAATTTATAGGTATAATGCGTGCTAGAACCCATTAAAATTTTTGAAATCATGGCGCTGAAGTACATTGAAGTACATACGTTTAATATACCATTAGACCAGTGCCGAAGCCTTTGAAAATGGTCAAAAGTAAAAAAAAAGTAACAGGATGAAATCCATTGAAAAAGGAGGAAAATATAATAAACATTAAAGGAAAAATAAATTACGGGCGATCTGAGGTCGGGAAGGGGTTGGGGGTGAGTTTTTAAGGGTAAAAAATGGTTTATCGCAATTTCCGTGAAAACTACAAGACCTATGAAAAAAGCTAAATAGCAAAGTGATAGGTAATAAAAAGATGTACAACTTTTGTATTTACACTTTTTTCAAATAATCTTAAAATTATTCAAATAATTCAAACGCCTGATTTTTTGGGTTTTCATTTTTATCTTCTACAAACAAAATTTTTTTACGAAATTTGGTGAAAACTTATCTTTTTTTGACACGCTGCAATTTTTTTCATTAAAGACATTTAATTTTTCCCTTTATTTTAATTTAATTGCGAAAAAGCATCCTATTTTCAATCGAAAATTCTCACGTCAAAATATCTGCTTTTTTAAAAAACTTGTGCTTTTTGTTTGCTGAATTCTCTACTTTCTGACGGTGTAAAAAATAATATACATTACTATGGCAAATTTTCTCGAAATATTTAAAAACCGAAAAAACTTAAATTTGAAATTTTTTTATTATGTAAAATTTTGAGCTTTTTATTAAAATAGACACTTTAATTATTCGAAAAATTTAAGATTTCAAGTTACATTGATAAACTAAAAAATTGCAAACGAAATATATTACTATAACTAACAAGCAAAGAAGTTAATAAAGTTTAATACTTTATGAGACACTTACAATCTGTTTAGAAAGTTGTAGAATTTTTTTAAATTATATTCGTAGATACCTATTTATTGCTATTTTAAGATAACTTTTATACCTGAATGGCCTACAGAAAACTTTTCCCATAAGAAGGTATTTCATGGAGAAGTGGGAAAGATACTAGGTGGTTCTGGGTCGTACTACCTGTTGATTATTTCAGATCAAAAAACCGCAAGAAATTCAGGGTGCTTACGTGACATAATATGGGAAAACAAATACATGACCACAGAAAGTAAGACGCGAATTTATAAGACCTGCGTCCGATTCACAATGACATGCTGCTGAGACAAGAGCCAAGACATCAGAAACAAAAAGAAAAATGAGAGCAACAGAGATGAAAATCCTATGAACAATAAAAGGGACCACATTACATAATAGGATACGAAACAAGAACACTCTAAAGGAATTGGGAGTACAGGACGTTGTCAGATGGGTAAGAGGAAAACGCCGCTGTTGGAGAGACCATGTGTAGAATGGATCTAGACTGAATTGCAAAGCGGGCCAAAACACAGAAACCACAAACAAGACGTCCAGTCGATAGGTCCCCAAAACGTTGGCATGACAGCTGCACATGAATGTAACAAGAAGGCAGATTGCAGAATTGACAAGACCTAGTGCTACTACAAGAAGAAGAAGATTCTAGTTTCTATGACATAAATTTAATGTGAATTTAATAAATTAATTTTTTTATTGAAAAAATTTGCAGCCCCACATTTTTTCGATAAAATCTCCGTTAAATGCTATCCTTAATATATAGAAAATCAACTACTCATGTTTTTGGCAATCTCTATGTTTCATGAATTTGAATTTTTTTAGTTTATCAATGTATCATGAGATCCTAAGTTTTTTCGGTAATTAAAGTGTAAATTTTAATGAACAGCTCAAAATTTTACATAATATTAAATAAAATTCGAATTTGAGTTTTTTCGGTTTTTTGAATTTTTTGAGAAAATTTGCCATAGTAATGTATATTTCTTTACACCATCAGAAAGTAAAGATTTCAGCGTATAAAAAGCACACCGAGTTTTAAAAAAAAAGCAGATATTTTGACGTGAGAATTTTCGATTGTAAATTAGGGTGCTTTTTCGCCATTAAATTAAAATAAACGGAAAAATTAATTTTTGAATAAAAAAATACAGTGTATTTGGGACATGAAGAGGTAAGTTTTCACCAACTTTTGTGAAAAAAATATATTATTGTCGAAGATAAATATTAAGAAAAACCAAAAAGTCAGTTATTTGAGTTTCTTGCATAAATTTTGAGGTTATGTAAAAACAGTGTAAATACAAAAGTTGTAGATCTTTTTATCACCTACAACTTTGCTATTTAACTCTTTTTTCATAGGACTTGTAGTTTTTCCGGAAATGCGATAAACCGTTTTTTACTTTTAAAAACTCACCCCCAACTCCTTACCGACCTCAGATCGCCCGTAATTCATTTTTCCTTTTATTTTTGTTATATTTTCTTCTTTTTCCAATGGGTTCCATCCTATTACTATTTTTTTTATTTCAAAAATTATCGACCCTGGTCTACATAACGAAATTGTAGCGTGTATATCATTGAGAATAACAAGTACCACTTCGCCAAGGTAGGTGGTACTCATATTGTTAAACGCGCGCAGCTTGCTTTTCCGGTTTCTTTTTGGTAATACATCAGTATTATTAAAATCATTATAATGTATCAGTAAAATGGTATTATTTAATTAAATATTATATCTATTTATATTTACTATAATAATATAGATTGAATATTATATATTATAACTAACATTGTCTAACTTTCCGACTCGATTTAGTTCTGCTAGTCGCAACTAGATAGAGATTTTAAGTTCGTATCGTCAATGTCAATATTCATACCATTGAGTTAGTATAATACTTAAATGAAATTTTCAGTATATTACACTAACTCAGGATATTATACTAACTCAATGCTACCAAAGAATACAGATACACATCTGTATCACATGTGTATCTGTATTCTTTGATGTTACCTACGAATAAAGAATAGAGGTAGAGTTCTTTATTCGTAGAGACCTACATAACTGATAACCCATGAAAAGCTAAAAATCACGGTAGTAATCAAAATAAATGAAAATAATAATTTATTTTTATTTATTATTTATTTATATTTAAAATCACACTTAAATATGTTTTTGTTATGGAATTTATATTCAATGTAATTTAGGGATGTTGATAATTTGGTGACATCTAGCACCCAAAAGTGGTACTTTTAGGCTTAGAACCCATTGGGATTTTTGATCAGCATACTGAAACCTACCTTACTACATAATCAGAAATTAAATTTAAATTCTCTGAAAGAATTATTTCCACCGATTTTTGCAGGCTCTTTACGACTTGTATAAACTTGAAATTTGTATTTTTTGAATTGTTGTGTTCCTGCGATTAAAGACAAACTCGTTGCTATATAAAGCAATACATAATTAATATACGTTGTGACCACAGACCTTTATCCATTCGTCATGAATACTCTTAAGAATATACTCCTAGAGGTACAATCCCAGGAAACCAACAGATGTTGATACAATGTTTCAGGCATAGTGATATTATAGATAGAGCGAAAGAGCCAGTCCTTCAGATGTTACAGGATTAGAAAGAGATAGAAGACCGCTTTTTCAATATCTATCTCTCTAAATTAAATCTCTCTGTTTATTCAGGACGATTAAGAATGTACAAATCCAGTAACAATCGAAAACGCGACAATACACTTCTCGAACATACAGACAAGTCGTTCTATAGGAAGCAGAATTCTACGCACGAAAGAATAAATAAACGATACCCAAATAAGGAACAAATCCTAGAGTTTTGGGTAGGTAAATCAACTCACGACTTCAGCTACTTGAATTGCATTGATCTTTCCATTTTTCTTTGTGTCACCCTAAGTTTTTGAGCAGTTGCATTAGTCAGGGTTAAAGTCTCTGCACCATAAGTCGTGACCGGCAGGACACATTGGTCAAAGACTCTCCTTTTCAAGCATATTGGAATATTACTCTTAAATACATCTCTGAGTTTGCCGAACGCAGCCCATCCCAAGGTAATTCTTCTATTTAGCTTGCATGTTTGGTTGTCTCTTGAGATTCTTATTTCATGACTCAAGTAGGTGTCGACCAGTTCGATGATTACCCTCTATTCTTATGCAATCGTTTGGCACCAAGTTTTTCACGTATTTTGTTTTTGAAAAATTTATTTTAAAACCGATGTTGCTACATGCTGATGTTAGCTCACTCAACATTATTTTTATTTCTTCCAAGTTATCCGCCACTAAAACTATGTCGTCTGCAAACCTGAGGTGTGTCAGATTTTGAGCGTCTATGATAATGCCTTTATTTTTCCAGTTTAGCATTTTAAATGCATGTTCCAAAACTCTGACGAACAATTTGGGTGACATAGTGTCACCTTGTCTAACGCCTCTGTGAATTGGGATGGAGTTGGTATTCTCATGCATTTTTACGGTCACTGTTGCATTTTTGTATATGTTATATATTAAGTTAGAATATCGGTAATCTATGCGTCATTCTTTTAAGGCGTTAAGGATTGCTTTCAACTCTCGTGTCAAATGCCTTATGGAAGTCGACAAACGCTAGTGTCAGTGGTCTGTTGTATTCTATTTTTTTTCAATATTTTTTTTTCAAACGATTTTTAATCGTTGATGCCAAACCCCGTGCGGAAACCAGCTTGCTTTTTTGGATGGTAGAAGTCTAGTTTCTTTTCCAATCTTGTAGTTATTATTCTAGTAAACAGTTTATAAAGGTGGTTCAGGAGGCAGGTGGGTCGGTAATTTTCTAGGTCGCTTTTATCTCCTTTCTTGTGTAGTAATACCATAATTGCATTGTTCCATTTGGTAGGTATGGTTCCTTCGTATAAAGAAAGGTTAATGAGGGTCTTAATTTTTTCGAGTAGCATCTGCCCTCCTATTTTTATCGCGTCTATGACCACATTACCCTCGCCCGGAGCTTTATTATTGTTCGCCGATTTAATCGCTGATTTTATTTCTGTGATAGTAATGTCGGGCATGTCTTCTGAACCTTGGTTTAGTATACCACCCGCTGTCGTCAACAACTTTGTGTCAATGTTCTCCTGATCTCGACTTTTGTATAGTTCATAGTAGAATTCTAGGACGATTTTCAGCATTTTCTCTCTATTAGATATTAGAATTCCATGCTTGTTTTTAAGATTGATTATTTCGCTCTTGCCGGTTCCGGTTTTTCTTCATAACACTTTCATACTCTTGTTATCTTCTATAGTTTGTTTTATTTGTTCGGTATTGTGTCTCCTAACGTCGCATCTTATAGCTTTTGAAACCTTTTTGTTTATTTCTTTTATTGTTTCTGGGGGGTATCTTTCCGGCTTCTTAGGTTAGGTTAGGTTAGGTTAGGTCATTAGGTTCTTAGTGGGTCATTCAACGGTAGTACTAGAAAAACTTCAGATGTTTCTCTTACATGGTCTCACAATCGACATAAACAAAATTTTCACAATAAACGGCGGCAGGTACTTTCACCTCAGCAAATCAAAACGTCACAATGGACAATGCCAGTAATTGTACCTCCGCTTCCACCAAATCATCAACACTACATCACAAACACTACAACAAGAAGGAATGCTATTGAGACTAGGTCAATAGTCTTACTTCAACGCTTAGAAAGGCTTATCCTTTCTAATATATCACGGAAAGGGGATGCTGCTACGCAGTCTTACACAACAACAGAAATATCCAAGGATACACAAATCCAGGTCACATGCCTGTACGTCCTACATGATACTTCAAAAACACAATACTCAAATCCCAAACTAACACATTTTAGACCATCAACACAACTCCACTACCACATCTGACCTCACAAAGACAAGGAAAAAACACAAAACTAACAGACAAAAGGACAATACTTCCGCTGTATATTCTCAACAAATCGGCCTTTAGCCAGGAATACACCAAGTCGTATCATCACTTTTTCTTACTGTACACAAAAAAAAACTAGGAGAAACACAAGACTAAACAGACAGAAGGAAAATAACAATACTCCGCTTTGTCCCTAACAAAACGGCCTTAGCCAAAGACAAACGAAATTGTATCATCATTTTCTCCTACTTATAAAACAAAAGACAACACGAAAACACACGGACTGATCATGGACTGTAAAATCAGAAACAAATTCTTTTTCGGGGCTTAAAAAAAATTCACACATTGGCTGGAATACTAAACTCTAAGATACGAAAAAAATCTGACCTATATTTTCATACTACAGATGATTTTATAAACACAACTGTACACTTACAAGACGAAATAGATAACTTATAAACACTTAAAAGGACAGCGTTTAGAGACGCAATATTTATTTCGTTAACGTAAACAAAATTCTTTTCTCAGACATGGGATATTTATTTTAGACGAACATAGAAATAAACAAACCATTCGTTTCCATTCAAAACACCGACAATACGAAAATCGTAATTCAAGCATTGGCGAATGATGATATCATTCTAAATGCGTTTTTTTCAATTCACAAGGAAATATAGACAAGAATACTTATCTTTACGAAAATTGGACACAACAGAAAATGGAAAATCGTAGCAATTAACTTGGGATAGGGATAACTTGATATACACGAAACCCTGGATAAATACAAATTACAATATAACTGAAAATACTTTTCGAAACAAACTCAACGAACTTCACATACAGGGTGAGACAAAAATACTAAAACAATGTTTGGTTGAAAGCAAATACACAAAAAACTGGTTCAAACAACTGACTTAATGAACTTTACATACAGTGGGATACAAAACAACTAATAACATTGTAAACTTGACTTTTCAGTGAGCTACACAAAATAACACAACATAACACAACATAAAACACCTTGCTCTTGTTCTGAAAACTAAATGAGACTGCTCCTAGGCAAAACTAAACAGCACCTCCGATCACGAGTATTACACTTGTCATCATTCAGATACAAGACAGGAAACACAAAAAGGAACTCAGGGGAACACAATCTCCAATTAACCCATGGCATTACATACGCCGTCATAGCGGGATAATTAGGGAACAAACTGGACACAGGGGACTACTCTACACATTCACAATCTCCTACCACCCGTGGCATAACACGAACGCCGTCAGAGAGGGATAGAGGAAACAATGAAATGGCTTAAGACAAAAGACAAAACACAACTATACTCATCAGTTCAAAGAAAAGTCACTCAAACAATAAACACATTTACTCAAAATGACCGGACAAAACAAAATTACAAAAACCGATTATTCTGTAAGAAATGTCAAATCAATCAAAAATGGATAACATCAAATGGAGACCAAACCAAAGAAATCAAGACACGTATTGAAATAGCACGTATATCATTTATTAAACTTAAAAAGTTTCTATGTTGTCGGGATATAAGGTTAGAGCTACGCCTAAGCGTGCTTCGTTGTTACGTGTTCTCTACTCTTCTTTATGGTTTTGAAGCGTGAACACTAAAACAAGTGCATATAAATAAGTTGGCCGCCTTTGAATTTTGATGTTACATAGAATCCTTCGAATATCATGTATTCAAAGAGTGTCAAACGTGGAAGTAACCAGAAAGATAGGAAGTGAAGCGGAAATAATATTAACTATCAAAAGAGGAAAACTTGAGTACTTAGGACATGTGATGAGAGGGCAAAAATACTCTTTATTACAACTCATTACGCAAGGCAAAATTCGAGGAGAGCGAAGTGTGGCAAGACGAAGAATGTAGTGGCTTAGGAACCTCAGAGAAAACGGTTCGAATGCAGTAGTGCAGAACTATTTAGAAAGGCGGTAAACAAAGTCCGCATAGCCATGATGATTTTCAACCTTCGATAGAAGATGGAACTTGAAGAAGTGGAAGGGGGAACCTGTCTGGTGCGGCAGAACGGTTCCAATGAAATGAAAAGTTAAATTCTATGAGACGACCATAAGGCCAGCTATGCTAGGCATGTAGGCACTGAATATTGTACAATTAAAAGGAAAGAACAACGAATGCACGTTGTCGAAATGAGAATACTTAGATGAATGATTGGCGTGACAAGACAGGGTAAAATTAAAAGTATATTAGGGCAAGTTTAAACGTTGCAAAGATCGATGCGAAAATAAAGAAGCATTAGCTACGATGGTTAGGGCGCGGTCAGCGTCGACACGAGAATCATTTAATACGAAGAATCGTGGAGTTTCATATCAAGAGAAGGAGTAGGAGAGTAAGGTCGAAGGCATAATGGAGAATGATTAAAAGAGATATGTGTGTGAAGGAGATTAACATTGATATGGCACATAAGTAAAATACGTGGAGAAATGGAATTAGGGAAGGCGACCCCGCATAGAAATAAAAGCAAAGATGATTAAGTAATTCAAATTTTTCATTTTATTGCCGTTTTTAACATTTCATTAATTTTAACAAAAAAAATAACTTCAGAATATTCATCTACCACAAGAAAACAAAAGTAAAATATATACACAGTTGGACAAAACAATACATATCCTATTTCTCTATCCGTTCTCACGCCATCGTCCCGGCGCTGACGTTTCATATTTCTTAAACGATTATTTTCTGGGAATCTCAATCTACCGACTTAGCATGTAGGTGGCAAAAAATACAAAAAGTAACATGTATTAGTAACTGGCAGTTATAAAAATAGTAACGTAGCGCTACGTTTGACAAACTTTGGTCTCAGCTGTGGATCAAATCACGAACCCGCGCTGCATCTTAACCCACACGGCTAAACAATGGCTCTAAACAATTGAATGCAACTGCAAGCAAACCATTCCTTAAATTTTCTCAACCAAGTTACCCTTCTTCTTCCTATGCTGCGTCTATTACTAATTTTTATTTGCATAATCACTTGTAACAATTGATATTTCTCTCCGCGTGTAACATGACCCAAGTATTGTAATTTTCTCATTTTAATAGTTAATACGACCACTTTTTGTTTGTTTATCCTGTTCAGAACTACTTGGTTAGTTATTCTGTCCTTCGGAAAGATTTTCAACATCCCTCGATATGCCCACATTCCAAAACCTTCCAACTTATTTATGCCTTGCTTGTTTAACGTCCACGCCTCTACACCATATAACAAGACTAAGAAAACAACATTTAAGCAAACGTATTCTCAATTGTATGCTTAGGTCATGACTACACAATTTTTGCTTCATGTTTTTAAACGCGCCGTGGGCTTTCTCTATTCTCATTCTTATTTCTCGGGTGTATTAATTTGCCTCTTTAATATTTATTCCTAGGTAGGTAATTGTAATTTTGAACTTGTTCCACACGTTCATGTCTTACATATAAGTTGATGTCATTGATGCGTTTCTTTGTAATTACCATTTTGGTCTTCTTTCTATTCAGTGATAGACCAAATTCTTCACTTGTTTCTACTACTTTACTTTTAGTAATTTTTGTAAGTCTTCGATATTTCTGCAATGAGCGTGATATGTATAAATAACCTTTATATACCTACTTGTATAAACACATTTATACGTAACATTAGTAAGATCTAGGATTTACTAATCTATCATTCCTAGTGTCTAAACAAATATCTTGTGTAATTTTTGTTCTGACATAAATATAACACATATTTCAGATATAATATATCAATACAAACATGAACTCTATCGAAACAAATACACTCTTAAAGATTTAAAAAAATTAATATATTAAAATTAACTTATTATATATAATTAACTATTATTATTATTATATATAATTAACTTATTGCTTACGATAAGTTTCTTTTCTTGTTGAATAAATAAACCACAATCTAACTCGGCAACACTGTAACCTTTAAATCTTCGTCCAGGTAATTCTCCTGCTAAAATTTAACGTCCAGCTAATAAAAATCCTAAAAATTTATGTACCGGTAGTTCCGCATAAATAATAAAGTGTTTAGTTGGACGTCCAGGTATAATACAAAATGTCCAGGCAAAGGCCTAACTCACCAAATTTTGTCCAGTTTCTTCCGTATCGATATATATATATATATATATATATATATATATATATATATATATATATATGTATATATATATATATAGATATATATATATATATATATATATATATATATATATATATATATGTATATATATATATATATATATATATATATATATATATATATATATAGCTATATATATATATATATATATATATATATATATATATATATATAGATATAGATATAGATGTTGTTTATATATATATATATATATATATATATATATATATAATTTTGCCCATGAGTAGGTTAAACACGAAGAGGATTAAACTGTCGCCTTATCTAATTCCTCCCGGTGTTGGACTATTTTCAGTAAATTGGTTTCCTGCTCCAACTTTGGTTAGATTGTTGTTATTTAGGTTATGGACTATCTTTGTTATGTTGGTCGGTGTTTTATTTTCTATTCATATATTTGAAATGTCTCCCAGGCGAATCCCATCAAACACCTTAGTCAGATCAATAAAGCAAATATACGCTGGCATCCGAACTCTATAGCGTTTTCTTTTGTTTGTTTTATTATGAATACTGCATCTGTTATAGACCGCCCTCTTGTAAAATCTTGTTATTCTTCAGCATTAGTGATTTGCTTTCCAATTTGTCCTTAAGAATACTCGTGAAAAGTTTCGTCGTTGTATTTAAGAGGGTGATTCCTCTGTAGTTTTGTAACAAGTTTTTTGTCCATTTTGAAATATGGGGATTGTGATGCGCTTATATCATTCCTCTGGTATTTCTGTGTCGTTTAACATTTTGTTAAATAGTTGTGACAGTTTACTTCCAAGTTCAGGGTCTCCATATTTTAGGAGTTATATCAGGAGTTCATTGGGTATACCATCTGTTCCAGGTGATTTAACCAGGTATAAAACGTATACAAGATAAAAAGTAGCAAAAACTGAAGGAGGTCTACGTTCAACACTGGACCATTTAGGCTTTTTAGATAAACAGATTAACCTTACTGTTCTAGGTGTTCACTTTGTTTTAGTAGAAAATTGCAGCGAACTTATTCATTTTGATTTACGGCATGTATACCATTGTGTAATTTTCCAAATTTTTAATTTCCCAAAAATTTTATTTTGTTTCAGTTATGACACCCCTGCTTACGATTTTTTAATTCTCTGTTTATTTTTTGCTCTTTCGACTCTTTTTTTTTGTATCATTCGGAAGCACCAAGATTTGTACCAGGTAGCTATTTTTAATCTATCCATTATTCGAGCTCGTTTATGCTGGATTATTTGCCTTATTCGACGTAATTTTGGTTATCTGGCCTTATAGTTTAATGCTTTCGAATAGTTGCAATTTCGTAAGTACACATTACCAATCTAGTTAAATCGGATGTTGGGGACGTTCAAATGAGCTTAAGTATTCTTAACTCAACATGTTTCAAATAACTGTAATGTATATACTCTTGTATAATCATTCAATTTTCATTCCATATTGTAAAATATGAGATATGATGTACGAGTTTATATTTTAGAATAATTTTTAATATATATGATACGATCATCGGTCAATGAAAATGATAATTTTAGTCGTAACACCCCGAATCGTTTTAAAATTTCCGGTATAATTTTATGGGCGCAGTGTATAAATCTTCCTTTATCGGAGATGTAAATCTGTGCAATAATGCCCGCAATGTAATTTACCGTTATATTTCGCTATTGAAATTGATCTATTTATTTTAAACTCGACCATATCGCACATCTAAAAAGCTCTGATTCGTATTAAAGCTTCATGTTATCCCAGTCGTCCACACCATGTTAAATTTGCGATAGCAGTGACACCCCACTGTTTCAGCCGCATCATCGTGATAAGATGTCTTATCAATAATTATTTCACACCCTCGTTTTGCGGTGCGGCCTTCGAAAGTGGAAAATTTAAAACCTCCCTTATTTCGAACTTTATCGTGATACCAACATTTTATCTCACTGCACATGTCACACAGTTCAAGAAGCTTCAAATGTAGGACTGCATTATACACAGTTGAGAATATATAGTGTATTGCTTAATATAAATCATAGATGCAGTCAATATTATTTTCTCTATTTTTTTTTTCAATACGTTATTCCTTATTTTTTATGCCTTTATCTTCGCAGGTAGTTCATTCTATATTGTTTCAAAATATTGTTAATGATTATTTAAGCATTTACTTTGCCTTTTACTTTTACATTTGTTATCGTTTACATATCTCTTCAAATATTAACGTACTCACCGGGGACTCCTTTTCACCATTTTGCATTGAGCGCCCACCAGAGAACATTTCGAGAAATTCTATCATATGATGTCTTAAGATTAATTAAAACCATACTTACTTTCCGTGTACGGATCACTTATTTAAATTTGATACTGCCCATGTTTCGGATGGCCCTATCATCATTAGCTGCCATTAGGTCAAGGTGAGTGCATGCCTGGGTCAAGTCCGTGTAAACCAATAGATGTTCAAATTTTACACTCCACCGCAGCCGCACTTATTATATTTATTGCTCCATCTTTTTAAGTTTGACCTACACCGACACCGTGACGTGCCAGTTCTGAATCTATTAAGGGCATGTGGTGTAGTGTAATTGATGACCTATAGCCATTACTTCCTTTCATGTTAAAGCACCAGCAACCGCCGCTTATCTCCAAAGCCGTAGGTGACGTCCTTTAACAGTGGTTTTGATCGGTAGAGTTTTACTTATGAAGCTCCTGTGAGATTTCAACTTTAATGGGTGGCCAAACACGGGATGGTGTGGGTCACTCTCTTGTTTCTTTTTCTCGGCCTCATAAGTCCCTTTTTTTAGAAGCTATAAACTGAAGTAGGTTTCAAGGATATTATTGGAACTACCTGGTTTATAGCGTAATCAACATGATGAGTATGACAGCAGCGATTTTAAACTGGAACTAAATATTCTATTATAAAGAAACACAAAGCTATAGCACACTTTTTTGAGCTCCCCAATTTGTTTCAATCAGCTTACGTATTATGTTATTTCTTGAGGAAAGCCTTTGTGTCATCGTAGTGCCTGTTAAATGTGAGAATGCGGTATAATTTTATCAATAAGTACTTTGGTTCTCTACAGTTCCCCAAAAGTTTTTCTCTCCATGTTTTTTTTTATTTATTTACGCTGTAACCACAAGGATTATTAGCGACCTAAAAAATATAATACAAGTAAAATACAATAATTGATACAGTCCTGAGTCTTTAAGATAACTTACACTGCACTTATTTTGCTACGCACTTAACACTTTACATTTAATTTCTGACTTAAAGTAATCAGAAGAAACCTCATTAATAAGAATAAAGTCCTGACTAGAGGATACTAAACGGACCAGTTCACCTGCTTCTTCATTTCCTTGTATACCTGAATATGATGGAACAAATATGAAGTCAACAGTGATCTTATTCTTTAGAGAAATTATTTACCGATGAGTCGGAATTTTCTTCCGACAATGAAGTTTTCACTGCAGAGAGTAAACCTATGTGTTTGCCAAGTTTTCCTATTTATTTGGTGCTTTTGGTTTTCATTCTTTTGTCGATGTAGTATGGATGTGATTCCGTTAGAAACTTTATAATTGCATGAGAGTCTTCTGAGTACTATTTTATTACGCTGATTAGTTCTTTTGATCCTTATATATTTTCGAATAGATCCACTACTTACTACTTGATCGAAGCTTAATAATTGCTTTTCCCTTTCTACACATTCTCTAACTGCTTCTAGCAATGTTTGGAGATTTGGTATATCATCTTTTAAATTATTGTCATCAGTTTGTGTTTTTTTTTTCTTTAATTGAAGCTTAGATTTTTCAAAGTTTTCTTCGACGGGTGGCGTGACTGCATCTTCTAGGGTTCTTTTTTCGGTTGCTTTGTTCGAAGTTATCTGGGGTTCGTGAGAATTCATATGTGTATTTTTATCTGGAGGTAAGTGTTGACTTATTTCGAGTGAGGTTGATTCATGTTTTTGGGCATTAGAGGATGACTCAGACGATGTAGGTGTTTCGATTGTAGGTTAACTGAAGAAGTGGTCAAATGTATAGATGTATTTTGTTGTGAGCATTGTTTAGTTTGGTTTATTGGTAAATTTGGGATTGCTATTGTTTGTGATGTGGCTTGAGAAGACGTAGTAAGTGTGGAGGGAGTGGTATTTAAGACTGTGGTGTTATTTTGTAGATTATTTAGTTGAGTATGATTTATTGAGTAGAGTAGAGTATGTGGATGTGATTCCGTTAGAAACGGAAGTAGAGTAAATTTTATTTGCATAAATCTTTAAACATGATTGAGCAAATATCGTCACATTATTAATTACAAATTAAAAAAAATATGCATATATATATATTGACATCACACATTTAAAATACATTAACATTACAAATTAAATATGCTGATTAAGGAGAAGGATAGGCCAGGCACTCCGCCACAGTATAGGGCTCAATGTCAACTAGGTGTTGAAAAACCTTTCTTTTAAAAGTTCTATAGTGTGTTTCCTGTTTAATGTCAGATGGTAGACTGTTATAAAATTTAACACACGCATACAAAGGACTTCTCTCTGTTATAGACAATCTGTGAAGTGGCAAATTCAAGTTAAGGCTTCTTGTACTATATTCATGATTGGGAAGCAGGTGATAAAACAAAGAAAAATTTTTAAAAAGGAACATAATACATTCAAATATATAGATGGCTGAGAAAGTGAGTATATTGAGTGACTTGAATCGGCCTCTACACGATTCTCCCGCCTTTAGTCCTAAGATCACCCGGACTGCCTTTTTTTGGACTATAAAGACAGTTGAGCTATCTACTGCAGCACCCCAGAAGATTACTCCATATCGCATAACAGAATAAAAGTTTGCATAATATACTGATAGTAAAATCCCCTGGTCCAGATAGCTCTTTAACACTCTTAATGAGTAGCAGGCTCTATTCAGTTTTTTTGTTTTATTTTGTATTTGTTCCCCCCAATTCAGATTCTGGTCAATATGGATAACAAGAAATTTAACTGATCTATCAGTTTCCGTGTTTTCTGATAGAAAATTAATTGTATCTGGAAACTGTTCTCGTGACTGGCTGGTTCTAAAGTGGACAAAAACCGTCTTATCAGTATTAAGCAACAACCGATTTCCACTGAACCACTGTTCAGCCTTGCTAACAATTTGCTCTGCCACTGTGAGGAGTGTTTCTAAAGTTTTTTCCCAGAAAAGCACATTTGATGAATTTTGTCTTATTTTTGTTTGCATTTATTGCGTTTGCTTACATTGCATCATTGCGACGATGGTTAGAAGGTGAAATATTTGGAAAATTAGCTGCGTGGTGTCCAGTTAATTTGCATTTAAAACATGTTTCATTTCGCGCTATAAATATGCGTTATGAGGTTTGTTTCAATTCGATGATAAAAGATTCAGGTAGTACAAAGTTGTCTGGAAAAGGTGAAACTAAAATTTGTCTTCAGAAGCTTTGAATAAGACTGAAGGTAGGATTGGTTGCTCCTATCCATAGGTATGATATGTCTGAGAAACCTAGTTAGTCCATTATTAAGTTAGAAGTTATGTTTGGACATGCATTGGACAGAAGTAAGCGGACTGATGGAGTTATTAACTTTCTCGCTTCTAGTATATTCCCCTTTACTATTATCTTCTTTGTTTCTGCTATGAATTTATCTACTAGGTTTTTAAATGATATGCATATTCTACTGTTTGACATACGGGATGCGAAAATTATATTTTTTGGTTCTATATGCTGACTCAAACCTTCAAGATATTCAACAATTGTACAATTCTCTAGAGTGTTAAATAGAATAGCTTGATCTCTGTTTGGAATTAATATACTACGTGATTGACTAACTGCTTTTAAGTATCATGCATTTTGTGGTAGCTGACTGGAAGATGACATCTTTTAAATGGATTTAAAATCGGACTAAAACCGGTGCTGTTTTACAGCTTTCGCTGTGATACCAGTTTATGGAAATTGGATAATACTTATAACTAATTGCAGTGATTTACTTAAGTATCTAAATCCAAATATATGAAAAAAATATATTTTGTTTACTCACGAGATTCTAATATTCAGTGTACAAATCGCTTTCAATTAGTTTTATACTTAATTCCCTCTCCATGTTTGTTTTTACTTTTTTTCTGGCTTGGTGGTTATTAAGATAACAGGCGCAAATTTGAGTTAAATGAAACTGATTGGAAATGTTTGGCTTCGGGAAATGCTTTACATGGTTTCCGAAGTGTAACGACTCTTGATTTGCGCCACTAATTAGGTATTTTTAAAACACCTACTCATAAATTCGTCGTTACTGAGACTCATTTAGTTTCTTGTTTCCCTTCCAAAATGATTAATCCGTTTCGTTCTGAAATCAGCCAAGCCTACTGCAATACCAACTTTCACTAAGGAAATGGATGCTAGAAGTTCTTGATAGGTAAAGGGATTGCCATAATGTATTATTTTCATTACCTATATGACGTAACGTTTGCTTATTTTGATTTTCAGACATTTTTGGTTCAGTAAGAGGTGGTGTTGAAATTTGATTGGGTGTTATATTTGGTAATTCCTACTACAGTTTTGTACGCTCGTTAGTAATTTTTTTTTATCAATTTACAAGCACCCGAACTATTTTGTTCCATGCCTAATTCTTTCAGCAAGTTAATCTACCTTTCAGATTAGGAGTGAGATACTGCTTTCATTAACTCTTCACCAAGGTCGATAGTTTTATCAAACAATGGATCATTGTTATATGCTTGTTGGTAACCCTGCAATATTGGTTTAAAATTGTCATTAAGACCTGTGATATATATCGTCCGGCATGCTTTTGGAATGTGTCTTCTAGATGTGTTTTTATTATCACTACAAAATTCATAGTTTTCTGGTGCAGGCACAATTTTTATCACTTTTTCGTCGAACGTCGAACTTTCGATATCCTCTCTGATGTCTTCTTTGGACCTCTCAGGTCTCAGTCTCCCGAGCCTCTAGACACTACCACACTAAACAATGCATGACTGCTACTGGGAACAGTGGGCGGTTGAGGTTGGCGTGGGGATTAGCGTGGTGATTGGCATGCGGATTGACGCGGATGTTGGTGCGAATATTTCTGAAGGTAAGATTTTGATTGGCAGGTGGAGTGGGCGATATTTTCTTTAGGCGAGGTCTTCATGTCGAAGGTAACCAGATGCAGTAACCTCTTTTATTAAGACAATTTTTCCTTTTTTCAATTTCTATGGCTTCTCGGATGATTTTTGGTTTATATAAGCGGATGGGGGCTATGCTTCTGGAGATTTTAAAATCAATTTTGTAACCAGTATGAAGATGGTATTGACCTAGAGCTAAAATTGACCTTTCTTACATCAAAGGTGTCACTGATAAAATTCTTAAATCAAGAGGAATAAAGACAATATATATGCAGTTCTATAAAACTCTTCAGAGCAGCAGTAGATAGAGTAAAGGTACTGATGATGATATCCAACCTCTAGATATATACATATATATATATATATATATATATATATATATATATATATATATATATATATATATATATATATATATATATATATATATATATATATATATATATATACAGATTGAACCAAATTAAAACGGAACATACAATTTAATACATGTCTGTTTGAACTGCATTTAAAATAGTGGACCAATATAAAACTTAGACAAAAATAAATCCATACCTGGGTATAGACATTGTATAAAATATCGTTCAACTATCTGTCTCGCAACAATGTTGTTTGCGTAAGACGGGTTTGTCTAAGGAGGTGATAATAGTTCAGGAATTGAAGCTCGAAAAAAGTTAAAACCTCGCAATTTTTTCGTCCTGCATGTATCCAGCTGAAATTTTAGCAGAAGGTAGGTAATAGCCCAAGGATCAAAATCTATATCGAACCGAAGTGCGCTGAAGGGTTTTAGGGGTGAAAACTACCCCTAATTGTCAAAAATTATAAAATAACATATTAAACCTGAATATGGGTAAGATTTGGTGTGCATTAATTAAATAATGATTATTTTATACTTTTGAATAGAGTTCCATCATATTTCAACCCTTAAAAAGCAACCCTTGTTAAAGATTAATGTAAAAAATTACTAATTCTAAAAAAATGATTTCGCCTTGTATCGATTTGGATAAAAATTTGGATTTAAGCTCAATTCACCCGCTGCTTTATAGTTTATGTCATGTCGACGAACCCTGATTGTTCTTAGGGGTGAAAACTACCCCTAATTGTCAAAAATTATAAAATAACATATTAAACCTTAATGTGGGTAAAATTTGGTTTGAATTAATTAAATAATGATAGTTTCGTGCTTTTCAATACAGTTCCATCATATTTCAACCCTTAAAAAGCGACCCTCATTAGAGATTAATATAAAAAAATTAGTAATGCGAAGAAAATGATTTTACCTTGAAACGACTTGCATAAAAATTTGGAATTAAGCTCAACTCACCCTCTGCTTTATAGTTTATGTCATGCTAATGAACCCTGATTGTTCTTAGGGGTGAAAACTACCCCTAATTTTCAAAAATTGTAAAATAATATTACAAATCCTAAAATGAGTGAAATTTGGTTTGGATTAGTTAAATAGTGAGTTTTTTATACTTTAAAATACAAATTCAAATAAACTTTTCAACTTTTGAAAATCACCCTTTACAACATTGAAGTTTTTATAAACTAATTTATAAGATATAAATTGAAAAAAGTAGAATTAAATACAAAAAAAATTATCAACATAAAAAGGCACCATATATTCTTATACATTTACATAAATAGTTGAAAATATTTACATTTATAGGTAAAACAATTATAATATTAATTTTATTCGTCATCAATTACATCTTCATCGTGATCTATGTCATCATCATCTTCCTCAATTATTGGTGGACTGTTATTGCACCCTTCACCTGAGCACCCAGAACAAGTAGAGTTACAGTATAAACCAACTTTTCTGCACCCATATGAAACGCCGCATCCTTTTTTGCATTGGCAAAAAATAATTTTCAAAAATTTATCGGGTACAGGTTGTTTGTTCATGCGTACGGGTAATAACAAACCATCTTTGGAAAACCATCCCCAATCTGTTGGTCTGATATTTTCATTGCCAAGCCATAGACATATGAGCAGATGTTTTATTCTGTTGTATAGGATTTCAAAATAAGAACGCTTAAAATTTCGAATGTATAACGCCCCACTAGCTAATATACCGGTTTTGTAGATTATTATGCTCCGAAATCTACTGTACTATACTAATGGAATTTTCCGGAAAAAAATTAACTGGTTTTTTTAACGTATTTCCTTTAATTTTTAACGATAGATGTTTCTTCAAAAACGATTTGTAGAGGTTTTTAATAGCTACAAGGATCTGTGAATTAAATCTTTTTGGAACCCTTGGTTTTTAAATGGGGTGAGTTTAAAGGGCTCGAAAAAGATGGTGCTTGATCGTAAATCGATGCTTTAAACGGCTATATCTCGCCAAATATTCATTGTACAACAAATCTAAATAAAGCATAATTTTAGTCATTAAAAAAGCTACAATTTGGTAATTTTTATTTTTTTCATATATTTTCGGGCATATTTAAAAAAAGAAGGGTAAAAAATATGAAATTGTAAATCGTTTCTCGCTTTAAGCTGTACTTTTTCTAAAACTAAGCATTTTAAATGGGTCAAACTTCTTGGACGTATTAACAATACATCTACAAAGGGAATTGCAGAAGGGTGAAGATCGATTTTAATTATGGGGGTGGTTAGGGTGTTGTTTTCCTCGATTTTTTCGTAAAAAATGAGGTATTGACCTTATTTTTTATGATAGGTCTATTTATGCTCTTTAAAAAAGGTTTTGTGAGTTTTCTTCCAAAAATGCATCATTTTCCCGATATTTGACTTTGAATCTTTCAAATTTGGCATTTGAAGAAAACCGCTGAACATTGATATTGTATTTGTAATTGTATTTGTCTTTTTAAAAGCTACAAATTTGTTCTCTACAATTTTTTTGATAAAATGCACCATTTTCGAGTTATTCGCGAAAAATCGATTAAAAACGTGGATTTTTTCGTCTAAAAGTTGTTACTTTCAATCGCAAATAACTTGAAAAATATCATTTTATAAAAAAAATGTATAGCACATTTTTTGTTTAGAATCACTTTTCTAATCGAAACCTGTAGTTAAAACGTAAAAAAAATTTTCACCCCGGAGATGGGGTGGCAACCACCCCCTAGGCTTTGGCGCACTTTGGTTCGATATAGATTTTGATCCTTAGGCTATTACCTACCTTCTCTTAAATTTCAAGTCAATCAACGCCGCACGAAAAAATTGCGAGGTGAAATGCTACATTTCCTGGACTATAACTGGTTTGACAGCATAATCGTAGATGTATGTGTAGCTTTCAATTTTTATGAGTTCAGAATCCAGCAGCCCGCTGAATTATGGGATTTTTTATAATATAATTATTTTGTTTGCCAACCAGTTTTGTTGGCCAACCAGTTACAGCAGAATTGAGCCGAAATACATTATATTCCTATGTTCCGAATTTATTTCGTTCAATCTGTATATATATATATATACTCTAAAACTATGAACTAAATGTTACTTTCTCAATATATCTGTCAGATTTTAACGTTGAATATTTGATGGTCCTCTTCGAAGTATAAAAAGGACGATAGACTTTTATCCATATCTACAAAGTATGTTTTGTAAATATTATTAAGGGAAAATGTTGCCTGATACCTATCGAAGAACCATCTATGACCAACATATATTCTCACCGGTGACTGAAAGTACAATAACAACTTTAAAAATAATTTACTTGTTCGTCGTAGATAAAATATAGTATGCAACTTTTTACGTTTAACTTTCCGTATTGAAGAGATTTTATAATTAATGTTTTTATAATCAATTGTATATTCAATGTAATTTTAATTTGTAATATATTTCACCCGGTGTACGTTAATTAGCTGCGATTAGTGTCTTAGAAATAAAGTCTAATTTTTATAGATTTTTGGTTACGCAATTTATTAATTAATTGCATACTTTAATGATATGGATAATAATTAGGTTCATTGATTAACCAACAACAATTTCAAAACTTTATAAATTTCAATATTTATTCCTTATAGTAGTCAGTATAATATAGTGGGACATTCTTTATATATAATTCTGTAAATGAATTAATACAGAACGTCAACGTGATCTAATAATTCGTAATCACGGCCTCTGTAAATTAAGCTTTTATTTTCATTATGATCACAGTGTCAAACAAATGGCGAAGTCAAAATTTTACTGCTGAATGTACACCACACACTTAAACTCTTGTAATTAAGTAAATTGCTTCGGGAGAAATGGCTCCAAAAATGACCATTTATATAAACCGTATTTAGGGTGAATGTGCTAAGTGAATTTATATGAGTCATTTCTTTTGCGATGACTTTTAGAGGGTTTAAATTTACAAAGCATTGGCGTTCATCTTTGACTAAATTAAAATTGTTTTTGATTTATTGTCTACATAAGAGCAGTACAAGATTTTTCTTAAGGATGTGTCCTCTCCTGTGCTCGATAATTGTTGGTGAACTTTTAACAAAAATCAAAAGAGGATCAATTCGCGCTAAGCTTTGCAAACTATCTAGGTATAGTCGTTAGAGGTATTATTCGTCATGACTAGGAATGTCTTTTGAAATTTTGCCCATCTGAGCAGAGAACAGAGAGAAAAATTATTTAGAGAGAAATACATGAATGAAAGTCGTGATTCGATTACCTGATTTTTAAACGGAGTTTATAAGTTGAGTTTACTTTTCTTACTAAAATTTGTTTACGGTAATTTTGGTTCGCCTTAAATAGGCATGCCGATTGTAGGGACTTCAAATGCAATTTACATGCAAGGTGCCATAAACCTGATAAACTACCTGCTGTACGAAAGAACGACTTTGGATAAATGCTAAAAAAATGACACTTGTTGCATTTATTATTAGAAGGATATTAGCAATTCAGTCTTAAACCATGAATGGAGTAACATGATCATTGTCTAAAGTGGCTAAAGACCTCTGAATTATCTTAGTAAGAAACTTAACTTGAATACACACTTCGTAAATATCACCAATAAAGCAAAACAGGACATGTCAGGTTTTTGGCAAAACTGAAATTCAAAATAATCTATTGGTCATATATCGCTTTTTCTATTGGTCTATTGGTCATATTTCCTTTCGGAGGAACCTGTAACTTCTAGAGAGCGCGTCCCCAGGTGGCGGATAGAGGAATGCCCGACCCGGTTTACCGGTGGGTAGGAGGAAAATAAAATACCTCCCGTGGACCAACAGGTAATTTACCGAATGATTTCCGGTATAAGCAATACCCCACTTATGACCAACGGCTGCGGGCGGATGAGTTAATAAGTGGAAGGGCACTCTTTTGTCCAAGGGTTGGGAAACTAGTCCTAAAGGCGGATGAATCGAAAAATATGTCAACGGCGTAAGGATGCAGAAGACAACGGGGAACCACTGCATTAAAGACTCTTAGAGTACCCCTAGTAAAGTCATGAATGGCAAATGACAAGTAGAATAAACAAACTTACTGATTACGGAGCACGGAATCCAAGATCCGGCAGGGGAGGAATAACTGTAGATCACAGGGCCTCCCAGGTCGTAAACCAGAGAAATCCCTATGGACTTAAGACATTGAAAATAGCAACCTGGAATGTCAGAAGTTTATATGCAAGTGGTAAATTAGCGAACGTACTGCTTGAAATGGAAAACCTCCAAATTGATGTTTTAGGTATAAGTGACGTACAGTGGCCAGGTTAAGGCAAACAAATTACAAATAATGGAACCATGTATTATTCAGGTAACAACGAGGTCAATCATCGTTACAGTGTTGCTATCTTAGTTGCAAAAAAGGTCAATTACTCTGTGATAAGTTTTACTCCTTATTCTGATAGGATCTTATCAATACAACTACAGTCTAAAAAAGGTATAGTAATTTTTATGCTCCTACGGCAGATAAAGATGACGACGATATCGAACTGTTTTACCATGATTTGGAACAAGTCTTAAAATCAATGAAAAAACATCACACTACAATAGTAATGGGCGACTTCAATGCTTTTTAATGGATATTTAATGATTTATTATATTTTATATTATTATATTTTAATGGATGCAACTATTTAATGGATATTAAGCTTTGATTTTAACTTTAGGTGGCATTATAAGTGATATTAATAAAATTTTAAAAAGTAGTAAAAATGAAGTTACCGATCAAAGCCCTATGAATGTCGCCGAGAAAATGGCAGATAAAGATGACGACGATATCGAACTGTTTTACCATGATTTGGAACAAGTCTTAAAATCAATGAAAAAACATCACACTACAATAGTAATGGGCGACTTCAATGCCAAAGTTGGCCAGGGAAGAGTGGATGGATATGTGGGGGAATATGGTCTAGGAAATAGAAATGAACGTGGTGACCGTTTGATACAATTTTGCCAGACGGAAGAATTTGTAATAGCTAATACACTTTTTAAGCTACCAAAAAGAAGGTTGTATACATGGAAATCTCCCGGTGATACAACGAATAGAATAATCCGAAATCAAATTGACTTTGTCCTTATTAGACAAAGATTTCGTAATTCTATACTGTCTGCCAAAACTTACCCTGGAGCAGACATCGGTTCAGACCATAACCCCATAGTAGTCACATTACGAACCAAATTAAAACTGGTTAAAAAACCCACACAAAGTAGAATTGATATTAAGAGATTAAGGGAACCACAAACAAAGGAACAAACTATAAAAACTCTTACTGAAAATATACGTAATGCCCAAGAACTGAATAAAAGTAGCTATAACATTGATCAGAAATGGGAAAATATAAAAGCAGCAATAATTAAAACAGCAAATGAAAACTTAAAACCAAAGAATAGAAAACATAAAGATTGGATGACTGAAGAAATACTACTATTAATAAATGAAAGAAAATCATTCAAAACAAAAAATCCAATTTAATATAATGAAACTGATCGATTAATAAAAAAGAGAATAAAAGAAGCTAAGGAAAGAATGTTACAGGAGCAGTGCCAAGAACTAGAAGAAATTGAGAAAAAATATGACTTTTTTAACATGCATAAAAGAATTAGAGAATTAACAGGGATGAGAAAAACACTTCAAACTAGGCAACTAAGAGATGAAAGGGGTGCACTTATAACAGATATAAACCAAAAAATGCAGAGATGGACACAATATATAGCACAACTATTTGAAGACAAAGAGAGAACAGAAGCACCAAAAGAATTTAAGGATGATACTGGGCCTGACATTATACGAGAAGAAATTGAATATGCAATGAAACAAGCTAAAGATGGTAAATCTCCCGGGCCTGATGAAGTTCCTATCGAATTACTTAAAATTGTGAATACTGAATCTATTGATCTTCTTTTGGATCTATTCAATACCATATATCTTCTTCTTCAGCCTGTTTGCATCCACTCCTGGACAAAGGCCTCCCCATGAGTTCTCCACTCTTCCCTGTTTTGTGCTATTTGGTGCCAGTTTCTCCCCATTTTTGCTTTGATGTCGTCTAGCCATCGTTTTTGTGGTCTTCCTCTACTCCGACTGTGTTCGCGTGGTCTCCAATGTACAATGTTTTTCGTCCATCTGTCGTTGTTTTGCCGTGCCACGTGCCCTACCCAGTTCCATTTCATTTGTGCAATTCTTCCAATTACATCTTCCACCTTCGTCCTGCTTCGTATGTCCTCGTTTCGTATATGTTCTCTCAGTGATACTCCCAACATAGCTCGTTCGATGGCCCTCTGTGTTGTTCTTAATCTGTTGGCTGACAACTCTGTAAGTGTCATGGTCTCCATTCCATAAGTCATAACCGGTAGAATACAACTGTTGAATACCCTTTTCTTTAGATTTATTGGTATCTTTTTGTTCTTCAACACATCACTGAGTCTGCCTACTGCTGCCCAAGTCATTCGGATTCTTCTAGTTATCTCTGCTGTTTGATTCTGTTTGCCTAGTTTGATGGTGTGACCTAGGTATATATACTCTTCGACACTTTCGATCTCACTTCCATCTAAGTCGATTGTGATATTTTGATTTGTCATTACTTTTGTTTTATTTAAATTCATTTTTAAACCGATTTTTTCAGATTCTTGTTTAAGCTCCTTCAGCATGTAGATTAGTTCCTCTGTATTGTTGCTTATGAGTACTATGTCATCGGCAAATCTTAGGTGGCTTAAAAACCTGCCATCAATTTTAATTCCGAGTTGTTCCCAATTTAACTTCTTGAACACATCTTCTAATGCAAGAGTAAATAATTTTGGAGATATGGTGTCTCCCTGTCGAACACCTCTTTCTGATCTTATTTTGTTTGTTGTTAGGCCTTCTGCTACATTTATTTGCATAGTTGCATTGTCGTATATGTATTTTAGGAGCATTCTATATCTGGAATCTATCCTTGCGTTGTTCATTCCGTCTAATACCGCCCAGAATTCTATGGAATCGAATGCCTTATTGTAATCCACAAATGCCAAATGAAGAGGTTCATTGTATTCGTTACATTTTTCAATAAGTGTCCTTATTGTCTGTAGGTGTTCTATTGTACTATAACCTTTGCGGAAACCCGCTTGTTCAACAGGCTGGTAACTATCAAATTTGTTTGATAGTCTGTTGGTAATTATTTTGGTAAGCAGTTTGTATGGATGTGGTAACAGGCTTATTGGTCTGTAATTTTCGAGTTTGTGTTTGTCTCCTTTCTTGTGTAGTAAAAGTACCTGCGCGTTTTGCCAAGAGGTTGGAATAGCACCCCCGAATAGGCACTTGTTCAGTAAGATTTTAACTGCCTCCATAGTAGTTTGACCTCCAGCTGTAATCATCTCTTTTGTTATTCCGTTATACCATATATAGAACAGGTATAATACCTAAAGAATGGCTCCAATCAACATTCATAGTGCTTCCCAAAAAAGCCAATGCAAAGGAGTGCAATGAACATCGCACCATAGCCTTAATGAGTCATGTCTTGAAATTGTTTTTAAAAGTAATTCACAATAGAATACATAAGAAATTAGATGAAGGCATAAGTAATACACAAATGGGATTTAGGAAAGGACTGGGAACACGAGATGCACTGTTTTCAAAAAGTGTTCTTTCGCAGAGATGCTTAGATATTAGTCAGGAAGTATATGCCTATTTCATTGATTTTGAGAAGGCATTTGACAGAGTGCAACATAATCGACTTAAAGAAATTTTATTAAATAAAAACATAGACAGTAGAGACATTAGAATCATCTGTAACCTCTATTGGAATCAAACAGCAAAAGTGAAAGTTGAAAACGAACTGAACAAGGATATCCAGATTCGCCGTGGGGTCCGCCAAGGGTGTATTTTATCACCCTTGTTATTCAATTTATACAGTGAAGCCATCTCAGAATTAGCGCTTGCCGAGATCAGTGAGGGCCTTAGAATAAACGGTGAGCCACTTAATAACATAAGATATGCTGACGACACCGTCCTTTTGGCAGGAACACTAGAAGAACTGCAACACCTTGCTGAACAACTAAATATATATTGCAACGATTATGGACTAAAAATCAATTTGAAGAAAACAAAGTTCATGGTATTTACAAAAGCACAAAACATCAAAGTTAAGCTAGTACTAGACAATACAGAAATTGAACAAATATCTTCGTACAAATACCTTGGAGCATGGATCACAGAAGATACTGATCAGACAAAAGAAATAAGATGCCGCATTGAAATTGCGCGGTCAACTTTTAATAGAATGAGAAAACTTTTTTGTAATCGCGATATCAATATATCGCTCCGGATAAGAATGCTTCGATGTTATATTTTCTCTACCCTTTTGTATGGAGTTGAAGCTTGGACACTTAAAAATCCAACATTAAAAACCTAGAAGCATTCGAAATGTGGTGTTACCGACGCATTTTGAAAATATCATGGATGGATCGCAAAACAAACGAACAAGTTCTCGAACAACTAGGAAAACAATGCGAAGTTTTAAATTCCATTAAGATCAGGAAATTGGAATACTTGGGGCACATCATGAGAGGTGAAAAGTACGAACTACTAAGGAATATAATGCAGGGTAAAATCAAAGGTAGAAGAAGCGTAGGAAGACGTAAAATCTCGTGGCTACGCAATCTAAGTGAGTGGTTTGGATGCAGTTCAATTGAACTATTGAGGCGAGTAACCAATAAAATTGTAATTGCCAGAATGATTTCCAATCTCCGTTAGGAGTGGAACTTGAAGAAGAAGACATATATCCCACTGCAGCCTTAGAGGTAATGCTGATACTTCCCTCTCTACATATATATGTAAGTATGGTCGCTCTAGAAGATGCTTATAGGCTAACACGGACTTGTGGATGCATTCAAATGGGACTTGACATCAACACACATAAGAAGAAATTTATGATAGTATCAAGGTGTCCAATAAATAATGAACAACTGACCCTTGGTGGACAGCAAATAGAGAGAGTGACGAAATATTAATATCTGGGAACTTACATCAACACAGAATTAGATCCAGATCAAGAGATCAGGGTACGAATAGCAATGGCAAGGACCATTGTGACAAAAATCCAAATACTGCGCTGAGACAGAGGTTTGTTGAATGTTACGTCTGGTCCCAACTATTGTACGGGGTAGAAGCATGGACGTTAAAAGCGCAAATAGTTAGGAAACTTGAAGCCTTTGAAAAATTTGGATATACCGGAGAATGTTGAGAATTCCATGGACTGCCATGGTCACCAATGAGGAAGTGCTGAGAAGGATGGGTCGAGACAAAAAATTGTTGAGAACAATAAAAGTACACAAGACTGCATACCTTGGACACATACTGAGGAATGATAAAAATAGTCTTCTGCAGGTCATCATGCAGGATAGATTCGATGGCAAAAAAGGAATACTTAGAAAGAGGAAGTCATGGCTGCGAAATATTCGAGACTGGACAAACATGACTGTACATCAATTATTCCACGTTGCAATAGACAGAGAATGTGGTCGCCAACCTCCGTTAATAGGGACGGTATAGTAAGAAGGAACTTAGTATCTAAAATCCGGCGACCTGATTGGATATGTGAAGATTTTAGGGGTTGGAACAATGCAATCCATTAAGATATTTACAGATATTACGTCTTAAAAATATGCTTTTGAACTCTAAATAACATCTTCATATCAAATTTCATAAACAAGTTAAAGTTATCAAAAAATTAAATTGCTCAAATCACAAATATTGCCCTCACTTACTATAATCATCATCATTATTTTCTTTGCCTCTTTTCCTATGCAAGACCAGCTTCCCGATCATCTTTCTTATTATCAATACGTCCCTGACAGAATGCTTGAAAATGACAACTACAAGTTATACTGGGACTGCACTGACTTATAGACCAACCAGAGGCACATAATAGACCGGATCTCATACTAGTTAATAAAATTACTAGACAAACAACACTTATTGATGTATCGATACCAATACCAATAATTTACTTGTTAAATACAACGAAAAGATCGCCAAGTACAGAGATTTAGAAACACAAATCAGTTGACAATGGAGAATGTAAATTACCCAGACAGTACCTATTATTCTATCTACTACTGGTGTTTTTATTAAAAACCTCCTAGAGAACATAAAACAGCTGGGTCTAAATGAACATCTCTATAAGGCTTTGCAGAGGGCTGTACTCCTCGTGATGTCCAGATCTCTACGAACATTTTTGGGAGATACTTCAGCATACCAAGTCACCTAGGGCTCGATAAGACGGAAAGAGTCCCACCAGAGCTCAATCCTTTTGATGCCTTAGGTATCTGGGACGAGTTAATTTTCCTCTTAGAGAGAGTGTGAGCCGTATGGTTAAATCTGAATCAAATAATAATTGATCAAATCACGGAATATATTCGAGGAACAACAAGTAGAAAAGTATTTAGAACAGCTGAAGAAATAATGCTAACCACCGCAAGACACTCACAATATAATCCAGAAAACAACACAGCACAACAGTGCCTGGATACATTAAAACAAAAACAAAACTTTCCGTTTACTCAGGCCGACTAAGGGGATACAAAATTAGTAACAAACGAAACTCCGACAATATGCTTTTTTTGAAAATGCCGAGGCGTTCTACCAGAAACTCAATTCTACTGCAGGAAGTGCCAATAAATCTTACCCATGAGTTCACTACTGAAGAAGTTTCAAATATTATCAAAGAGCTTCATAGCTGGATCTCCTGGACTAGATGGCGTTCAGAACTTCTGGCTTAAGAAGTTCCGGTGTGTTCATGAGTGCTTAGCAGCAATAATTAATCACAACGTTTTTAATTCGCAGGAAATACCATCTTTCCTAACAACTTATTTAATTCCCAAAGATAAAAATAACACCCAAGATCCAACCAAGTACTTGTTTTTCAACTCTATATAAATTGGTCACGTCCTGTGTAGCCCGGCGTATTAACCAACACTGTGCTTTAAACCATATCATAGAGCCTCAACAGACAGGATGGGTCAGGGTTCCATAGGCTGCAAAGAACAACTTATGATCGACTCTTCCATTTCTAACCAAGCATATAGCAACAAACGGAATCTCTTTACTGCTTTCATCGACTACAAAAAAACGTTTGATGCAGTGGCGCATGAATGGCTTATAGATGGATTAAAAATATTTCCTTTTTAAAACATATAATGTAAGATTGGAAGACAAAAATTCACCTCCAAATATCTGGTGAAAACAATATCGAAACTGAAAATATTGCAATCAACCGGGCCTATTTCGAGGAGATTTGTTGAGTCCACTGTGTTTTTTTTCTAGCGATGAAGCACCTATCCAAGATACTGAACTCAATGACACAGGTTTTAGCATTAAAAATAACACTACCGATGTTGCAAAGCTTAATCATCTATTGTATATGGATGAATTAAAATGAATGGCTTCCACTCATCTGAATGGATCAGATGCTAAAAATAGTAGAAAATTTCTCTGATTATATTAATATGCACTTCGGTCTTAAAAAGTGCCGTGTCTTACGTATAATTAAAGGAGAGATTCAACCTGGCCGATTTGATATCCAAAACGGCCAGAACATCGAGGCCATGGGTGAAAATTATATATATATATATATATATATATATATATATATATATATATATATATATATATATAAATACCTCGGAACAAAGCAAACGTGGAAGATTGACCATAAGCAAATGAAAACTGACATAACTACTGAGTGTATACTAAGGGTAAAACAGCTGTTTCGTTCACACCTTAACAGTAAAAATTTGTTTAAGGCACTAAACACCCACGCATGTTCCGCGCTTAGCTACTCATTTGGTATCGTTAAGTGGACAAAAACGGATGTAGAAAATATTCAGCGAAAAGTACGAACACACCTCACAAAGGCACAGAAACACCATCCTCGAAGTGCAGTAGAAATAACGACATTACTGTGGTATTTAGGAGGACGAGGACTTATGGATATAAGTGAGCAACTAGAAAAACAGATTACCAATATAAGAATTTATTTTCAGGTGCAGGCTGAGACATCTACTCTACATCGCACGATTTGTGCAGTAGTTGTGCAGAGGAAACCAGAAATGCTCACAAACCATCTTACTAAGGACGAAAAAATGCGCACCTGGATGAATAAACCTCTGCACGGGGGACATTCCAATGAGGTCAGTCAAGACCATGTCGATAATATAGCGTCGAGCTATTGGCTGACAACAGGAAAGATTTCCCTGAAACAGAAGGTTCACTACTGGCCATTCGGGATCAGGTTATACCAACCAAATATTACCTGAAATATATCGTCAAACACTCTCAGGATAAAATGATAAATTCCGATATGGATGTCAAGCTCAGGAAACCATTCAACATCTTACCGGGGCTGTCAGGCATTTGCTGCAACTGAATATAAGGAACGGCACGACTCAGTAGATAAGACAGTGGAGAATGGAAAGTACCCAGTCAATACCTATTATTCTCTCTACTACTGGAGTTATTCCAAAGAACTTCCTAAAATACATAAAAAGCTAGGTTTGAATATACCTACAAGACCATGCATAAAGCTGCACTACTCTCAACCTCTAGATGTGTACGAAAATTTTTGGAGATACTCCAGCATAGCAAGTCACTTAGGGCTGGATAACAAGGAAAGGTCTCACCCTCAGGTCCAAAATGGTAAATTCCGATATGGATGTCAAGCTCAGAAAACCATTCAACATCTTACCGGGGGCTGTCAGGCATTTGCTGCAACTGAATATAAGGAATGGCACGACTCAGTGGAAAAGACAGTGGAGCATGGAAAGTACCCAGACAATACCTATTATTCTCTCTCCTACTGGAGTTATTCCAAATAACTTCCTAAAAAACATAAAAAAAGCTGCACTACTCTCAACGTCTAGATGTGTACGAAAATTTTTTGGAGATACTCCAGCATACCAAGTCACCTAGGGCTCGATAACACCGGAGTCCCACCGGAGCTTAATCCTTTTGATACCGTAGGTATCTGGGATAAGTGAATTTTTTCCTTAGAGGGAGTGTGAGCCGTATGGCTAAATCTGGATAATAATAAAATATGTGTATAAAAGAAGGCAACCATATATACCTGTTTCTGACTATTGGTCGTCTTTAGTATGGTGCAGCCTAGTTAGAAAAGGAGCATGTTAACTTGGGTAATGATCCACTACAGGAGGAATGCAACCAATTTGTAGCAATGTTAGAAGTTTCCAGAGCAACAACTAAAACATCCACGGAGGAAGCTAAGCTATCTGAGGAAAGGAATGCCAAACGTTTAGAACGTTTCAAATAACAAGAAAAAATTAACGCGAGTTAATGGTAAAATAAAGGTAGAATGAGCATAGCTCGCAACAAAGGAAAAAATATAAGAAACTATGTGTATGTGATGGAAGGCAACCGTATATACGTATTTCTGACTATTGGTCGTCTACAGTACGATGCAGCCAAGTTAAAAAAAGAAGCATGTTAACTTGGGAAAGGATCACTACACGAGCAGTGCCCAAATTGATTGTAATTTTTTTCCTTTGTTGCGATCTATGCCGATACGTTCTACCTTTATTTTACTATTAACTCACATTAACCTTTTTCTTATATATATATATATATATATATATATATATATATATATATATATATATATAATATACATAACTTAATATTAATACATATAATATGACATGGCATAATTTCTATCACTACCGTTCTTGTCATTTTCAAAAATGACATTATTAAAGTTTAATGTTGGTTTTGACCCTCCGGAACATTCGGTAAAACTTTTATTTAAACAGATTCGGAACTCTAATGAACTTTAATTACACTAAGTTATCTCCAGTTGTTCTCTTATAAATCACAGCTATAATTAAATAGTTGGTCGCCAAGGCATAACGTTAGAGTGTCTCACCCCAATTATATACTCATATACGCATGGACGTTACCACTCGGAAGCGAAAGGGTTAGAAAGGGGAAACAACGTGTTTAGAAATAAAATAGGGTTTTATAGTCCGAAAATTTAATTGCTGTACTTAAATTTATAAATGATGTATTTTATATCAAATCAAATAAAAAAAGAAGTCAACTACTTCATTAGTTTATCGAAGACGTTTCGCTTTATATTTCTAAAGCTTCATCAGTTCTAACTCAATATGTAGTATATTATCGATGTTATATATTGAAAGATTCGAACGTAGTTAGGAAGATTGAATTGTTTTGTAATGCCCTTTGTCCGCTTTTTCTAGATCGACGATGATAAATAAAATGAAACGTTGAAGTTGTGAAGTAAAAATGTTGGTTTTATTGATAGCTACTAATAATTACACTATAGATGTTGGTTTGGTAACTATCTATAATAGACTACCCTCAAATGAGCTCAAATCACCAATTTATAATCTCACAAATAATGTATACCTCAGCACAGAGGTTATTGCTTTTACCATACTAACAAACTTTGAACTATGAGCTTACAATACAACTTAATCTAGGCCGTACTTGCAACACTTAGGAAGTTTAATTGGAAAATATATTATTCGGCAATTTATTAAGTTGTGGGTAAATGAACTAGGTACTTATTAAAATATTATACGGTATGTTTTCACAATGTTTCAATAATTCGCGGTGAAACTATAAAATATTAAGAAGTTAAGAATAATGTAAGATTACAAATTAAGGGATTAATTTGTGATTGAACATATTGGCCACTATATAAAAGAAGCAGACGACTAAAAGAAAATATCCAAACACATATATAATATAAAATAATAATAATATAATACTCATCATAACATTAATTCACTCGGGAAGAACAGGAGCAAGATATGTCTCAACGTTCTTCAAAGACTCTATAGCTGTGGGTGCCCCTCTCACCAACTACGACGGCGAAATTGCTGCTATACATGCTGTAAAAAATCTTGAGAATTTCCAACACCCCCAAAAAGTTACTTTCTTCATGGACTGCCAAGCCGCAATCCTCGCCCTGTCGATAAATCGATACACCGACTGTGCCAAAACAATATCTTTTTGTTGAAGACTTGGATGAATTTTTAATAAATTCCTCTAAAGTCTTTTTTGTTTCTTCATATCTTTTTTGTATTTGTTGATAAAAGTTAGATGTACAATATTTATCATCTCTCTAATCCTTTTCTTCAATTTCTGTGTTTTGATCTTCAAAGTCGTTTCACAATTCATCAAGTGTCTGCCTTTTAATGTTTAAGTATTCCCTCGTTCGTCTCTCTTTTCTTAATTTTTGTAAATTATTTAAAAACTTAGTTACTTCTTGACCTAGTTTTTCTTGTTCTGTATATATAATCTCTGTATTTCGACTACGTAAGTATATAAGTACGTATATTATACGTAAGTATAAATAATATTATCACTTGTAACCAGAGAAATAATTCTATTATATATATATATATATATATATATATATATATATATATATATATATATATAAAACTGTTTTGGATGGGTTGGAGTCAATAAAAGGGGCTATTTGTTGACTATTTTTTACTCGAGCTTTCAATTGTGATTGCAATTATTATCAAGAGCTTCTAAAAAATACAAAATATCTTACAAAGTTGAACTAGAAATAATTTTTTTTTTTTTGTTAACTCACCAAATAAAATTAGTTTTTTATATAAGACTGCTGATTACATATTAATTACAAAAAATATTATTAAAAAAATGTCCTATTCTAATAAATGTTTCTCTGAAATAAATTTTGATAAAGTTTCTTAACAAAAACAATTGAATTTGTAAACAAAAATTGAATACCTACAAACCAGCCTAAATGTCATAAATACTAACTTAAAAATTTTTATTTTTGACATATTGTCAAAAACAAAATTTTGTTTAAAAAATTCTTATTTGTTTAGTAACAAAAAAGAAGAAGATTTATTCACCGTTGATAGATGCCTGAAAAAATGTAACAAATACATGTAAAATTCAAAATGTCATATTTTACTGACTGCATGTATAAATTAAATAGAAATAATATAATTATAAATTTTGCTTAGATTTTTAATTTCTGACCTTTTGTTTAAATTATTGTCACTTTTGCTAATACAAACCATTTCCAAAAAAGTTCTTTTAAATTTATTACTTTCACTACATAAAATTTTAATATTATCAAAATCCATAATATGGTTTCTGTCTATTACATGCTCTGCCAAAGCACAAGATGGTTTCTTAATTCTGCAATCACTCTTGTGAGAAATAATGCGATTTGAGAGATTTCTTCCAGTCTCACCAATATACTCAGCTTCACACTGAGTACAACAATGCTGTATACTACATTTGTTTGATCTAATTTGTCTATAGGATATTTAGTTTTGGAATATAAAGATGAAATGGTTTTGATGTTATTTGTTGCTATTTTTATATTGTCAATAACCCTTAGTGTTTGTATTAATTTAGGAGTTAATGATGGTATAAAAGGTAGTGAATGATAATATATGTTCTGATTGTTGGATACAGTGTTTTGAGATTTAGCAAAAAATGGTGTTAAGTTATTTATATTTAATAAATTAGAAAAAAGCATCCTATGCAGCATATCTGGAGGATAAGAGTTTTCAATTAAAATATTTTTTAACAAATGAAGATCTTCTTGTAGATAGTCTGGATGAGAAAGTCTTAAAACACGTTCCTTTAATCCTGTTATAAGGTTCATTTTCATCTTATTTGATATAATATATGTACATCTACAATTCAGTTGAGGAAGAGGTAGATAATTCTCTACTATTCCGTGACATGAGAATTGTAAGAAATACAAACAATATGTTGAAAACCAGATGGTTCAGAAAATCCATATGTAGTAATAGATTTATAAGCTATTACTCTCATCATCCAAATAATAAGAAATTAAGAATAATGTAAGATTTCAAATTAAGAGATTAATTTTTTATTGTACATATATGTACTGTAAACTTTACTCAACATTTAAAACTTAACAAGAAACACACAAACTGCGGATAATAATGTTTATATTCGAAGATACGAAGATTTAAAAATTTTCAAACGGACATTTGGCTTCATTTAGAGATTTATTTATTGCAATCCAGTGCGCAAAGCAGTTAATTAGCTAATTAATTAATTAATTAAACTTATTTAAATTATGCCATTATGATTCTATCACACTATTTAATTTTCTTATCTCAGGGTTATACTCGTGCTTCAATATCTATGCTTTACATATGATAAGTAAGGTGCAAAGAATACCGGAATAATAAAAAACATATATGATACAACATTATATATTGAAATAAAATTTACACTCAAATATCTTCAATAAAAAATATCTCATTATAATGATTATCAAAATTTTGTTCTACATACGTGAACCTTCAAAAATTAATGGTACATACAATATAAATTAAAATTTCAAATCAAAATTGTTGTTCTAAATCTCCTGATCAAAATATTCCTATCTTTTCTAAAGCAATTGTTTAAAAAATGTGTTGTTAATAAAGAAAAACTGACGAATAGTAAAACTATCTCTCTGATGAGTTTTCCAAATCCTTGTTTCTTATAGCCTACACTATTTATTCTTAGCAGTCCCCTAGGTAATCAGAAATCTTACAACAAATTGTTGCGAGCCTATCGTCTTTATTGATCTCCTTCAAATGCACGTATCGTTCAAATTATGTTTGCCTCTTCTCCTCTCGATAAACTGAATCTCTCGTTCCGTCCTGAACAGTGACTCTTGGAATATAAGTAGAAAAATATAACTTACAATCTTTTACTGGATCAGCTTCTGTCAGATACACTAACTACACGAAAACTCACAAACTTTCACTGCTACTGCTTCCTACCTCTGGGAAACTACCCGAGAACAACGGCCGTTCGCCTTGTACCCTTGGAAACCAACTGACTATCTTTTCTTCTTCAAAAACTAACTAAAGTCTCATTCTCAAAAAAACCATCCCACCTTTTTCAATCTCATCCAATCAAAACGAGTCATACATCTCCCATTTCTTCATTTCGATAACACAAACAAATTTTTACCTACAATTATAAAATTTCCGAACATTATTTACAAACTAATCTTTTTCTACCAATTCTTATGAACTAACAAAAACATATCTTTCTAAAATCTATTCTATTGTCCTATTACTGCACAAATTTATTTGGAAAACCCACTTCCATTGTCTAGGATTTCACTTAAGCTTCTCACGTCACTCAAATATATTTTAACAAAGAAAATAATTTATGCATATCTTACGTTTTGTTCAATATAGGTAATCCAAAGATAAAAGAACTTTCATTTTTCGAAATGTTTGTAGTTTATTATTCGACTTATCTGAATTATTTTAATTTTTTGAACTTTGAAATATTTTAAGCAAACCAATATTTTTCTCGATTTTACATATCATAACTATATATATATATATATATATATATATATATATATATATATATATATATATATAATATATATATATATATATATACGTTATATATATATATATATATATATATATATATATAGTTATGATATGTAAAATCGAGAAAAATATTGGTTTGCTTAAAATATTTCAAAGTTCAAAAAATTAAAATAATTCAGATAAGTCGAATAATAAACTACAAACATTTCGAAAAATGAAAGTTCTTTTATCTTTGGATTACCTATATTGAACAAAACGTAAGATATGCATAAATTATTTTCTTTGTTAAAATATATTTGAGTGACGTGAGAAGCTTAAGTGAAATCCTAGACAATGGAAGTGGGTTTTCCAAATAAATTTGTGCAGTAATAGGACAATAGAATAGATTTTAGAAAGATATGTTTTTGTTAGTTCATAAGAATTGGTAGAAAAAGATTAGTTTGTAAATAATGTTCGGAAATTTTATAATTGTAGGTAAAAAATTTGTTTGTGTTATCGAAATGAAGAAATGGGAGATGTATGACTCGTTTTGATTGGATGAGATTGAAAAAGGTGGGATGGTTTTTTTGAGAATGAGACTTTAGTTAGTTTTTGAAGAAGAAAAGATAGTCAGTTGGTTTCCAAGGGTACAAGGCGAACGGCCGTTGTTCTCGGGTAGTTTCCCAGAGGTAGGAAGCAGTAGCAGTGAAAGTTTGTGAGTTTTCGTGTAGTTAGTGTATCTGACAGAAGCTGATCCAGTAAAAGATTGTAAGTTATATTTTTCTACTTATATTCCAAGAGTCACTGTTCAGGACGGAACGAGAGATTCAGTTTATCGAGAGGAGAAGAGGCAAACATAATTTGAACGATACGTGCATTTGAAGGATATCAATAAAGACGATAGGCTCGCAACAATTTGTTGTAAGATTGCTGATTACCTAGGGGACTGCTAAGAATAAATAGTGTAGGCTATAAGAAACAAGGATTTGGAAAACTCATCAGAGAGATAGTTTTACTATTCGTCAGTTTTTCTTTATTAACAACACATTTTTTAAACAATTGCTTTAGAAAAGATAGGAATATTTTGATCAGGAGATTTAGAACAACAATTTTGATTTGAAATTTTAATTTATATTGTATGTACCATTAATTTTTGAAGGTTCACGTATGTAGAACAAAATTTTGATAATCATTATATGAGATATTTTTTATTGAAGATATTTGAGTGTAAATTTTATTTCAATATATAATGTTGTATCATATATGTTTTTTATTATTCCGGTATTCTTTGCACCTTACTTATCATATGTAAAGCATAGATATTGAAGCACGAGTATAACCCTGAGATAAGAAAATTAAATAGTGTGATAGAATCATAATGGCATAATTTAAATAAGTTTAATTAAATAATTATTAGCTAATTAACTGCTTTGCGCACTGGATTGCAATAAATAAATCTCTAAATGAAGCCAAATGTCCGTTTGAAAATTTTTAAATCTTCGTATCTTCGAATATAAACATTATTATCTGCAGTTTGTGTGTTTCTTGTTAAGTTTTAAATGTTGAGTAAAGTTTACAGTACATATATGTACAATAAAAAATTAATCTCTTAATTTGAAATCTTACATTATTCTTAATTTCTTATTATTTGGATGATGAGAGTAATAGCTTATAAATCTATTACTACATATGGATTTTCTGAACCATCTGGTTTTCAACATATTGTTTGTATTTCTTACAATTCTCATGTCACGGAATAGTAGAGAATTATCTACCTCTTCCTCAACTGAATTGTAGATGTACATATATTATATCAAATAAGATGAAAATGAACCTTATAACAGGATTAAAGGAACGTGTTTTAAGACTTTCTCATCCAGACTATCTACAAGAAGATCTTCATTTGTTAAAAAATATTTTAATTGAAAACTCTTATCCTCCAGATATGCTGCATAGGATGCTTTTTTCTAATTTATTAAATATAAATAACTTAACACCATTTTTTGCTAAATCTCAAAACACTGTATCCAACAATCAGAACATATATTATCATTCACTACCTTTTATACCATCATTAACTCCTAAATTAATACAAACACTAAGGGTTATTGACAATATAAAAATAGCAACAAATAACATCAAAACCATTTCATCTTTATATTCCAAAACTAAATATCCTATAGACAAATTAGATCAAACAAATGTAGTATACAGCATTGTTGTACTCAGTGTGAAGCTGAGTATATTGGTGAGACTGGAAGAAATCTCTCAAATCGCATTATTTCTCACAAGAGTGATTGCAGAATTAAGAAACCATCTTGTGCTTTGGCAGAGCATGTAATAGACAGAAACCATATTATGGATTTTGATAATATTAAAATTTTATGTAGTGAAAGTAATAAATTTAAAAGAACTTTTTTGGAAATGGTTTGTATTAGCAAAAGTGACAATAATTTAAACAAAAGGTCAGAAATTAAAAATCTAAGCAAAATTTATAATTATATTATTTCTATTTAATTTATACATGCAGTCAGTAAAATATGACATTTTGAATTTTACATGTATTTGTTACATTTTTTCAGGCATCTATCAACGGTGAATAAATCTTCTTCTTTTTTGTTACTAAACAAATAAGAATTTTTTAAACAAAATTTTGTTTTTGACAATATGTCAAAAATAAAAATTTTTAAGTTAGTATTTATGACATTTAGGCTGGTTTGTAGGTATTCAATTTTTGTTTACAAATTCAATTGTTTTTGTTAAGAAACTTTATCAAAATTTATTTCAGAGAAACATTTATTAGAATAGGACATTTTTTTAATAATATTTTTTGTAATTAATATGTAATCAGCAGTCTTATATAAAAAACTAATTTTATTTGGTGAGTTAACAAAAAAAAAAAAATTATTTCTAGTTCAACTTTGTAAGATATTTTGTATTTTTTAGAAGCTCTTGATAATAATTGCAATCACAATTGAAAGCTCGAGTAAAAAATAGTCAACAAATAGCCCCTTTTATTGACTCCAACCCATCCAAAACAGTTTTATATATATATATATATATATATATATATATATATATATATATATATAATAGAATTATTTCTCTGGTTACAAGTGATAATATTATTTATACTTACGTATAATATACGTACTTATATACTTACGTAGTCGAAATACAGAGATTATATATACAGAACAAGAAAAACTAGGTCAAGAAGTAACTAAGTTTTTAAATAATTTACAAAAATTAAGAAAAGAGAGACGAACGAGGGAATACTTAAACATTAAAAGGCAGACACTTGATGAATTGTGAAACGACTTTGAAGATCAAAACACAGAAATTGAAGAAAAGGATTAGAGAGATGATAAATATTGTACATCTAACTTTTATCAACAAATACAAAAAAGATATGAAGAAACAAAAAAGACTTTAGAGGAATTTATTAAAAATTCATCCAAGTCTTCAACAAAAAGATATTGTTTTGGCACAGTCGGTGTATCGATTTATCGACAGGGCGAGGATTGCGGCTTGGCAGTCCATGAAGAAAGTAACTTTTTGGGGGTGTTGGAAATTCGCTTTGGAAAACTTTGAAATATTTTAAGCAAACCAATATTTTTCTCGATTTTACATATCATAACTATATATATATATATATATATATATATAATATATATATATATATATATATATATATATAACGTATATATATATATATATATATATATATACAGATTGAACCAAATTAAAACGGAACATACAATTTAATACATGTGTGTTTGAACTGCATTTAAAATAGTGGACCAATATAAAACTTGGACAAAAATAAATCCATACCTGGGTATAGACATTTTATAAAATATCGTTCAACAATCTGTCTCGCAACAAAGTTGTTTGCGTAAGATGGGTTTGTCTAAGGAAAAATAATAGTTCAGGAATTGAAGCTCGAAAAAAGTTAAAACCTCGCAATTTTTTCGTCCTGCATGTATCCAGTTGAAATTTTAGCAGAAGGTAGGTAATAGCCCAAGGATCAAAATCTATATCGAACCGAAGTGCGCTAAAGGGTTTTAGGGGTGAAAACTACCCCTAATTGTCAAAAATTATAAAATAACATATTAAACCTGAATATGGGTAAGATTTGGTTTGAATTAATCTAATAATAATAATTTTATACTTTTGAATAGAGTTCCATCATATTTCAACCCTTAAAAAGCAACCCTTGTTAGAGATTAATGTAAAAAATTACTAATTCTAAAAAAATGATTTCGCCTTGTATCATTTGGATAAAAATTTAAATTTAAGCTCAATTCACCCGCTGCTTTATAGTTTATGTCATGTCGACGAACCCTGATTGTTCTTAGGGGTGAAAACTACCCCTAATTGTCAAAAATTATAAAATAACATATTAAACCTGAATATGGGTAAAATTTGGTTTGAATTAATTAAATAATGATAGTTTCGTGCTTTTCAATAAAGTTCCATCATATTTCAACCCTTAAAAAGTGACCCTCATTAGAGATTAACATAAAAAAATTAGTAATGCGAAGAAAATGATTTCACCTTGAAACGACTTGCATAAAAATTTGGAATTAAGCTGAACTTACCCTCTGCTTTATAGTTTATGTCATGCCGATTAACCCTGATTGTTCTTAGGGGTGAAAACTACCCCTAATTTTCAAAAATTGTAAAATAATATTACAAATCCTAAGATGAGTGAAATTTGGTTTGGATTAGTTAAATAGTGAGTTTTTTATACTTTAAAATACAAATTTATACATTTTCAACCCTCAAAAATCAATTGTTATGAGTGCTATAGGTGAAAACAATTTTTTGCCAAAATTTTGCAACTTTTCAACTTTTCAAAATCACCCTTTACAACATTGAAGTTTTTATAAACTAATTTATAAGATATAAATTGAAAAAAGTAGAATTAAATACAAAAAAAAAATTATCAACATAAAAAGGCACCATATATTCTTATACATTTACATAAATAGTTGAAAATATTTACATTTATAGGTAAAACAATTATAATATTAATTTTATTCGTCATCAATTACATCTTCATCGTGATCTATGTCATCATCGTCTTCCTCAATTATTGGTGGACTGTTATTGCACCCTTCACCTGAGCACCCAGAACAAGTAGAGTTACAGTATAAACCAACTTTTCTGTACCCATATGAAACGCCGCATCCTTTTTTGCATTGGCAAAAAATAATTTTCAAAAATTTATCGGGTGCAGGTTGTTTGTTCATGCGTACGGGTAATAACAAACCATCTTTGGAAAACCATCCCCAATCTGTTGCTCTGATATTTTCATTGCCAAGCCATAGACATATGAGCAGATGTTTTATTCTGTTGTATGGGATTTCAAAATAAGAACGCTTAAAATTTCGAATGTATAACGCCCCACTAGCTAATATACCGGTTTTGTAGATTATTATGCTCCGAAATGTACTGTACTATACTAATGGAATTTTCCGGAAAAAAATTAACTGGTTTTTTAACGTATTTCCTTTAATTTTTAACGATAGGTGTTTCTTCAAAAACGATTTGTAGAGGTTTTTAATAGCTACAAGGATCTGTGAATTAAATCTTTTTGGAACCCTTGGTTTTTAAATGGGGTGAGTTTAAAGGGCCCGAAAAAGATGGTGCTTGATCGTAAATCGATGCTTTAAACGGCTATATCTCGCCAAATATTCATTGTACAACAAATCTAAATAAAGGATAATTTTAGTCATTAAAAAGCTACAATTTGGTAATTTTTATTTTTTTCATATATTCAGTATTTTCTGGTATATTTAAAAAAAGAAGGGTAAAAAATATGAAATTGTAAATCGTTTCTCGCTTTAAGCTGTACTTTTTCTAAAACTAAGCATTTTAAATGGGTCAAACTTCTTGGACGTATTAACAATACATCTACAAGGGGAATTGCAGAAGGGTGAAGATCGATTTTAATTATGGGGGTGGTTAGGGTGTTGTTTTCCTCGATTTTTTCGTAAAAAATGAGGTATTGACCTTATTTTTTTATGATAGGTCTATTTATGCTCTTTAAAAAAGGTTTTGTGAGTTTTCTTCCAAAAATGCATCATTTTCCCGATATTTGACTTTGAATCTTTCAAATTTGGCATTTGAAGAAAACCGCTGAACATTGATATTGTATTTGTAATTGTATTTGTCTTTTTAAAAGCTACAAATTTGTTCTCTACAATTTTTTTGATAAAATGCTCCATTTTCGAGTTATTCGCGAAAAATCGATTAAAAACGTGGATTTTTTCGTCTAAAAGTTGTTACTTTCAATCGCGAATAACTTGAAAAATATCATTTTATAAAAAAAATGTATAGCACATTTTTTGTTTAGAATCACTTTTCTAATCGAAACCTGTAGTTAAAACGTAAAAAAAATTTTCACCCCGGAGATGGGGTGGTAACCACCCCCTAGGCTTTGGCGCACTTTGGTTCGATATAGATTTTGATCCTTAGGCTATTACCTACCTTCTGTTAAATTTCAAGTCAATCCACGCCGCACGAAAAAATTGCGAGGTGAAATGCTACATTTCCTGGACTATAACTGGTTTGACAGCATAATCGTAGATTTATGTGTAGCTTTCAATTTTTGTGAGTTCAGAATCCAGCAGCCCACTGAAGTATGGGATTTTTTATAATATAATTATTTGACAATCTTTTGTTGGCCAACCAGCTACAGCAGAATTGAGCCGAAATACATTATATTCCTATGTTCCGAATTTATTTCGTTCAATCTGTATATATATATATATATATAAATATATATATATATATATATATATATATATATATATATATATATAATTTCATCATCATAAATTGCTCGACAATCTGTTGTGGATCTTGGCCTGCTCACAAAGAAGTCGCCACTCCTGTCGATTCCTGGCTACTTCCCCTCATATTCTAAGCCTTAGAGTCTGTAGGTCTTCTTCCACATCATCAATCCATCTAATTGGTGTTCGTCCTCTACTGTTTGTGCCGTCTGGTTTTGAAAATGTTAATCTCTTCGTGTATTCATGATCTGACATCCTAGAAATGTGTCCAGCCCATCTAAGTCTCTGCACTTTAACGATTTTCATAATATCTGGATCGGTGTATAACTGGTATATTTAAAGTTGTATCTTCGACGCCACAGCCCATTTTCATTTACGACCCCAAAAATCTTTCTAAGAAATTTTTCTCTCAAAAATACCAAGAAGTCTTTTATCATTTTGAGATAAGGTCCACGTTGTAGCCCCATATGCCAATTTCGGTCTTATTAAGGTCTTATTATATATTAAGCTTTACTGCACGTTTTATATTTTTATTTTTTAAATGTTTTGGGAGACCGTGAACAGTTTTGTTTGCTATTGCTATGCGTCTTTTTATTTCGCTGCTTGCCGTATTTGTTGTGTTTACTAGCGACTTTCTTAAATTTATAGTTGTTAATTTGAATTCTCTGTTGGATATTTTTTTAGAAACCAACATATATTTGGTTTTTTCCTCATTTACTACAAGTCCTAATTTACTTTCGGATTCGAATTCACGGACAGCTGCCTCCGTAAGCCTTGTAAAACACTGCATCATGTCTCTCATACTTCTGCCTACTATAACTATATTGTCAGCAAATGCGAGAATTTGCATCGATCTATTAAAAATAGTTCCAATTATTCTAATATTTAATTGTCAAATTGCCTTTTCCAAGGCAATATTAAAGAGGAGACACGCCAGGGCGTTACACTGTCTTGGACCATTATATTAATGTCAAAGAACGTAGAGTTTTCTCCTTCAATTCTAACGCATCAGCTTACGTTTTGCATTGTTAGTTGGGTCAACTTAACTAAGCTGGGATCCCAAAGTCTATCATTGCATTATATAATGCAGTTCTTTTCACACTGTCAGAGGTTGTCTTGGAGTCAATGAAGAGATGGTGTGTATCTATGTTATATTCAAGTGATTTTTCTAGAATCTGCCTATGTGGTTAAATTTGATGTGTAGTGGACTTTCCAGCAGTAAATCCGCATTGATATTGACCCACAATATCCTTTGTACAATGTTTAAATCTTTCAAATAATACATTGCTGAAGATTTTATACGCAGATGCTAACAGAGTAATGCCTCTATAGTTCTTATACTCCAGTTGATCACCCTTTTTATGCAACGGACATATTATTCCCTTTAGCCACTCTTCTGGTACACAATATAATGGTAATATATACAATTTACAACGCCGTTTTATGATTTCCAGTTTAATTTTTAACAATACACAAATGTCGTCCACAAGATCTGAAGCCAAAATCGAACAAACAACTTCCTCTTCTTGATATCATAATCACCAAATGCAATATGCCTCTCTGGAATATTCTGTTAACCACAAACCAACCCACTTAAACAAATATCTAAATAACATCTCTTATCATCATCCAGCGCAAATAATAAGAGTTACCAAAACTCTAATAATAAAATCCTTAGAACTAAGTGATGGATCAAGTAGACAACAAGAACTGGTAAAAATAAAGCACGCCCTAAAGCAAAATGGCTATAAATGACATATAGAAAGCGAAACAAGAGCGACAATAACACAGAATTTATGTCAAACCCTTTCCTACCATACATCAAGGCAGATACTGACATAATTGGTTAAGTTGCTAAGTAAATACATTACAATTGCATACACATCGCTACAAACAATAAAATCAATAAGAAATGCAAAGGATATCTTTCCACTAGAAAATTTAAGAGTGTACAGAATATCGTGCGGAACTTGTGACCAAAAATACTATCATTCATAATCACTGATAGTTTGACTAATTTTATAATAATTTACAGTTTTCGAAATAATTATCAACGAGCCCTATTTAAGTGAATTAAATTTAAAATTCGTTTGACTGAACTTTTATTACATCCAATCAAGTAATATGTATGTCAGCAGGTACCACAATTAGCACCGCCATTAGTAGAGTCGGAAACACCGACATTAAGACATTATTGCCTTATCAAAGGAGATATAAAACATCTAATAATAATAGTACTAATAATGATCCGGAGGCAACATCTACCCCATGTCGCAGGTGCGAGAAAATGACAATTCACCGGATACAGTCAATAAATTCTACCATAGGCGTAACATAAAATATATGTTAAGTAATAAAGGCTTAAATCTGGTTTGCCGAGTAGTAAAGATTGTCTTGAAACTTTTATCATTCGAGTCCGAGAAATGTCAAATAATTAAAAAAAAAATAAAAATCAGTTCAATTTAATTAAAAATCTTGTCAATTTAATAACGCCAGTTACGAATCTTTTGTGATTCAACTGCTAGGTACTGAGATACTGATAATTAAAATTGATTGGTCAAAGAAAGGGTAAGGTTAAAGATAAGGGTGATAGAAATTGTATATTAGGTGAGTTTTAGTAATGTTTTGGCTAGGTTTGGATATGTTAAAGAATATGGAGGCCGAATTTGGTAGTAGCAATTTTGCCTTCCAATAAATATTCTAGATGATATGTTATGCTGGGTTTTAATACACCCTGTATGCTTATTTAATACAACTCAAATATGATAGTATATGCAGAGTGACCATTTTAATGGTAGCTAAGCAAATAATACTAGGCGTAAGTTTTAGATTATAAATAAAAAATCTATTAACCCAGTAGACCTTTTCACTGCTAAATAAATTCATTAATACATCATTTGTAATATGCCCCAATATCGTTCATACTTTTTCGCTGAATCCTTTTCCCTGAGATTTATAATTTTACTGTCTGAACTACTTTTTAATGTCTTCGACAGACTGTAAAGGGATCCACTTGTATAGATTCTACATGGCTTGTGTATTCCTGGTCTATTTTTGTCTAACGAGAAGCTAGACAATAGATGGTCACTCCCAGATGAGCCCTGCATAGAATGAAAAAGGTATACGTGGGTCTTACCTAATACCCTGAGTTAAGACGTCCTTATTTGGTACTACTCACGTTATTTATTCGATAATTTATTAGTTTACAGATTTGCCATTACAATCAAAACATATAAAACAACTACACAATATTATATTAGCTATATAACACAAAAATATTGCACAAAAAATAGGCAAAATTACTTGAGATAAAACCAATATTTCGACTATGGTCTGATAGTTCCACCAATCGTTTTTCTCAGGTTATTATGACACGACTACGGCTTGGTTATAGTCGCCTTACGTATAGCCATCTGATGACAAGGGATCCCAACCGAAGTGTTATGCTTGCGAGACCCCGCTAACAGTAAAACACCTTCTAGTGGTGTGCCCAAATCCCGGAGAATTTGATAGGACTATTATGGCAAGTGCCGTGCCAAACAGATAATCCAATATCTAAAGCAATAAACTATTTATAAAAAAATTAATTGTTACGCTATTAAATTGCCATTAAACTCGCTGATGCGAGTTTGTAAATAAAAAAAACTACACAATATACAAAAGTACAAATAAGAAGGATAAAAATATAAAACATATATAAAAGTCACAAAATGTTATAGGCGTAGAGTGCATTATGAATTGTGATTATAGAGTGCAGTTTCGACTTTAATTGATTAAGTGTACAGCCTAATATCTATATCATACTAATAAATTCATTACGAATTCTAGTTATAGCTGACTGTTGACCACAGAGTGCTCGATGGAATTCAATCGTACTTAATGACTTATCTGCAATGATTTAAAATTAATTTTATCCTAGGGAATATTCATTCTATAAGCAATACTCCTTTTTTTTTTTCATAACTATATAGTGTCCACAAAAGATGTCAAAAAGAGATGTAAAAAGTACTTTGAATGGCTATTAAATGAAGAATTTGACAGTACAACCAGTAACAGCAATGGTGACCAAAATAACAAACGCAGACGTAGCTCAAGCAATTCAGAAAATAAAATAGTTGGACCAGATTATATTCCTTGGGAAGCGTAGAAAGCATTAGGAGAGACAGAGACAAATTGGAATACCAAACGTTGAAACGTTTCAATGTTTGGCATTCCTTCCCCAGGTAGCTGTAGCTATCAGTGGTTATTGTTAGTTGTTGACAAAGAAACCATCAGAGAATTCTAGCTCTAATATCACAAATTGGTCGCATTGCTCCTGTAGTGATCCTTTTCCAAGTTAACATGCTCCTTTTCTAAGTCAACTGCACTGTACTGAAGAAGACCAATAGTCAGAAATACGTATATAGGGTTGCCTTTCATCGATATACTTTTTGGTTTTCTGTTTTACGAGACATACCATTACATTTTACTTTTATTATTTACTCGCATTATCCTTTATCATTTTCTATAATATACGTAGAATGTCTAGCATGTCTCGCAAAACAGAAAACCAAAAAAGGTTATATATATATATATATATATATATATATATATATATATATATATATATATATACGTGACTTCTACAGGAGAAAACTGTAATTTATTATAATAATTATTATATATAAACAAAGTGAATATTTCAATACTTATAACTATAAGAGTAATTCCAAATTCACTAATGAGTAATATAATTTACAGAATAAATTGCAGTTAATCTCAAAGTTGTTATATTAGTCAAAGTCAACAGTGGCTTAAACAACGTGTCACTCAACACAAAAGTGACTGTAGCATACGAAAAAACTCTTGTGCCTTAATAGACCCCCACTTGAAGATAGGACATAACTTTGACTTTAATAGAGTAAAAATCTTGGAACAAGTTGATAATTATAAAAATCGACTTTTCCATGAAATGGTACACATTAATAAAACCCCTGAATCTATCAATTATAAGACGGACACCAACCATTTAAGTAATATCTAGTGCAATATACTAAACAATATATGATATCATAGATCTTAACCTTTAAAAACAAACTCAGTAATCCTCTAGTAACTCTACCTACAATTTTATTTCATTTCTAAATATCAGTATTAAAATAACTGACTACGTACCATCAATTACATTTTTATAGATCAATTTACCATGTTCTTGATTCTCTTTCAATTCTCTAGTATTCTGTACAATTAAAAATTGTACAATGGGAATTCACTCACTTCACTAGATATGTTAACACAATTTAAAATTTTACTCTTATAGTTGTAAGTATTGAAACATGCACTTTATTTATATATCATAATTATTATAATAAATTTACAGTTTTCTCCTGAAGAAGTTACAAAATCGTGACGAAATATTGAAACATAGAACAAATAGAGTTTTATTTCCTATAGACCGATTTAACTTAAGTTAAACCGATGAAATTAAGTTTATTTTCATTTTTGTAGGATGTTCGGAATAGTAATTAATGAATCTATTGCTAGAAATTGGTTTTCGATACCATTCTGTTTTAAGACTATTGTCATGTGTGTGATGGACAATCATATCTAAAAAAGGGAGACTGTTATTTTGTTCTCTTTCTGCAGTAAATTGTAATTGGCTACATTGGTTGTTAAAAGTATTTAAGACGTCAGTTATTTTGTCATTGGGTACAGCTAGGATCAACTCATCTACAAAACGTTTAACAAATGGAATATGAAAAGGTATTATTTTTAAACATTCCTCAATGAGATTATCAAGAGCATAATTGCAAATGATAGGTGATAAAGAGCTTTCCATGGGAGTACCTTCAATAGAATCATTAATTACTATTCCGAACATCCTACAAAAATGAAAATAAACTTAATGTTGGGGCTAAAAAGTAGAGTAACTAGAATAACTCATCCAACATATAGAGAACAAAGTTTAAAGAGACTAAAAAACATACTAATTGAAAATTCTTATCCCGTTGGCTTACTCAATAAATTAATTTTTAGTACTGCAAACTCTCCAACCTCCATCACATTGATCGACAATACCAACAATAAAAAACAAATCACAGTAAAAATGGCAAATCAAGAAATAAACAATAGCCTGACAACACCTTAATACCAATAACATCACAAACTTTTGGATCTTTACCTTATATTCCATTCTTACCACCAAAACTTCTCAAATTATTTAAAGGATTAGAAAACATAAAAATTGCCACCAGAAATGTTAAAACCATAGCACATTTATACACTAAAACTAAAGATCCTTTAACAACTGATGAAACTTCTAGAGTAGTGTATCAAATACCTTGCTCAGACTGTGATAAAGTTTATATAGGAGAAACTTCTCGAACATTACACAGCAGAATTATTTCTCATAAAAGTGATGTAAAAACTAAGAAATCACAAGCTTGTGCATTAGCTGAACACTCCATCAATCTAAATCACACATTTAATTTTTCACAGGCTTTAATTCTAGAGAGACAGAAACATGAACAGAAACGGTTATTTTTAGAAATGACACATACACAAAAAAATAAAAAATGTGTAAATAGAAGATCAGATATTGACAAATTAAGTAACATTTATTGTTACATATTAACATATCAATAAATACCGTCAAAATCTCATTTTCTATTGACATCCTAACATTAAAAATTCATATGTGCTTAAGCCAAACTGCTGACTGGATTAATTTATATTTTTTATAGACAATTAAATAAATTAAAATAAAAACTATTGTTACTGGTTTTGCTTTCCACGTAAAATAACTGTATTTTCATTCATATATATCCATTAATCAAACCATGACAATGACATATATAGTGACAATATAGTTATTTTTAATAAAAAAATTTTAATATATTTATAATGGTTTGTTTTGTAGAGTACAATATTAACAACTGTAATCTCACGACTAGTAAGTAAGACAATTAACAATTTTAACTAGTTAATTTATATTTCTTTTTATAGATGTCTTGAAAAAGAATTAAATAAAATTCGAAAGCTTGACAGTAAGTCAAAGAGTTTTCTTTGTCTTGTGGGCCAAATAGACTGACTGCATCCTCAAAAATCATAACTTATATTTAAATCAACAGTCAAGAATACCACTATCTTATATATATATATATATAATATATATATATATATATATATATATATATATATATATATATATATATATATATATATCTATATATATAGTTTTAATCTTGTGGAAATCTACAATATTTTATATACATACTAAAATATATTTTATGTAATAAAATGCATTTCCTATGCGCTTCCGTTACGCCCCTGTGGAGTGTGTTGATGATGGACTTCTTAACAAAGAATAAACATTCAGAAAGAAACGGGATGAAGAATGAAGTCAAAAAGCCAGGTATACAGATAGGCAAATACACACAGACTACGCTAGACGAACTGGAGCCAAACTCTGTTTATATACAGGGACATTTATGAATGAACCCAAAAAAATTTGGTAGATTTCTAAACTTGTTAAACCGAATCTGACAACATTGCCAAAATTATTTATTTAACTATTTAATTTTGTAATGTTGCAAATTAAAAAGTCGGAATGTGTATTTAAAAATATGAATTTAACTAAATAATTTACCATATTTGATTAATTAATATTTCCGAATATTGGATATATATTGGTATTTATTTGGAAAGAATACAGCTTCTTCTTCTTTTTCTTATTCTTCTTCTAATTCCATGACGGTTATCGATTTTATCGATCATTGGATATCATTTTTACTACCATATTATACTCGGTTCACAATTTGTTGATAGCTCACTACAAGTTTAATCCTAATTAGAGAACTGAAATACAGAGAGGATAGGTAATACGATATAATAGTAAAAACCAACCTGAAACTGACGATTTAAGATGTTTTCGACTAACCCACCTTGTATCTGCCGGAATACAATACAGCGGTCAAGCTTATAATCCGATTAGGAACGTATTTTGGCCGACCAGTGTCGTAGAGTATATGATTAAAACATTTTTTTGAACTAAATAATATATTTTTTAAATTGTATTTTTGTTTTAATAAACCTTATAATGAAATAAAATATTTTATTCAAAAATAAAGTTTTTTGCCATTTGTAAAAGATACATTTATTTAATTAAGGGGAAAGGCACCAAATGTGTTTTAAATGTATCCATTATTTTCGAATTCGGAGAAAACTAATAAATATTTTTGAAAAATTTAAAAGCAGAATGAAAGATTACATTATTACTGAGGGTATTATATATGTGTATACTGATGTATATTACAGAAAGTCCCTGAAAACTTCTACAATGTTTATTTTATTATGTTATGCAACAGGGATGAAAATAAAAGAGACAATATAGTATAATTTTTAATTGAAAATATTGGATGCAAAAGAAACTTTTTATTTATTCTAATAAATATTTTATTCTGCCTTTAAATTTTTCCAAAAAGGCTTTTTAGTTTTCTCAGTATTTGAAAAAAAATCGATACATTTAAAACACATTGAACATTTTGACAGGCGACGTTTTGCGCCTTTTCCCTTTAATACCTTACGATTACAACTACTATCACTTACCTTATATAATTACGATTAGAAAACTATTCAAATTCAAAATAAATAGGATTAACTTCGGAATCCGAGTCGTCTTGAGGGTTAATAATTAGCGGTTGTGTCTCTACGGTTGCATCAATTATGTTATCAAGATCCCACATTTTTTGTTCTTCTTCTATTACATGTCTTACTGCATCTTTCCAGTTTTGTTCTGTAATGTGTTGTAAAGACTCGTATAACAATTCACGTACAGCTTGTATTTTATATGACGTATTTTTTCTAGCCACATAACTTTTCATTTGTGCCCAAATGAGTTCAATTGGATTTATTTCGCAGTGGTAGGGTGGAAGTCTAAGGACTGTGATGTTTCTCCTTTCCGCCATTTTGTCAACTACGTATTTCTTGAAACTTAGATTTGTGTTGCCGGGCAATTTTTAAAAGTTCTGCTTTTACCATTCCATCTTCGTAAGGCAGGTACTTATTCCGCAGCCAGTCAAGAATATCCTGTTTTTTCCACGCAGTCGTTGGAAGTCTTTCTACTAGTCGTGAATAATAAGGTGCATTATCTAATATTATAATTGAATTTGGTGGTATGTGTTCAATCATCTGCACAAAATACTCTTCGAAAACATCAGCTGTCATCTCCTCGTGATAGTCTTTTGTGCTTTTGGACTGAAATTCCAACAAACCATGCTTAACAAATCCTTTTTCACTGCCAATGTGAGAAATTATTAATCTACTGCCTTTACCAGAAGGTGGGGAGATACCAGTAGACCAACCTTCCATAAAGGCTTGCATGGAGCTTAATATATTTTTATCTGACCAACCTTTTTTTAGAATATGACCTGAGTTTACCCACGATTCATCCTGGTAGAAGATTGGCCTTCCTTCAGCCCGGAATTTTCGTATGGATCTTAGATAATTTCTTCTCCAACATATTATCTCCTCCCGGTCAATCAAAAGTGATTTTCGGTCTGATTTCTCCCACCGGAAATTTAATTCTTTTAAAACTTGCCACAATTTAGTTCGTCCGATATAAGGCAAATCCGGATCATCTCTAACTTCTTGTAAAATTTTATTTAGGTTTGGTATTTCTTTTTTGAAAAAAAATCCATGAATTTTCCTTCGAATACCATTTTTGGCAAATTCATCAAGTTCAATAGGCTTTTTCCCCCTCTTTAAGTGTTCGTTTGTGTTTGGGTTAGCTACACCGTGTTTTTTTCTTTCTGATAGGAACCTATATATATATATATATATATATATATATATATATATATATATATATATATATATATATTGTTATGATTTTGTATTTTTGATTTTAATTTATTTACTTGAAACAATCACAAAAATATACTTTCTCGTTATCAATGTCCTAAAAAATAAACTTCTGATATTTCTTATGTTCAGTGAGTTCAAAGTTTTCTAGTTGTATTTATCGGGATAGGAAAAACAAAGGATAATAATAAAAAGTATAATACATAAAATACAGATATTTTTTATTTTATAAAAAAAAACAATTATTAAATTTGCCGTTATCTTTTCAATCAGCGAATATGCATGTAATGAAATTAATACAAAAAGAAAATTTTAATTCTTATTTTCTTCTTGAGACAAAACAATTTGAAACTAATTTAAATTTGGATACCTTTATAAACTTTTATCTTCCTTATATTTAAAAAATCTATTTTATTATGGAAACAAAACTTTAAAACATTTGATAAATGTAAAAAGGTCTAATCATGCTTTAAACTGGTAACAACAATGAGGTAAACAAATCGCATTTAAGATTTACACACCTTTCAACTTGAAAAAGGAAAATATCTGACCTTTCTTCCCTGGATTGTTTTAGGACCACACAAGGAATTGTCCACCTTCCACAGCAATGTGTTCTTCCACCTTGCGCCTCGGCTTCTTGTTTCAGTATCTGCTCCTTCAGCCAATTTAACTGACTTAATTTAACCTCCTGACTCAATTCTCCAACACTTAACACACGAAAATCACTTCTTCAAACATTCATATAACTTCTTCGTGACCCAAGGATCTCTTTTCTCACCTGGTGCCACAACTATTTAACACGTATTCCAGAAACTGCACACTTTAGATTCAAGGATTTCTTTACATCGACTTGCAATCTACTTCTTCCACAATTCTGCTAACAAGACTGGTAACTTTATCCACTTAACAATGCCGGCCTCCAACTCACGAACACACCGCCTGTCGAGACGCAACCTTTCTTTTCGATCACTCAAACATCACTGTCTTCTCGAACCAACAAAAACTCTATCAACCCTCGGTCTGTCGATTTCCCCTTCCAAAAAGATCGTCTCATCCCAAAATCCAAATTTGTTTACCACACTTGTTGGAATGCTAATTACCGTTTTCAAGCAAGGAACTTTAATCTTTTAACAATGGTCATCTCCTTGTAAACAAATAATTTTTATACATTTCAAAGATTTTTGCCTTAGTCATAATAGAAGATTTATACAACACAATACCGGACTAATCCTTCAGGTAACAGCTTATTTTCTATAATGTACAAATGGTTTGTCAATAACTCGTTTAGAATGGCTTAGTTCTTTATAAGTCATAAAATTTCGGTACTAATCTATCTATTTACAAATATACAAACTTTCTATCTTAAAATTAATACATATTTTGTCTTCAGATTTCTTAAAAACTTACTTCCGATGGATTCCTTAATTATTTTTGTTCCTTCCGCGTTTGTGGAAGAAGAAGTATAATAAATCCCCGCCTTTGCATATGATAAAAATTACTGAATTATGTAGGGATTTTTCTCTTATGCAAACATTCTTTGTCTCTTATTCATAATATTTATAAACATCGTTGATATTATATATTCCCCTAATCTTGTCTGAATCCAAATGCTTCAAAACATAACTATTTATACCATTATCATTGTTTATTACGTTAGGACCCTCAAAAACAGGCATTAACTTTGCGCATACATTGCCAGGGATGTTGGACACTCGCAATGCTCTCACCATAACCTTCTCACCTTTTTGGAAAGTAACTGGTCTTCTTTTCCTATTTTGATCTTGTCTCTGGATATATTTTTCGTTTGCTCTCCGCAATCTCCTTTGCACATCTTCCATTATCTGTGTGTATTCCTTTTGTTTTATATCTTCCCATGGCCTTATCGGCATTATCCCTTTCATTATATATTCTGGGGTTTCTTTCGTTACGGTGCTTGGGATGGTATTTAAATACATTTCTACTTCGGACACTTTCCGATCCCATCGTCGATGTTGACCATCTGTTGTAATTCGAAGAAATTTCGTCACTTCCTGTATACATCGTTCCGAAGGATTACTCTGAGGATGTCTGATGCTAACAAAATTTGTCTCTATTCCCCGTTCTCGAAGTTGTCCCTTGAAACGATCATTCCTGAAGTATGTTGCATTGTCTAGAAGAATCCTTCTTGGTGTTCCTACGGTGGCTATAAAATTGTCGATGTTTCTCATTATTTCTTCGCCTTTCGTGGTCCGGCAACTGTATAATTTTACATATTTTGAAAATACATCTATCATGACTAAAACATGTTTATTCCTCTTCGTTGTCATAATTAGATCGCTTAATATATCTATTGCTACAATATCTAATTTGTTCCGGGATATAATATTTTTCGTAACGTTTTCATTCTTGAAATTCCTAATTTTATACTTTTGACAGATCGGGCACTTTTGTGTAATCTCCTTTGTAATGCGGTAATCCTGTCGGCAAATATAATTTTCTCGAAACACCAGCCAAACTTTTCTGCTGCCGATATGTCCATTGTCTTCATGCAATTTCTTTATAATCTTCTCTGCCAATGTTTGTGTCACCAAATATAGTTCCCTTCCGTCTATTCTCTTGAAATATATGTCGTTTTCCATCTCCGCTCTTCTTTTTTCTTTTTCCTCTAATTCTCCTTGATCTCTTCTTATTTCATTTAATGAGAATACACCTTCTTCTTCTGTCAAGATATTTAGTCCCACATGTAACGTAATTGCTTCCTTTTTTCCCGTGTCTTCATCCCGTGTTAGTGCGTCGGCTATGATATTGTCTTTTCCCTTGATATACCGGAATTCAAAATCGTACTCCTGTAATAATAGAATGCCTCTATGTATCCGATTATTCACCAATCGGTTCTTCATGATGTGAATCAACGCGGCATGATCCGTCTCGATTGTGAATTTGGCTCCCAATAAGTAATATCTTAATTTGTTTACACAAAATAGTACACTGGCAAATTCCAATTCTGTCACGCTATATTTTCTTTCGTGAGTCTTTGTCACTCGAGATATAAAACATATTGGCACTTCTTGATCGTTTTGTATCTGTGACAAAACTCCTGCAAATTTTTGTATTGACGCATCAGTTCGGAGTATAAATGGTAGATTATAATTGGGGTGGTATATTTTCGTTCCTTTCGCAAATTCTTGTTTTAATATTTGAAAAGCCTTCTCCTGTTCTTCTTTCCAATTCCATTTTATCCCTTTTTTTAGTAATTTTATTAGAGGAATTTCCTTCTGGCTTAAATCGGGAATTAGTTTTTTAAAATAATTGATCGTGCCAAGAAAACCTCTCAATGTTTTCAAATTGGTTGGTCTTGGATATTCATCAATGAGCTTGACTCGATCTTCGGCTAGGCTGACTGTTTTAGTGTCCAATTGAAACCCTAGATAAATTACTTCCTTTTGGAAAAATTGACATTTTTCGATGTTTAATTTTAATCCCGCTCTATCCAATTCTTCCAGAATTATTTTTATATGTTTCATATGGCTCTGTACATCTCGTGAAAAAATCAACAAATCGTCGATGTAATGGACTATGAAATCTTCGTATCGATTTAAAATCGAATGTAAAGCCCGTACCAGTGCTGCACAAGCGCTTTGTAAACCAAAAGGCACTACCTTGAATCTGTAGACAATACCATCAATTGAGAAAGCGGTGTAGTTTCTACATTTTTCAGCTAAAGGTATCAACCAAAAACTATGCTTTAAATCAATTTTAGAAAATATGTGTGACCCTGTAATTCTTCCAAATATGGCCTCGATGTTTAGAGGTGATTCATATTGTGATACCGTGTGCTGGTTGATATTTCTGGCATCTAAACATAGTCTCAATTCTCCACTGCTTTTCTTTACTATTACAATTGGATTAATATACGGTGAATCACATCGTTCAATTATTTGATCTTCCAACATTTTATTAATTTCTTCTTTCACCTGTTGTCGATACTTATATGGAATCGGGTACGTTTTCGATCGAAAATTTCCCAAGTTTTTTACCTCAAATGAATGTTCGTACTTTCTGGCCACTCTGTTTTCCTCATTTATCAACGTTTCGTATTTTTTTAATATCAAACGCAACTCATTTTCTCTTTCTTCTCCACACATCAATTTAATTTCTCTTTCCTCAGATTCTTGACACATATTTATCGTCCATTCTTCATCCTCTTTTTCATTAATCTCTTCCCTAAAAACCACTGTTTCAATTATGTCGTTTTCATCTTCCTTTGTTGATATTCTTTCTTCTTCTTCTTCTTCGGGGCTCATCTCTTCTTTTGAGGAATCCCCGGTATTGACTTCCTTTATCCTTTTCTTAAGTCTTTTCCTTTTTCTTCTTTGTCCTTGCTTCGTTGCCAGATTCATTTCCACTGTTTGTTCTTTCTCCGAAATATCAATTTTCTGTTTCCCATGTTCGTTTTCCTGTTCTCCTTCCTTTTCTTCAGTCAGTTTCATCGTGTTATTTTTGAAATCTATTACTACATGTTTTTCTGCCAGTTCGTCCACTCCTACAATCATGTCATGCGACATGTTTGGCATTATTACACATTGTAATGCATACATTTTTTTATCCAGTCGTACCATCACTCGTATGCCTTCATTTATCGTTGCCAAAATCCGTTTATTTCGCACCCACCAAATTTACCCTTGGTATTTTGTATATTAAATTTGTCAACTGTACTTCTTCTATTAATTTTCTGTTTATTAAGGTTATTTCTGACCCGGTGTCTATCAAAATCTTTATTGGTCTATTGTTAATGAAACCATCTACAAATTTTAAATTAACTCCTCTTCTTTCCTCATTATTCCTGCCAATTTAATGAATTCCTTCGGGTGACAAAAAATTCCTGCCTGGTTTTTTGTTTTTAGTGGGTGCTTTCGTGAAAAACCGACTGTTGTTCTTCCGTATTTCTTCTCTCATCTCTATTTCTTTCATCCTCATTTTCTTCTATTTGTGTATGATTTACCTCTCTTCTATTTTCTTTTGGTCTGTCATATCCGTTTCGGTTTCCACGATATTCCTGTTCATTTCGTCTATTGTAATTTCTGTTTTCTGGATATGTGCGGGTGTTATTTCTGTTTTGATTTTCTCGATATCTGTCTTCATTCCATGGCCGATTTCTGAAATCATCATTTCCTCTTCTATTTTCCCGATTCTCGTTTTCCCTCCTGGGAATAAATTCTCGTCTAGTGTAATCCCTCCTAAAATTTTGTCCTCTCTCTCTGTATTCCTGAGTTTCTCGATGTCTATAATTCTCTTGTGACCTTCTTGCTCTTCTTTCCTGTATCCGTGATGCCCTTATTTGTAGGAATTGGCATAAACTATCGATATCTTTGTAGTTTTGTAAATTTATGTGGTCTTCCATTGTGTCTTCAAAGTGTCTTGCAATCAACTCGACTAATTGCTCAGATGAATAATTGTATTGCAGATGTTTTGCGTTATTGTACATTTGCAATGCGTATGTTTTTTCTGATATACCCATCTTCTCATGGTATTTCCCATTTTGCAATTCCTTATTTATCTGTAATTGCTCTGTCTTTCCCCAGAAAAAACTCAGAAATTTGTTTTCAAATTCTTGCCAATTTTCAAATTCCTCCACTTTGCTGTCAAACCATAGACTTGCCTCATCTTTGAGATGATTTCTGATAACTTCCTTAGCTGTCTCAAAATTTCCCATGTATTGTATCTTCTTCTTTAGATTATTCATGAACGGTACGGGGTGTAGTTTTCTTACATCCCCGCCAAACTGTATTTTTATTTCGCCGGAATTCTGGATAACTATTTCTCTTGTTTCTCCGACTCTATTTTGGTGTCTTATTTCCTTAATTAAATTTTCATTCCGTTTCAATCTTATTTCTATTTCTTCCTTATCTTCTTGCAGAGCGTTTTCAAACTTTGTTTCTAACTCTTCTAATTCCTTTTCCATTTTGTTTTTCATTTTTTTAATTTCCACCTCTTGTTCTGCCATTTCTTTTTTAACATTCTCTAAGCAACTTTTAACTTCTTTTATCACTTGTTGTGTTTCCTGTCGGTTTTTTTCTATTGCTTGTTTCGTTTCACGTTGATTTTCTTCCATTCTCTTGTGAGTTTCTCTTTGATTCTGTTCCATTGTTTTATCCACTTTATCCATTTTTTGCATCATTATTTGTAACATTTTCTCTATTCCTGACAATTCCTGTTGTTCTGATGCCATGATTGTTGTTTCAAAAATGTCTTCTTGTTCTATATGTTCTTCTTGTTTTTTGTTTTCTTTGCTTTTGCTTCTCGTGATCGACATGTAGTTCAAATTTATCCCCGCCTGATATGAAACTCTTAAATTTGTGCAATAATATCCCCGCCAAATATGAAATTCGAGTAATGTTGCAAAGACGAAAAAATTTTTCTCTTATCCCAAATGCAATAAATTTAAATAAATGCAATAAAATTTAAAACTTTTGTCAATTGTAAAAATCAATCAAATATAATAAAATATATCATGCAAAACTTGTACCTAGAGAAATTTGAAATGTTATGTCATAAAATGCAGTTATTATAAACTTTGACCATCGGAAATAAATTCTCAATCAACCTGCTTTCTTTCCCTATCCTTTTAAATTCCAACTAGAAATACTTTCTAAGCTTCACACGTTTGGGCGACAGTTGTTATGATTTTGTATTTTTGATTTTAATTTATTTACTTGAAACAATCACAAAGATATACTTTCTCGTTATCAATGTCCTAAAAAATAAACTTCTGATATTTCTTATGTTCAGTGAGTTCAAAGTTTTCTAGTTGTATTTATCGGGATAGGAAAAACAAAGGATAATAATAAAAAGTATAATAAATAAAATACAGATATTTTTTATTTTATAAAAAAAAACAATTATTAAATTTGCCGTTATCTTTTCAATCAGCGAATATGCATGTAATGAAATTAATACAAAAAGAAAATTTTAATTCTTATTTTCTTCTTGAGACAAAACAATTTGAAACTAATTTAAATTTGGATACCTTTATAAACTTTTATCTTCCTTATATTTAAAAAATCTATTTTATTATGGAAACAAAACTTTAAAACATTTGATAAATGTAAAAAGGTCTAATCATGCTTTAAACTGGTAACAACAATGAGGTAAACAAATCGCATTTAAGATTTACACACCTTTCAACTTGAAAAAGGAAAATATCTGACCTTTCTTCCCTGGATTGTTTTAGGACCACACAAGGAATTGTCCACCTTCCACAGCAATGTGTTCTTCCACCTTGCGCCTCGGCTTCTTGTTTCAGTATCTGCTCCTTCAGCCAATTTAACTGACTTAATTTAACCTCCTGACTCAATTCTCCAACACTTAACACACGAAAATCACTTCTTCAAACATTCATATAACTTCTTCGTGACCCAAGGATCTCTTTTCTCACCTGGTGCCACAACTATTTAACACGTATTCCAGAAACTGCACACTTTAGATTCAAGGATTTCTTTACATCGACTTGCAATCTACTTCTTCCACAATTCTGCTAACAAGACTGGTAACTTTATCCACTTAACAATGCCGGCCTCCAACTCACGAACACGCCTGTCGAGACGCAACCTTTCTTTTCGATCACTCAAACATCACTGTCTTCTCGAACCAACAAAAACTCTATCAACCCTCGGTCTGTCGATTTCCCCTTCCAAAAAGATCGTCTCATCCCAAAATCCAAATTTGTTTACCACACTTGTTGGAATGCTAATTACCGTTTTCAAGCAAGGAACTTTAATCTTTTAACAATGGTCATTTCCTTGTAAACAAATAATTTTTATACATTTCAAAGATTTTTGCCTTAGTCATAATAGAAGATTTATACAACACAATACCGGACTAATCCTTCAGGTAACAGCTTATTTCTATAATGTACAAATGGTTTGTCAATAACTCGTTTAGAATGGCTTAGTTCTTTATAAGTCATAAAATTTCGGTACTAATCTATCTATTTACAAATATACAAACTTTCTATCTTAAAATTAATACATATTTTGTCTTCAGATTTCTTAAAAACTTACTTCCGATGGATTCCTTAATTATTTTTGTTCCTTCCGCGTTTGTGGAAGAAGAAGTATAATAATATATATATAGTTGACTCCCCTACGCCAGTCATGTTGGCACAACTTTCGACTATGTTGCGAACAGTGTTTGTGGGATTCTGAGAAAACAGAGCATCGTGAACATTCTGGACAATAGTCTTCTCTCTTGGTGAATAGACAGACTTACTGACTTTACAAAACGAGCACGAGCGAAAGGTACGTATATGTTCGTAGGTATATGGAATAAAAAATCACTCACGCACTGCATATAATTCGCAAAAGAAATATTCGAGACGCTAATTACTGCCGTAGAAGCGGAAACACCGACGAGCCTTAAATTACATGCGATCAAAAACGTACTAAACAAACAAATTGTTTTCGTTCGTAATAACTTCACCCTTTTAAGTTAAGTTTCGAATATAAACTAAACAGACGAGGTACGCGGCCAAATCCGGCATCTATACCCATTATATTATTAAAAATCTGGGGAATTCCATCCTAATTATCTTGCAACCGATAGTACCTTCGGATATAAATACCAGGTTTTCTAGTAAAGTGATTAAACGCGAAGATTAGTATTGAAATATCCAAAGAGATAAGGTATTCTTATTTACAAAATTGTTAATGGTTAAATTATTATTTTTATTAATATAATATAATAACCAACATTAGCCGTGAAAGTTTTAATTGTTTTTTACTAAATATATCAGTATTAAAACATTATTAATATTAATATTAATTTTAATGAATAAACACCTTAGGAACGCCTATGATAATACATATTTTACGACCGTTAAAATATGATTTTGAGGCATATTTCGTGCTATCAACAATTTGTGAACAGAGAATAGTTTTCATGGCTCTAGGGGTAGAAAAAAATTACATTAAGACTTAATTTGGGAGACGTTTTTCAGACATTCTCTGTACATGACTGTATCATCTTATCTGTTGAGTAACAATATCGTCTACTACTGTATGTATAACTTTCATAATTTCTTTTATTCTGTTGTTCGTTACTCTTTCTAGTCTAGATTTTCTAGCTGAACGTCTCCAGAAATCCATTTCCGTTGTCTCAAAATTTCTCTTGTATCTTTCCTATTTGCCATACTTCACTACTGTAGGTAATTATACTTTTAATAATTGTATTATATATCTTGTGCATGTTATTATTAGAGAATAATTGATTCCAAAGGATACTATTAAGAAGGGAAATTGCATTTCTTGCTTGGTTATTTTCTCCTCAATTGTGTCGTCTACGTTGCCTTCTTTTGTGATGATCATACCTAAATTTTAATATGTGCTGCAATGTTTGATAGCTTCTCAATCTTCCAATATGAGGTCCTGTTGTTTCCCGTCGATACACATATACTCGGTTTTTGGATATTGATTTCAAGTCCCCATTTTTTATACTCCTCGATTAATTTTTGAGTCATATACTCAATATCTTCATAATCTTGTGCTATCACTAGTTGATTATCTGCAAATGACAAAGTGTATGCTATTGTTGTTAATCGGCATTCCCATATTTCTAGATTTGCGCTTCCACAGTTTTAGAACCTCTTCTAGATAAATTTTAAATAATGTCGGGGAGAGATAGCAGCTCTGCTTAAGGCCTTTATTCATTTGGAATCCACTTGACAGATTATTTCCAACCTTTACCTTTAAGTTAGCGTTAGTGTACAGTTCCATAAGCCTTTCGTAGGTCTACCTACAATAAATCTACTTCTTGATTAACAGCTATTTTCTTTTCAATAATCTGTGTAATGGAAAACAAATAGTCAACAGAAGATCTACCTGCCCTAAATCCTGCCTGTTCCTCATCCTCTAAGTCTTTATATTCACTTTCTATTCCGTTTTTAATTACTTTTCCGTATATTCTACTGACCGAGTTTGTCACGGCAATGCCTCTGTAATTGTCACATTCATCCTTTCTGCCGTTTTTGTGTATAGTGGATATGAATAATATCTTCCACTCCTCTGGGGTTGTCATTCCATTAACACAGTTTTGGAACAGTTTGCCTAAACTTGTATATAGTTTGGTTGTACCGTGTTTACTTAACTCTGCAGGGATGTTACCTGGACACGGTGCTCTGTTATTTTTTAGAGATCTACATACATCTTCCACTTCTTTCGTTGTTACTCGAATGGGCGAAGTTAAAATATTTATATTTTGTGTTTCGTTGCTGTCTTTAAATTGTGGTCTATTTCTCTTGGGAGTTTCTCAAAATATTGATCCCAGTCATCCATTGCTATTGTTGATACTATGTCTCTCTTCTTATCATGTCGTATAGATTTTAAGACTCTCCAACTTTCTGTGCTTCTTCGTCCTCCTAGATGTGAATTTATCATGTTACACTTTTGTTGCCATGCTTCATTTTTCTTTCGACATATCATTTTTCGTACTTTAGCTTTAGACTCTAAGACTCTTAGACTATAAGAATTTTTGATATTGTTGTCTCTTCTTTTTTATTTCTTGTCCTATTTCTGAGTTAAACCAATGTGGAAGTTTTCTTTAATTCTGGATTTAGAATCCAATGGCTTCTGTTGCTGCCTCCTGGAGACATCGTTTTCTGTGAGTGTAATGTTCTTCATTACTATTAAATTGTTTATTTTCCAATTTTTGATTTAATCCATTTCTGTATAATTCTCTCACACTTTCTAGTTTTAAACTGATTAAGTTATACCTCTTCTGTATTACTTTTTTCCGTTCATTTCCTTCGTTTTCTTCTTTAGGTTTATTTACTCCAAATGTGATCTTAGCTTTTAATAAGTGATGATCGCTTACATAGGTAGCCCCTCTCAAAACTCTTACATCTTGTACAATCATATTTGTCTTTTGTCGTATGATTGTGTAGTCTAATATTGATTTTAACCCTCTCGTATTTTGCGTCCATGTGTGCAATTTTCATTTCATTTTGTTCGCATAATATTGACCATCTGGTACCACCAGTCTGGTACCATGATCATTTACGTGGTCCTCTCCTCTCCGAAGAATTGACCTATAACTGCGTTGTGGGGTTTTTTCCAGTTCTGCTGTTTAAGTCTCCCAAGATGATAATTTCTCAAAATGTGCCAACTTTTGCAACCTTTAAATTCAATTTCCCAAAAAACTCGTTTTTAATGTTTACTGGTGCGTCATCATTTACTGCATATACACCCAAGTTTGTGCATTTGTGTAATCTAATCGTAAGGTTCATTTACAAATAATTCACAAAGGCAAAAAAGAAGTGGTGATCGCCAACTTGGGATAACGCTGATATAAAGAAAAGGAAAATATTTTCCAGTTGTCTAGTATCACTCTTTCTGGTAGGCATCAATGAAATGAGTGATACCGCGTCATAACTTACCATCTATTAGTACGTACTATTAAAGTATTATAATTTATTCAGCAGATCTATTTTAAATTTTAAATTATTACGTTATACTTTTATTTTTTTTTTTTCCTAGTCTACTAACACTGAAGTGAGTACCTTAGCCAGCACTTATCGGATCGAATTAAAATGTTTTATGAGATTATAGTTAATGGAAAAGGAAAGGTTATATGAAACTATGTATCTCTTAATTTATACTATTTTTTTTTAAATGACATTTAAATGGTCTCTCAAATAAATAATATAAAGTTCACTGTCCATCGTCTCAATTATATTCATAAAGGGGCAGTCTAAATCTAAACGATTAATGTTTCATAAAAAACATTTCTCACGTCACTCCATTAATTTCAATCCTTGATAATTTATACCACATCATTTGTTCATCTTTAAACAATAAATTGTAAATAATAGGCCATGCGATATTATACAGGGGTTGGCAGAGGTAATTTTAATAATGAGACGGTTCGCAGGCCATACAAAAGACTAATATTTGTGTCACGTATGACTTAACGATGCAGAAAATAAGCTGGGGATGTACCAATCCATAAAGGTGTAAAGTTGATTTTGTAAAAAGGCCTTTTAGCAGCCGGCACTACACCTGGGTAAGAATGCGTACCCCTACTTAGGATTTTAGATGAACCAACAACACAGGGGCGGATCTTAGAAAAGAATTTATTGAAATGTTAAGTAACAAATTGAATAGTTCTTAATTTTAAGAGCTGCAGTTATTTGTGTGTATGTGTGAAAATCAAAACTATTGAAATGTGAATAGGTCACTACAATAATTGAGAAAACGTGTAACGAAATTTTTTAAGAACTCAATGTTTTAAGTTTACCACAACTGTATAACCTTATGCTACATACAGGGTGATCCACTATTTTAACAAAGTTCGTACATATATTTATAACGAGCATTTAAAAAGATATAACCAAATTTGAATGAAAATCATAACAAGGTCAAGGACCTGTATAATTGAAAAGGGGTATAAATGTATCGACCTGATGTCGTCATAGTTTTTCAATGATTATCAATATTCATAAAAATAATTGATTTTCCTTAACCGTTTCTCAACCCATACGAATTCAACATCATATGATGAAGCTGATAATTTTAGTAACTGTTGAATTTTTTTTTATTATGAAAATATTACTGTTAATTGTGACTTTAGTCTTTTTGTAGCTAAGTTTTGTAATTCACTTAAATATATATATAATGTATATAATATTATATATATATTAATACTATATATATAATGTACTAATATGTTGGAAATATCGGGTATGTGGTCTATATTAAATAAAAATCTTTGTTTTTTCTAAAACTCAATATTTCGCCATTTATTTAACAGCTTCATCAGGAGTAACTGTAAAAAACAAACATTTCAAAAAACTGACGTACTGTTTGTACGTGAAAGTTCTGAAGATGTACCTGGGTGAGGTATCTGTTTGTCAACAAATGTTGGACATAACTTTTGTAGAACATCTTTTGCAATTGAAGGGGGAGTTGGAAGTTGGATGCCTGATGCTTGTCTAATTGTTTAATTTGTTCGTCATCTTACAGCTAAAATTAAGACTGGAACAAAATTAAATCCATCTACTTCTGGCTTTCTAGGGAAACATTTTTTTATTTGTAGCCTTTATTTTTTAATACTCGAGAAAGTTATACAGAGTGGATGAGATTTTGTATAATTTAAGTGCTAAGCTGTAACTACGTGGCACATTCATAATTCCACCAAACCGATTTTTGCCTATATATGTACAAATGAAGGGTAAGTTTTTGGGTATAGAACCTTCGGTGCTTGTATTGATTGCTCTATTCCGAGTAAATGCTATTTCAAGAAATATTCTTAAAATTATTTACAATATTTTTAGCGTTCAAAAGAAACTATATTGCATATAAATTGAAACGTTGTCAAAAATAAATATACTAGATAAAAAGTCAATATATGGAAAATTTTCAATAATAGTGACGATTTAATCGAACCTGTTATTATTAACCCAACTAGTGGTATTTCTTCAGAGAATACATATTAAAATGTGGTATATATACAAGATATATGATCCCGAAGAAGCTGAACCTGTTTTCACTTGAAGATGAAGACTTCTGGTGTGATTTCCACTACTTTTCTCCATTCTTCTCTCTTTTTGATTATATTTTCTATGTTTCTCATTTCCGTACTCCTTAACTCTTCTTCCACCTGTCTTTCATCTCAGTTTAGCTCTGCATCTGGTTCTTCTACCTAGTGATGTCCATTTCGTTATAACTCTTAAAGAATTGCTCTTCTCTCTTTTTATTGTGTGTTCATACCATCTAATTCTTTGTCCTTTTATTCATCTATGTTCTCTTGACCCATCTATTCTTGTATTTCGTGATTCTCTCTTCTCCGTTTTCCCTCCTTGGTTCCAGTATTTTTCTGATAGCCTTCTTTTCAAAAACTTTTAATTGTCCTTCTTCTCTTGCTGTTAATTTAAATGTTTCTGCAGCATGTGGTAAGTGTAATAAAATAGTAAGCCAATGTTCACTTGGGTTGTGCGTTAACACGTTAAAGTCCGACAACGCAACTGTCGTGTTCAGTGAATATAGCTTTAGAGGCCACCAACGCGAGTCGCGCGATCTTTGACTATATGACAACATATGAACGTTACTCAGCGGATTTTTCATAACAAATATCTGCTGGCCGCTTGGAAATACTGGCATAGACTGGAATTTGTGTTTGGTTTTCGAATTTTGATGTTAAACAGTATTCTGAGTATATGACAATGTATGAATGTTATTTTGGCGGATTTTTCACAAATTATAACAAATATCTTCTGTCCCATTGATAAATTGGATGAAAAAATATGAAACCCTCAATTTTATTGCTTACTTTTTAAATATTCAAGCTAGACGTGCTCGAAAACAACAAAATTAGCTGTAATAAAAGATTGTAAAGTAATAAAAGTAAAAGCATCGGTAAGATTTCAAAGAATCACCAGATGTATTTAGATTATATTGCATTTCCAATAATTTGTTGTATTATCATAAGCCAATCCCGTCGGTTTATTGTGCTATGCATTCAGTAATATTTTCTACGCCTTCGGTGTTGGATGTTTTTTTGTTTTACTGTTAGTCATCGCACGTGTTTTGCTAAATACTTCAATTTTAAATTATTTTTAAAATAAGTGATGAATATTGCCAACCTTCGACTTCTAAACGATGTAGGTAAGAAACTTCTTAGCCAATCTCAGATGATGAATTATTACACATATTAGAAGATTCACATAACGATAGTGACGCAAGTGATGAAGATTTATATTGTGATGAAGATGATCGGACAGACGATCCTGATTTACAAGAAGAATCTGAAGATGATGATGGTGATGATAGGTCTCAAAATATTATTGAATGGTCTTTAAAGATTCAACATCCTACAGTGCTACCATTTACAGCAATACCAGGATTGAAAATTAAAGTGGGTGGCAGCAATCCTATTGATTACTTCAATTTATTGGCATGTGAATTATTCTATGACCTGATTATTCAAAATAACAATTTATATGCCGTTGATATTCTTTCTCTGTAAGTAAGGAAGTAAATCTGGGAAAAGTAGAATTGCAGCTTGGAAGGATATAACTGTAGAAGAATTTAAAATTTTTTGGTTTGTTGTTTCACATGGGAACCATAAAAATTAATCGTATGAATGAGTATTGGAAGAAAAATCATTTATTCAGTATTCCAGCGTTTGGACAATACATGAGTCGAAATCGCTTTATGTTAATTTTGCGTGCCTTACATTTTAACAATAATAGTGACAATAACCAGTCCAGACTTGCCAAAATATCTCCATTGTTAGATTTTTTTAATAATAAAATGGAGAATCTTTATTATCCAGAAAGAAAATTAGCCCTGGACGAATCTATGATTTTATGGAGAGGAAGACTTAGTTTTCGTCAATTTCTCAAGGGCAAACGACACAAATATGGTGTCAAACTGTATACTTTGGCAGAATGTATCGGGATGATTCAACACATATTAGTTTATAGTGGAGCTAGTGACCCCGTAGTTGGAGGACGTAATCATACGGAAAAAGTAGTGCTAAATTTGATGGTTTCGAAACTAAATGTTGGTCACTCCTTATATATGGATAATTTTTATAATAGTGTTCCATTGTGTAAAAAATTACTTTCAGTTAAAACTTATCTTACAGAAACATTGAGAACAGGAAGAGCGGAAAATCCACACGAAGTTGTTTCTCGAAAATTAAAACAAAATGAACTGGTGGGTGCTTACAATAATAAAGGGATATGTGTGTCTAAATGGAAAGATCGGCGAGATATTTTAATGATCTTTTTCGAATTTAGTCATGAAATGGTTCCAACAATATCTAGGAAAGGAATTAATAAAGAAAAGCCCCGTTTAGTCGCTGAATATAACAGAAATAAAGGTGGCATTGACTTAGGCGACCACATGTTAAATTATTATAGTTGCGAACACAAAATTATGAGGTGGTACAAAAAAATAGGCATACATATTTTTCAAATTATGCTAACCAACGCATAATATTTCTATAATAAAATCCACAAGGAAAACAATTCCTGTAGCTGGCTGTATACTTACCACGTATCACAAAAAAAGGTTAGTCTTCGTAAATGGGTATATTTATTTAAAAACCCTTAAAAGGGCTACATCAATAAAACAAACGTTTTCGGACCACACAGTCCATCATCAGGTTTTAAAATCGAAAAAAATGCTAGGTCACAATGCATGAGCCACCAAAATACCAGGGTAAAAACCCTTTAAATTACATTTAGTTATAAAAGATTATACATCGTGTTGTAAAATAACTGTGATGTTCAGTATTAAATTAAATTTGGCTACAGGTAACACATGGCTAAAGCGAGTTCCAGAGCCGGTGAGAGAGCCTCTACACACGGAGAACAACTGGTAACTGATTCATCAGTTACCAGCTGCTTAGCTGGTAGCTGTTACCTAGCATTTTTTCGATTTTAAAACCTGATGATGGACTGTGTGGTCCGAAAACGTTTGTTTAACTGATGTAGCCCTTTTAAGGTTTTTTAAATAAATATACCCATTTACGAAGACTAACCTCTTTTTTTTATTTCTATAATAATTCTAATACAAAAATGTCATTGTACGACTTTCGATTGTTGGTAATTGATAGTCTTTTGGGACCAAACCCAAACATCCCTCAAGTCAAGAAAAATTTGACGTTTTATTGTGCGGAGTGCCTTGAACATCCGGGATTGTGCTTAGAAAATTGTTTTAGATGTTTTCATGAAGAAATTAAAAATTAGATAATTAATTTGTTTTCTTGATGTTGCTGCCATTTAATAATTACTTATGTTAGTTATCTAGGTTCATAATTATATCTTTTCTCAATCAGATTATTATTATTTTTAAGTTCAACCGACACATTTTCTGCCCTGTGGCCATCAACGCGACTCACGCGGTGAGTTTTTTTTGTGACCAAATTAATTTTTTTTGTACTCATATTTATTATAAATGACTTTTTAAAGTGTACACTAAAATTAATTAATTTACACAAATACATCTTAATGGCCCACTGTTTTCCCTTAAAAAAAGAGACGGAGCTGAACGTGTACTTTACTTCATATCAATAAAGAGGAACTTCCAATACATCTGTTATTGTAATATACATTATACTTATATAATTATTAATTAACATAACTTCTGGTTCTAGTAGAGAAACAAAAGAGATTTATGTTTTACTTTAAATTTCGAGAGACACTCTAATGATGTTCTCGACAGTTAATCATAATATAATATTCTTTGAAATTGTTTTAAATACTTTAATAAGAATTGATTTTGAGCGTTTGCAAATGAGCTTTAAAATTTGTCTATTAATTTGTATTCCAATTTTTATATCCGATACTAAGTATTTTGGCGAATGTTGTATTATTATATTAAAAACGGCACTAATTTATGTAAGGTATTTAATCTTATTTATATTTACTTTTAAAGTGCGACCCTGTGCCTGAAAGTTTGAATGGAATTATAGGCCCAACTTAGCACAGGAATACATTGTGGCTTATAGAAAAGCGGCTGAAGTCACCTTTAGATGGATGGGTTTTACACCAACTTCCTGTTTTTGATGCAATTTGTCGTTCATGAATGAGTGTATTAACAATGACCTTTGAAAAGTGACTTTTACAGCTACTATTAGATTTAATATGAGATTTCCATTGTGTTCTTTTCAGGGGTTTATATATACCTGGGACCGAAATAGATTATTTCGAACGTTAGAGCTATTTTGTTACACTCCAGAATGTTACTACGACAATATTTCTGTCACAAAACGCATTTCCTTTGTTGATTTAATGATGAGTTGTTCCCGTTTTTGATGTACTTACCAAAAGTCAAACCTTGTTATTTAAAAAAGCATTTGCTGGTCGCTTCAAAACTGTCAAAACTATAACTTAATAAAATATAAGACCGAATTTGAAATTGTTTATTAAATCAAAAAGAATGTAAAGAATACCCTCATTTTTATCGACACAAATAAATTTTTTGTATTATTTATACATAAATATACACTAGATACGTCTTGCAATAATCGATTTTTTCCGAAAGTAGAAATTACTAAATAATTAAAAATCATTATATAGAGTTTCCAGCCATTTTATATTTTATGACACTTATTAAAATATAATTAGCTTTTGTTTATTGAGGAATATTAAAGATATTATTGATTGACTATATTCAATTTCATTTATAGACCATCTTAGTTAAAAAGTTAAAACTCTTAATATTTTTTCTGTACTGTCTCCAATAGGTCTTTCTCGAATTTATAATAAGGAGACCAGGCTACTTAAAGCTAGTTTCAAATGTAATGGCGAGAATTTCTCGAAACAGTAATGTCTAAAATAAAACCCTTATTATTTATTGTAATATTACTAAAACAGTTTATGAAAAGTCAATAAAGGAAACATTTATGAGTACATTATATATATATATATATATATATATATATATATATATATATAATATAATCATAATGATATATTCTGTTATTCACATTCATAATCAGATCCACTATCTTCGTCGCTGGAATCATCAATCATCAACTCTTCAGTAATTACGTCTATGCGACACTCATTTTTTAAGTACAGTGGACGACAAATCTAAAGATTGTTTGATTTTTGTGTCTGTATTTGCAAAGTGACTGGTGATTTGGATAATGTCTGCCATCGTGGAAAATGAACTGTAGATCCGTGATATCAGGACAAAGTCGTGAAATAACTTTTAATATATTTAAATATTTTGATAAAATTAAAAAAGGAGAAGTTACTTTAGAAGATATCAAACGGCAAACTTCACAAGCAACAGGTAAACATATTATTTAGTTTATTTATAATAAAACATAGTTTCCAATCTTCTTATATATTGCCATATATATATGCTATAAAACCAGCTTTTTTAGCTAATACAAAAGGTCGGTCAGGTAGCCAAGCGGGCTGGGCGGCCGGTTCTCATTCGCTTCACTGCGAGTGGTTCAGTGGATGTGGGCTCGATCCCCAGCTCGGTGTACAGAAAACAAAAAGGCTAACGCAGCAGTTTAAAATTCTAGATGAATCTGAGGCTTACACTAGAATATGCTGTGTCTGATCGGCCTATGGTGGAGCAGTACGGCAAGAGTTGAGGGCTTGCGACTTGGTGAACTCCTCCATAGATCCCTACCGGAAGGTCGTGCCGCCTAAAATACCGGTATATGTATATATATATATATACATATATATATATATATATATATATATATATATATATATATATATATATTCTACAAAATGTTTATATTCCGTTATTTCTAAATACCAGAGATTGTCTTATGAATTATCTTTAGGAACAATTTTAGTAACTCATGAGGCTTATAGTACGGTGATCTTTGCATTTTTTAAATCCTGTTTTTTTTTTGAAGTGCAATAAACTCAGATTTCAGCCATTCTATTGGTATTTTTCCAGAGTTGTATATGTTGTTGAATATCTTTGCGATTATTGCTATTGATTCGTTGTCCACTTGTTTGAGTAGTTCTGCTTGTATATTATTAGGGCCTGCTGCTCAGTGGAACGTAGTATGTCTCCAAGTCTGCTCCAGGATAAGTCTTGACAGATGTAAAGCTGTTTCGGAATATTTTATTTACTAAAATGTAGTCTATTATTTGATTTATAATAATTCTCCTGGGTCTGTCTTGAGGGGATTTCCATGTATACAGCTTGCGAGGTGGTAATTGGAAGAATGTGTTGGTGACAACTAGATCTGAGTTTTTTACGAATTTTTCTAGGAGGGCTCCTCTCTCGTTTCTGACTCCAAGTCCATGTGCTCCAATGCACTGTGCGTTATCTCCAGCTCCGATTTTGGTATTAAAATCTCCCATAATGATGGGAACTTCCTGTCGAGGAATTTTCTGTATGATACTGTTGATGTTCTGATAGAACTCAATTGCTTCTACCTCCCCTTTGTCTGCAGTGATAGACCATAGACTTGGATGATGTTGATATTAATAGGGTTGGCTTCTACTTAAAGTAGCATCACTCTCTCTGATATTGGTATAAAGTTAGTAATGCATTTGGCAACCTTGGGCGATACGATTATTCCGACTCCATATTTATGTGATCCATCACTTTTTTTGAGTAATATACCTTGTGATCTTCTATTTGTATTTCTCCAGAATCTGGCCATCTCATTTCTACTATTTCCATGATTTCAATAGGCATTCTCTTTATCTTCTGTATTGCATTGTGGATTTTTCCTGCTTTGTATAAAGTTTTGACATTCCATGTGCAGATCTTGATATTCTTTCTGCACTTCAATTTATTCCCTTTTAGTAAACTCAAAACTGTCCTCTCCGGAAACCCGATCGGAGAAATTCATTTTAGTATTGAGCATTGCCATGATTGATTGACTAGGGCGTATCGCAGTGGATCTTTAATGGAGTTTTTGCTATACCTGTGCTTCCCCATCCTTATGCCTTTGATCAAATCTTTGGTTTATCCGCCTTCAAAGCCGATTTCACAACCTCAGGACAAAAGAGTATCCGACCACTTACCAACTCATCCGCCCGAAGCCGTTGGTCAGTAAGTGGGGGATTGCTTATACCGACAATCGCTCGCTAAATGACTTATCACACTGAATGACTCATCACACTAAACAGTATGAGGTATAAGGAAATATAGTGAACCGTCTGCCCTCGGAAACTTAATAGCCATTCGCGGTCGGAAGAAATAAGAGTTAGCCAAGAGAGGCTGATAGGAAAGATTAAAGACATATCACTCAAGACAAGTTGAAAAAGAGCAATTTCTGAAGGCCCTTATGATGCGCTAGGAGCGTTTCATAAGCGTATGAGTATTAATACACTTTGTGTTCCTGTTCATATCTCGGGATGTTGATTACAAACTGTATGGCTCGTCCAACATGCCATAGCATAGACTATAGAGGATAGTGTGCGCGTCATTTTTACAATGTAGACAAACCAACTCCATGGCCTGCCCCTGTGATTTAGATATAAGTTTATTTAAGTTTTTATTGATAATTTTGGGTGTATGATTTGATGGATACTTGATTTTTCATTATTCTGATTATCGTGTATGGTATATTTTTTATATGACGACACCGTCATTATTTCGGACAGTGCTGAGGGTTTATAACGACTTGTGAATGTCATAACCAGAGAGGGAGATATCTTGGGACTAAATATAAATACAAATAAAACAAAAGTAATGGCTGTTACACGTGCACCAAATGTCGACATTAATATTCGTATCTATAACAAACATATAGAACCAGTACAAAGATTCCAGTATCTTGGTTGCTGGATAACAAACGATCTTGACCACGAGGTTGAAATACGTGCTCGTATAGAATATGCTTCTTCTTCTTCTTCTAGTTCCTATCCGTTTCGGATGTTGGAAATCATATTGGCAATCATAACCTTGCTCGCTGCGGCTCGAAACAGCTCCGTTGAGGTTTTCTTAAACCATGTTCTTAAATTCCGCAGCCATGATATTCTCCTTCTACCGGGTCCTCGCTTACCTTTGACTTTACCTTGCAATATAGACTGTAGCAGGGAGTAACGGTGCTGATTTCTCATAACGTGTCCCAGATATTGCAATTTTATGCGTTTGATCGTAAACACAATCTCTGGTTCCTTCTTCATTTTTCCTAGAACTTCCTTGTTCGTGATCCTTGCTGTCCATGATATTCTCAGCATTCTTCTATAAAGCCACATCTCAAATGCTTCAAGTTTTTTAATAGTGGCGTCTGTAAGCGTCCATGCCTCCGCCCCGTACAACAACACAGAGAAAACATAGCATCTCAAATGTCTCATTTTTGTATCAAGGGATATGTTGTGACTTTTGAAGATGGCGCTCATTTTGTTAAAGACCGTTCTTGCCTTTCCTATGCGGCACTTTATTTCCTGTAAATTGCTCCACTGTTCGTTAATAATAGTTCCCAGGTAACAATACTGTTTTACTCGCTCTATCTGCGTCCCATTAATGTATATATGAGCCCCATTTATATTCTCCTTGCTGATAATCATTTGTTTCGTTTTGTGGGTATTAATGTTTAGTCCGTACTGTTGACTGTACTCGTTTATTCTGTCCATTAGCCTCTGAAGTCCCTCTAAACTATCTGCTATCACCATGGTGTCGTCGGCATATCTAACATTGTTTACTCTTTCACCATTTAGAAGGATGCCTTCGTCTATTCCGTAAAGAGCCTCGTTAAAAATTTTCTCTGAGTACATATTAAATATCAACGGCGATAGGATACATCCCTGTCTAACTCCACGTAGTATTTTTATGTGATCTGTTTCTTCTCCGTTAATTTTCATGTATGCGGTCTGATTCCAGTACAGTTCTGAAATTATTCTGAGGTCTTTGTCATCCAGGTCAGCCTCTTTTAAAATTTTTATCATCTTTTGATGTTGAACTCTGTCAAATGCCTTTTCGTAGTCGATCAAGCACGCGTATACGTCGCAGTTAACGTCCCTGCATCTTTGAATCAGTACCTGTACTCCAAAAAGTGCCTCTCTGGTACCCACTGCGTTAATGAAGCCGAACTGTCTGTCCGATATTTGTTCCTCGCACTTTTTATAAATTCTTCCATGGATGACTCTAAGAAACAGTTTCAACATGTGGCTCATTAGGCTGATTGTTCGATATTCTTCGCACTTTTTAGCCCCCTGTTTTTTAGGTATCGCTATGAATTCTGATTCTAGCCATTTATCAGGAATGATTCCTGTATTGTAAATTTTATTGAAGACAGCCGTGATCCAAATTATTCCTTCTTCCTCCAAGAGTTTTAAAAATTCAGCTTCGATATTATCAGGCCCTACAGCTTTCCTGCTTTTCATCCGTTTTATTGCTTCTTCTACCTCGGATTTAAGTATGTCCGGGCCCGTCATCCTCTCTGAAAATGGATGCCTATAATCCGTTCTTTGATCTTGAAAAAGTGTCTCCAAATATATTCTCCATCTGTCTTTCATCTCTTGGGTGTCAATGATTAATTTTCCATTGGTGTCTATGAGTTTCATTTGTGTTCGCTTTTTAAAAGTACCCGTTATTTCTTTTACCTTTTTGTGTACATTAAAATTGTCATGCTTGGCTTGTAGTCTTTCTATTTCTTTACATTTCTCTACAGCTTCTTTTTCTTTAGCTTCTCTTATTTTTCTTCTGATGTAAGCCTGCATTTTTTTATACTCATCTTTATTTCCTTTAATTAACCTTCTGCGTTCCATTAAATGAAGGATTTCTGGAGTCATCCAAGATTTCTTCTTTGTTTCTTTGTTTGGTTTTAGCAGATCTTGTTTAGTTTTCTTAATTATTTCTTCGAATTGATTGATTTCTCGTTGGATGCTATTTTCTTCTTTTAGTTGTTTAACTTGGTTGTTAATATATTCCCCCACTTGCTTTTTAACTTCTGGATGTTGCAGGGCTGTCATGTCGTAGTTAGGTCTAGACTTTTTCTTTATTGTCTTCAGTCTCACATCCATGACTCCCACTAAAGGTATGTGGTCAGATTCAATGTCCGCTCCTGGATATGTTTTGACAGATTTAAAACTGTTTCTGAATCTTCTATTTACCAATATATAATCTATCTGGTTTCTAATTACATTATGGGGTTTATCTGCTGGTGCTTTCCATGTATACAATCTTCTCGGTGGTAGTTTATAAAATGTGTTCAGAACCACTAGCTTGTTATCTTCTGCGAATATTTCTAGTCTGTCACCTCTTTCGTTTCTTTGTCCTAACCCAAAAGGTCCGATTAGAGACGTTTTCCGTTCGGCCCCAAGTTTTGCATTGAAATCCCCCATTATGATGCTGACCTCATGTTTAGGTATTCGTTCTAATATATCCTCTATGCTTTGGTAGAGAGTCTCTACTTCCTCGTCGTCTTTATCTGCAGTGGGAGCGTATATTTGTATTATGTTTACATTCACTGGATTGGCTCTTATTTGCAGTAGTATTACTCTGTTGGACACTGGGACAAAATTTAAAATACATCTACTAATTTTTCTCGTTATTATCACACCAACTCCATGCTCTAGCTTTCCATCTAGTGACCCTGAGTAGAATATTCTGTGATCTATGAATAGAATATGCTAGGTCTGCATTTCAACGAATGAAAAAATTCCTAATAAACTCTACGTTATCGTTGGATATCAGATACCAATTTATAAAAACGTTTATTTATTCCATATTGCTATACGGAGTGGAAACATGGACTCTCGGAATTATAAGTATGACGCTTATAGAAGGTTTTAAGATGTGGGTTTTTTTAAGGATGCTGAAGATCTCTTGGACAGAGCACGTGACTAACAACGAGGTGCTAAGAAGAATGGGTACTGAGAGAGAACTCCTAAATATTGTAAAAAACAGAAAAACGAGTTATCTAGGACATATTTACAGAGGAGAAAAATACAACTTCATACGACTTATAATGGAAGGGAAAGTGGAAGGAAGAAGAGGTCCAGGAAGAAGAAAATGTTTCTGTTTAAAGTATGTAAGAGACTGGACAGGTATGGACACACATTCGATACTAAGAACAACTCTAGGTAGAGAGCACTTTGCTGTAGTTATAGCCAACCTTCAGTAATGGAGAAGGCACCTTAAGAAGAAGGCATATTTTTTATTTGATATTCTAAAATTATAATACTTGATAAATCTTGCTTTATAATTTCTTAGTTATTTTTAATTAAAAATGATATTGGAAAAGCTCACCAAGATTGATGACAAAATAACTCAAATCGATATCAGAGTTACCCGACTAGAGCATAGCGCTAAAGGAGCTATTCCGAAAATCAGAAATGGCTGCTAAAGACCTCCGAATAACGGCGTGGAACGCAAATGGACTGTTACAACATCAGATCGAGTTGAAAGCAGTACTAGATATTGAGAAAATTGAACTGTGTCTCGTTTCTGAAACACACTTCACTAAACAGTCATATGTTAAATTTATGGGGTATAGAGTATATTCTACTGTACACCCAGATAATGCAGCTAAAGGAGGAAGCGCTATTATAATTAAAGATAACATCTTGCATCATGAGGAATTAAAATATGCAACTGAGCACATACAAGCTACAACAGTCTGTGTGAAGATGAAAACACATACCTTAAATATAAGTTCAATATATTGTCCTCCTAGACACTCCATTAAAAGAAAGCAATATAAAGAGTTTATGAATACTTTAGGAAAAAGATACATCATCGGTGGCGACTTTAATGCAAAAAATACCCACTGGGGCTCTAGGCTAACTACAACTAAAGGAAAAGAACTATTGTCAGCTGTTACGGAACAAAAGGGTGAAGTAATCTCTACTGGTAGACCAACATACTGGCCTACCGATAGGAACAAAATTCCAGACCTGATAGATTTCTTTATTTACAAAAATATCTCAGCTAACTATCTGGATATCAATGACGGCTGGGACATGAACTCTGATCACTCACCGATAATTCTAACTATGAGTGATACAGTGATTAAAAAAGAGTTCAATCTAATATTGACTAATAAAAAAACTGACTGGGAGAGCTTCAAAATAAACCTTGAACACAAAATTAATCTTGCTGTTCCATTAAGAAACACGAGGCAACTTGATGACGAATTAGAAGTTTTTATAAAAAATATCCAACAGCCAGCTTGGGAAAATACTCCCACAATAACTTCTAGAACAAAAGGGAACAACTATCCAAAAGAAATCAGAGAACTCATAGTAGAAAAAAGGAAGTTAAGAAAAAAATGGCAGCAATACAGAGCTCCACGAGACAAAACTAGTCTAAATAATGCTACACAAAAACTAAAAAGGAGATACAGAATATAAAAAATTCAACAATTAATTATTTTTTAAATAATTTAACAGCTGACCAGAACACAGATTATTTTTTATGGAAGGCAACAAAAAGATTGAAGAGACCAATTATTCATTCCACTCCTATCAAGTTGGAAAATGGCAACTGGGCTAGAAGTAACGAACAGAAAGCAGAAAGATTTGCAGATCATTTAGAAAGCACGTTCAAACCCAATGACAATGATAGTGAAGAACTGAGATGGGAAGAACTATTTCAAACTGACGAAAGAATAACATTGACATCACTTAGAGAAGTATCAACAGAGATAAAAGAGAATATAAATCCTAAGAAAGCTCCAGGATATGATCTCATAACAGGAGAATTATTAAAAAATCTACCAAGAAAAGCCATAGTTAAGCTGACACACCTAATAAATGCTGCTTTTAGATTGAGATATGTTCCCAGACTCTGGAAAGTAGCCGAAGTAATTATGATCGCCAAACCAGGTAAATCTCCTAATGAAGTGACATCCTATCGACCAATATCCCTCCTTCCAGTGATGTCAAAACTATTTGAAAAACTTCTATTAAAAAGATTAAAACCAATAATAGAAAGAAAAAATCTTATACCAAATCATCAATTTGGTTTCAGAAATCAACATTCCACTATAGATCAAGTTCACAGAAGAACGAATATAATAGAAAAAACATTAGAAGAAAATAAAGTCTGCTCTACAATCTTCTTGGATGTAGCACAGACGTTTGATAAAGTCTGGCATGACGGTTTAAACTATAAACTAAGAACGTTCATGCCTAAACAGTATTCAGAAATCTTGAAATCATACATTGCGAATAGATATTTCAGAGTAAAACAAGAAGAAGTGTACACCGACTTAAGGGAGATCAAAGCTGGCGTGCCACAAGGAAGTGTCTTAGTTCCGGTCCTGTACCTATTGTATACATGTGATATTCCAGAGGTAGAACAAAATACTATTGCCACCTTCGCGGATGATACAGCCATACTAGCGATAGGAGACACTAGTGAAGAAGCGACTGATAAATTGCAACTATCAGTAAATAAAATACATAACTGGACCAGAAAATGGCGAAAAAAATTACATGAGACTAAATCTGCACACATTAACTTTACAAATAAAAAAATAGAAAATTTCCCAGTTAGAATAAATGATACCCGAATTCCTTATTAAACATCAGCAAAATACTTGGGCATCACCCTAGACGCGAAGCTGCGCTGGAAAGTCCATGTCAAAAAGAAAAGAGGGGAGCTTGATATTAGATATAAGAAATTGTATTGGCTGATTGGAAAAAATGCAACATTGTCAATTCATAATAAATTATCCATCTACAAGCAAGTACTGAGGCCAGTATGGGTATATGGGTGCCAACTCTGGGGCTGTATCAAAGCTAGTAATCTACTTATTATCCAGAGATTTCAAAATAAAGTACTGAGAAACATTGTTGATGCTCCTTGGTATATCCGTAACAGCAACCTCCACCAGGACCTGAGTATGGAAACTGTCATCGAAATAATCAAGAGAACAGCAGCAAGTCACGAGCAGAGGCTGCATAGTCATGTGAATGTCGAGGCAATCCAGCTTCTTGACAACACTGAACTAAAGAGACGACTCATAAGGACAAAACCATTTGAGCTAGTGTAAGTGTGTAACAGTTTAGTGTAAAAAGCAGAGTATAGTGCTCTGAAGTTATTGCATGCTAGTTGTAGTGCATTAGTTAATAGATAAAATAAGAGTAAGCCATAGGGTAAGCCCTTAGATTTAAGTATTTGCTGTTATTATGTTAGGTCAGAAAATAACTGATAATTGGTCATTTGTGACCAGATAGCAGTATACAAACACCGCGCAGGCGTTAATAAAAAAAAAAGTTATTTTTAAAAATTTATTTTCCTATTGTCTACTCTTCCCTCAAGGGCAACTTCTAAAAGAGCCCTGAGACATCGTATTATTTAAAACAAAACAAAACAAAATATATTTGTTTTGTAAAGTTAAGTTCAAGTACAGATAAGAAATAAATTGTAAAAACATGCATTTGAGCAAATCATAACGATATATATATATATATATATATATATATATATATATATATATATATATATATATATATATTACCTATAAAATCATATTCAATGGCCTTTTTTAATACGCCGTTTTCGACCCCGTCAATTAAAATATGCGGCAGCCCCGTATAATATTCACATTATATTAGTTTCGTGGCAGCCTATATAGACAGTTAACTTTCCATAAGTCAACCCTCTAGGAGCCACTTTAACAAATGATGGGTAGCATTCAATGACACCGAATTTAAATATTTATTTTATTATCCCTTTATGAATGTAACCCCATCGAATATCCAAAACTGGTTGTTTAACTCAATTACGTCTTCTGGGTGCATAGGAAGGGTTGTATATTAAAATTACGATCGAAGGTTGACATGTAAAAATATAAATATAATATATTATAATATTGACAACTTAGGGCAAAAAGTTACTGTAAACAAATTTTATAAAAAATATCACCATGATACATTTACACACAAAATGTAAAGAATGAGTTACTTAAAAAAACATCTTCCTTTAAATATGACATATACGAAAGGAGAAAGGAAGATTAATAAGTAAAACTGGTAAGAAGGTCAAAATTTGGCATAATTATATTAAAGGCTTGTTTGACAAAAAGAAGGAAATGAAAGGGAGAAAGTAATACAGAAGAGGTATAACCAAATCAGCTAGAACAAGAATGCGAGAGATAATTATACAGAAATAGATTAAATCTAAAGTTGGAAAACAAACAGTTTATTAATAATGAAGAACACTACAATCACATAAAAAGGTGTCTCCAGGAGACAGCAACAGAAGCCATTGGATATAAAATCCAGAATCAAAGAAAACTTCCATATTGGTTTCTACGAAAACTTTCCATATTTGCGCCTTGACCTATGTCGTAGTTTTAAGTTTCTTGCATTGTTTATATACTTTAAAGTTATTTATTCTTCTCTACCCTTCCCTACACTTTGTCACTCCCAAAATGCACTTTAAGTTTCCATCTTAATAGCCGCTTCTCCTTAGATTTATTGAGCATGCACGTCTCATACGCCTATGTGGTAGTTGGTCTTACTATTCTTTGTTCTCAGCTTAGTTGTCCTCGATCTCCTAGATCGAAAATTTAGGAATTATGGCTCTTTACTGAAAATTGTTCCTTCTTCTTCTGAGAGTGCCGCCTTCCTATGCAGGTTGGCAATCTTAATGGCTATTTTTATTTTTGAACTTGCTACTCTAAACAACAAATCAATAGATATGCATTGATACCAATCACATATATTCGTTAACCAAGAATTCTGCCTTTGGCCAATAAATCTTCTTCCTTAAAATTTTCCCTGTATTATGAGTCTTAAAATTTTATATTTTTTTGGTCCCTTCATCACGTGACCTAGCTATTCCAGTTTTCTGGCTTGTATAGTGGTGGTTAACTCTATTTCTATAGCAACCCACTCCAGTTCTTATTTATTTGTAATTTTATCATTTACTGATATTTTTAATACTCTATCCATGTGTCAGGTCCATATAATAATATTAAAAATATATATAATATCAAATGATACGTAGTTTAGGATTTCTGCTCGTTGGGAGTGGCGCCGTTCGTATAAATGCTGCTCTGGCAATCTCTATTCGCTTGCTTATTTCTGAAGTATGATCATTGGTTTCGTTGATTAAAGTTACCATGTACTGATATGTTTCTACTTATTCTATCACGTTACCATTAATTGAATGGTGGGCCGCAACAATGTTGTAAGCGACAGATTGAGTCAAAGTGAGGTTTTAATGAAATACCCCAAAATACCAATGCGAGCATCTTTCAATCGGGCTAAAACATTTTGCCTTGAGTTTTTCGTACCGAAATATTGGTATCCGTGCAAAAACGGTCTATGTACGTCACTGTCAAACTACTATTACTGTAAAAATGGAGGTTAAAGTGTTGCTGTTTAGATCTTGTATCTTGCATCCAGATTGGACTGAAGAAATTACCAGTGTGCCAAAAAAACTATTTGTCAAGCATTTGGAATAACACCTCAAAGAATCCAACACATTCAGCAGAAGATAAAAACAGATATGCCGCTACGTGACCAACGTGGAAAACAATAATAGGCCTTATAAAATTAACGAATCCGACAAAAAACGTATAAGAGAACATATAGAAGCCGTTTCCACATCAAAAAAACCATTATAGTCGCGCTGTTTCTACGAAGAACTGCCTTCTTGCTGAATTAAACTTGAAAAAAATGAATAGACTGTTTTGTGGAAATATCCGTAATGCAATGTTTCCCGGCGCATTAACACTGACATATTTCAATGAGACTTTAATCTGCGCTTTGGTCTCCCTCGCTCAGATACGTGTACGTTTTGTGATAACTGTATGTCAAGCTTGTGGTTACTCCAAATGGTCCAGAAAGAAATGCTCCTCTTGTTGACAGAGTACTCCACCATGCACGTACTGAGTCTGGATATAAAGCATTGAAGTTGGATGCTGAAAAGGCTAAGCCACAACTCGTCGTACTCTTCACTGATCTTCAGCAAGTGTTGTACTGTCCAACATTGACTCATTTTTCAGTGTTCTACCAACGTCAGTATCCCATTTATAACTATCATATTCACGATGCAGGTTCAAACGATGACACTATAATGTGGCATGCATCTATTAGTAAGCGTGGTTCTACAGATATCACTTCAGCTTTCCTGTGTTACATAAAACTTAACTTTCGTCAATTCAGGAGAAATAAAAAAACTCATAGTCTGGTCTGACGGATGCGTCGACCAGAATAATAACTGGAGAATGCTGTCTCTGTTCCGTTTGCTGATTGTAAATAGATATTTCACTCAAGTAAACCAAAACTTCTTAAGTAGCGGTCACAGCTTCTTACCTTGCGACCGTGGCTTCTCGCTCATAGAGAGAAAGAAGAAAAGAGCAATGGTGAATGTACCCTTCGACTGGGTGGCAGTGATTGCCAACTCACATCCCAGCAAGCTCTTCAATCTGTACTACATGGCGCAAAAAATATTTAAAGACTTTCCAGCATATGAGAACTACTTTTGGAAAGATCCCAAATGTAAGATCACTGAGTACTGTTGGTTCAAATTCGACAGCGATAATCCTACGAGAATAATGGCTAGAACTTCTCACAACGTCATGAAATCTTGGTTGTTCGTGGAGATAATCCATGACTGATTTCTAACTGATTCGTATGCATAATTGCATTTTGCAATTCGGGACTTTGACAGAAAGTTTTTATTGTCGCGGAGTTTTTGTACACATGATCAGTCAGAAACTGGTCCATTGGGATTGTGGATCACAGTGCGGATGTTTAATTAGCGCCGCGTTATACTGTCAGATTTTTTTTGCCTTCGTCTCGTACAAAAAAAAAAACATAACAATAATGATAATTCCTGTAATAAACGAGGAAACATGAACAAGAGGAAAGTTGATAAATATTGAAGACCACAATCTTGATTTTTAATTCAACAGTTATCTACTACTCAAAAACTTAAATTAATTTTTAGTTCTTTTATACAATTTTTGACAATCTATTAAAAATTTTTCCAATTTTTTTTTACTCAATACAGTTGCAGTACTTGCAGTTTACTGTGTTTTTTGATAAATTAAAGACATTTTAACGATGTATATATTATTTACCACATTTAGACCGTTGAATAGGGTTATTTTTTGAAGCTATACTTCTATACGTGCGGTCGACGCGACGTACCAATATATATTATATAATATTATATAATATATTAATATTATTATTTATGTGATATGTTTTGTATTATTTATTAAATGTTCATAATTATTTTAGGCTTTTGTATTTCAAAATAATTACACTGAATCACTGTATGATCGAGAACTGTCAATTTTGAAATACGTTAGTGTCCTGTCTAATTGGCAAATTTCTTACGTGTTTGGTTTATACGCTGGTATAAGTGAGTTCCGATGTGAATTTCCTTTTTTATTTTTGAAATTTGTAAAAACCCCACGTTAATTTTATTAAATATATATAATATACGCAAAAATGCTAAATTTTAAAATAAAATGAAAATTTACAACATAATCCGAGTTGTTGGTTTTTTATTTTTATCTTCCACAAACATTATTTAGAGTTATACTTCTATACGCGCATATTTTTAAATACTTATGAATATTGCATTTTAATTTGTATTGAATTATTATATTGAATTATCTTGCAGTGTATTGTATTGTATTTTTATATTAATAACAAAATAAACAATGAATTTTACTGCAGAGTATGTGTAAAATTTTTTTTTGGATTCAACTCCTTTTATACATATATGAAAATAAAAATGTATATTTTCATTAAAATATTGATTCAATCCTTCATATACTATACTCCTATTACATGTCAAATGTTGATATACAGCAAACGATGCACCATATACCTATATATCTACTTCTTTTTCTCTTTCTGCTCTCTCTTACCTATAGTATTACATATATATTCAACTCCTTTTATACATATATGAAAATAAAAATGTATATTTTCATTAAAATATTGATTCAATCCTTCATATACTATACTCCTATTACATGTCAAATGTTGATCTACAGCAAACGATGCACCATATACCTATATATCTAATTCTTTTTCTCTTTCTGCTCTCTCTTACCTATAGTATTACATATATAATGATTGTGCAGATTGACTCCCATATAAATTTGTAACGACGAACGCGTGTATAGAAGTATAACTTCTACCAGCAGTCTCACTGGACTGCCACACCCGTTTTGTTTTGTTAAATAATAATATCGTTCAAATGACAAAAGTATATAGGGATTATATTTATGCAATCAGCTGAAAAACCAGTCCTTTCCATTTGTTTTCAAAAATGTGACCTTTCTGGTTAAAGCTTAAGGAAACTTGGTCTGTCTTGAGGTTAGAAACAGTAAGAAATGTCCGAAATCCGTTCGCGGAGAACTTAAAGTTGGAAATTAATAACTAATTGCGCCAGCTCACAACAATAATCCCTAACTGGTCCGAAACTGGTCGAAAACTAGTCAGGAACTGTCTTAGTGAACAAAACTTATGGAGTTTTTATATCTGCTGTTTATTTCTCGAGACTATGTGGCTACATTCAAGATTTGTAGCTCTAATTCTCAATCATGTTATTGGTGACATCAAATTTAAGTCTAGGTTTTGGAGAAGATTGGTCAATATTTCGTGTGGGATTGTTGGACTACCATAAGAGAAGTCTTTCTGATGGGGTGATTAGTATATGTGCTGGAAGTGTTTCATTCATAATTTTTATGGATTCTGTTTTATTGAAAAAATCATCAACTACAGCTTTACTGGAGAAATAATTACTCGATTATTAGAGATTATTAACGAATAAATAATATTTTTTGATTGAACTAGTGGTCCTAGTTGCAATAAATATTCTTGTAATTTTGCCATTAATTAAACTGAAGATGATGGCTTATTCTTTTAGTGGACATTTTGGACTGGTTTGTTGAGATGCAATAGCAAAGTACGTTGGATTGCTTTGAGAAGTGGTAGGAATTTTCATTGATGATCAATTAGTAATCTTCATTTAATTTTTCTTAAACAATTTATTATTTACGGCTTTTAATCATATATATATATATATATATATATATATATATATATATAATACGGCTCAGATTTTAATTGTTGTTGATAACAAAACCAGTCCGGAGTAGTTGACAGGAAGATTTTATTTAGATCGATTTCCAAAATAAATATATTAATTTAATCTAATTAATATTCTTTTACTTAATTTTTTACTTTTTTTTATAACACTTTAATAAACAGGTATATCCATGGACGTATGGTATATCACTTTTGTTGATTTAAAATCAGATCCAGTCTTCATGAAAAAGTTTGAGTGTTACAGTTATTATTTTATCAGTAACTACTACTACAATTTAGAAACAATATAATTCGTAATTTTCTTCTATTTTTGTACTAATAATTGTATATTTCTGTAGTACATTATATCTGCTTTGATTTTATGCATTTTTTGTACGAGCACAGTTGTAGTTCTAGGACGATAAAGGCCTTTTATATTCCACGTGCAAATTTTCAAATTATTGTTGTTATTTCATTTGTGAGTTCGTGTGTTTTTTTGGACCGTTCATAATATGTGTTTTTTTTTACAGGTTTAGATAGTTAGCTAAACGACAAACGCCCTTTTCAGGGGACCATTACACCAGCTCTCGTCAGTTTCCGATCCAACTTTCAACCCGGATTGGATACCTACATCTCCAGTTGGATTTCTTGGTTTGACAGGGGTACCAGCGTAAAAGTGAGTCACATTTGAATAGAAGATGCTAAGTAGAGAAAACTGGATCCAACTCCAAGTTTTCTCATTCTACTCCTGTACCCCCTTCGACCAAGGTTTGGTAAATTTAAATAGAACTGACTGACAAGATCGAACATATTGCAATATGTTTTAAAGTCATGAATTTTATGAGGAAATGGCTTTGTATATGTTAATTTAAGTTCATTTAAGTTCATTTAAGTTAATTTAAGTTAATTTAAGTTAATTTAAGTTCATTTAAGTTCATTTAAGTTCATTTAAGTTAATTTAAGTTCATTTAAGTTCATCTAAGTTCATTGAAGTTCATTGAGATTCATTTAAGTTCATTTAAGTTCATTTAAGTTCATTTAAGTTCATTTAAGTTCATTTAAGTTCATTTAAGTTCATTTAAGTTCATTTAAGTTCATTTAAGTTCATTTAAGTTCATTTAAGTTCATTTAAGTTCATTTAAGTTCATTTAAGTTCATTTAATTTCATTTAAGTTCATTTAAGTTCATTTAAGTTCATTTAAGTTCATTTAAGTTCATTTAAGTTCATTAAAGTTCATTTAAGTTCATTTAAGTTAATTTAAGTTCATTTAAGTTAAGTTCATTTAAGTGGAAGACGAATTTGTTTTCTTAAATTCTTTCTTGTTTAAATATTTAAAGTCATAAACATCTCAGTCATATATATATTCTACGAATCATTGACACAAACAGTGAACAAATACAAAAGCACCTACACAATCATTATAGGCGACTTCAATGCCAAATTAGGGAGAAAACTAAAAGAATCAGAATATAAAATCGGCAACTTTGGATATGGAACTCGAAACGAAAGAGGAGAAACATTAATGAACTATATGGAAACGAACGGTCTATATGCGATGAATACTTTTTTCAATAAAAAACCACAGAGAAAATGGACGTGGGTCGCGCCAATGGTTTAACAAAAAATGAGATTGATTACATCCTATCCAAAGAAAAGAGCATAGTACAAGACGTTACGGTCATAAACATGATTTCCGTAGGAAGTGATCACAGAATTGTTAGAGCCAAAATCAAAATTAACTCCACAACAGACAGACAAAAATTTAAACCATCTAAAAAAGAGATAGATACAGAACTTCTTAAAGAACGCAAAGAACAATACATAAACCAGCTAAAAAGAAGTGACATATCACAGCTAAAGGGTCTGCAACTAGATGAATTAAACGATAAAATAACAACAGAACTACTAGAAGCAGGCCTGAAGATTGCTAATAAACAAAAGCGAAAACAAGAAAAAATTAGCGCTAAATCACAAGATATGCTAAAAAAACGACGACAACTACTGAATGATAACAAAAGAAATACAGTGGAGTATACCGAACTGAATAAAACCATAAGAAAACAGATAAAGGAAGATTTAAAGAAATACCAAAAAGACCGCATTAAGAAAATCATAGAGAAGAACAAAAGTTTAAAAACAATGAAGACAAATATAGGAAGAAGAAAACTAATCATGCTTAAAGCTGAGAACAATGAAGAAAGAGATCTAGGGGAAATAGTAAAAATCACAGAAAGATATTACACAGACCTATACAGTTCTAAAAATGACCCACCACTATCATCTAAACAGAATCTCACGAGAAAAATACAAAATGTTGGCTCAGAGGTATTACCAGAAATAACTGAAGATGAAATCGAAAAATCCATAAACGACATGAAAAGAAATAAAGCGGCCGGTGAGGATAAAATACTGGCGGAACTGCTAAAAGAAGGAGGAGACACGATAAAAAAAATGCTAAAAATACTGTTCAACAAATGTCTGTTTGAAGGTAAAATACCCAAACAATGGAGAAATGCCAACACAATCTTAATACATAAGAAAGGAGACCGAACAGACCTAAACAACTACCGTCCTATTTCCCTTTTGTCACAACTATATAAAACCTTCACAAGAATGGACGATGGAACAATGCCATCGGAAAGTGGCGTCCATACAATGCAAAGAGATCCAGAGGCAGACCACAGATGAGGTGGAAAGATGACATCAGGAAACAAGGAGGTCCCACATGGCAGAGAACAGCTCAAGATAGGGAAAGATGGAGAGAATTGGGGGAAACCTATATCCAACAATGGAAGGATAGAGAATAGGTTCAAAAAAAAATCATCTCAGCAATCGATAGTAAAACATATTGTACTATATCCTTAACAAAATTCTATTTTTTTACTTTATAAATTAATGTCCATTTTTCATTAGCATTTTGGCCTGTTTTTTTCTTCATTTTTTCCAATCCTGTAAAATCAGAGAACTTTTTAACGACATCCATCATAATGTTTGATTTTTTTAACGGCTTTAATTACTTTTTCAATTTTGTTTATACTTTTTCAAGTCAATATAGTTTTTTAAAAGTAACTGCTTATAAGAAAATCGATTGGTTCTTTCGTAATTGTAATTAATATCTTTAATTAATTTACTCAACCCAGATGAGAATTACTACTTGGAATATGAGATTGCTGAACTCAAGGGACCAAGAAATAACCCAAGTACTGAAAGAGAAAGAAATAAACATTTTTGCTATACGGGAAATAGAAAAGACATGAAAAGGACAATCAACATTAGGTGAACACATACAAATCTACAATGGAGTAGCAAAAGAAAACAGGGCCAAAGAAGGTGTAGCCTTACCAATACACCAAATAATGTGCCAAAATCATATCAAAGAGTGTCAAAACATATCAGAAAGAATAGTAACAGCAAAGATAAGGATGGAGAAGGAAGACCTAAACATCATTCTGAGTATACGGCCCAGAAAATAATAAGCCTCAAACAACCAAGGAAGCGTTTTCTGACCAATTACGTCAAAGTAGAGAAATACGAATTGGTAGATCAAGTCAGAGGAAAGATGATAATATTGGGGAATTTTAACGCTGAAATAGGCAATCAAGTCTTACCCAGAATTAAGCAAAAACATAACCAGGACGTCAAAAACGAAAATAGAGAACTGATGATAAACTTCTGCACGAATAAGCATAAACAACACATTTTTTGACCACAAAGACCAACACTAATACACATTTAATAACACCCGTGGAAAAATATCTATGATATATTATGTTATAAACAACAGAGATCCATCAAAAATAATCGACGTAAGATGCCTCAACTCAGCAGATGTAGGTAGCGACCATATCCTAGTATTATGTAAAATAAAAATCATCCTGAATACTTCCTACCCAAGAGAGCAGCGCCAACACAAACAAAAGTCGAAGGACTAAACACGGAATCCACGGAATACTACTTATACAGGAAAAAAATATCAGAGAAGATCGCTGGAAATGAAATATTAGAAAACGATAACATCGAGGAAAGCTGGGAAAACTCAAACATAATATACTTAACGCTGCAACAGAATTACTTGTAGAGAGAAAATTAACGAAAACTAACATATTAAATAAGAAAACACCACGGTTTAGAGAGGAAGTCAAGACAAAATGTAAAGAAAAGAAGAAAACCTTTTTACAATACAGAACACAACAAACACAACAGGCATATAACCATTATATACGAATTAGAAATGAAAGGAATACTGTAATAAAACAAATACATATGAAACACGACTTATACGTAACACAAAAAACATGGAGACTGATCAGAGGGCAAAGATAAGAGATGAAAAAACGAAACACATTCAGAAGGAAACATGGGTAGACTACTTTCGATCCCTATTTGCTGAAGGTAACGATAATCAACCACCAACACCAGAGGTGACGACAAACGAAAAAAAAAAAAAATATTGAGGAGGAAGAGGTAAAGGAAGCATTAAGAAAATTAAAAATAGAAAATCACCAGAAAAGGACAGAATACCGAACGAACTCCTAAAGTACGGAGAAACAGATCTGACAAAACAACTGTGAAAACCAATCAAAAAAATAATAGAACAAAACAGAATTCCTCAAGAATGGAGATCAAGCATCCTAATACCTCTCTGCAAAAAGAGAGACAAATTGGACCCTGAAAATTACAGAGAAATTAATTTATTAAACACAACACTAAACTTAACTACCAATGTGATAACAAATAAACTAAATGAAATTATAAAACTAGTAGAAGAACAAGAAGGTTTTAGGTTGTTCGGTGGTTTTAGGTCGGGAAGATCATGCACCGACGCTATATTTATAATAAGGCAACTGCAAGAGAAATCATTAGAATACAACAAACCGGCATATACAGGGTGAGTCATGAGGAACTTTACATACTTCTACCATATGTAGAGTCCCTCAGAGAGCATATCATGTGGCCACTAAAAAATGTCAACTTCTCTTCTTTATTAATTAAGAGGGTGATTTGTGTAATTGACCATTTATTTCATTTTACTGTAGTGTTTATACAGCTCATTTGATTTTTTAAATTTTTGCATGATACCGTACACTACTATCAAGCATTCGACTAGTATTAGCTAAACTAAAAAATTGCAGGACTGGCTTTGGAAAAATTAATTTAGGGATTCGTATTAAATATTACACTCTGTATATATTTTTTTTAAAATGCAATAAGTTATTTTCAAACTATATAAATAGCCAAAGAAAACGACATATGCGACAATGTTGTCGCACTTTTATTAAATTTTAAGTGAACGATCAAATCTTACCAAAAATAGAACAACCATAATGAAGTATCAAATTATAAGGTAATTAATTTAAACAAATGTTATAAATTTTAAACATTTTAATTGAAATGATAAACTGAGTCACTGCACAACAAAAAACAGTAACTACTAACAATAACGAAGAACAATTAAAAAAAAACTAAAAATATGTACATGGTTATGATAAACCCATAAATTAGAACTGGAAAAGATACAATAATGGTAACAAAATAAAAATAATTCAAAATAGATTTTCGAAATGGAACCCTGCAGCCTGTAAAAATTTGTATTGCCGAATTGTTAATTGACGTATTGAATTACGGATACTCTGGGGATCGTTTCTAATAGTATTACAACAATGTATAATTCTATCAATTAATCGTGTCGGTTATTAATATTCACTGCGTAAACTAGTTGCTTCAATCGTCCCCAAATATGGTAATCAAAGGGATTAAAATCAGGGGATCTTGAAGGCCACGAAATAGGACCTGCACGTCCTATCCACCTGTTGCCATAAACATTATTGAGATGTTGTCTCCCTGCCAGTAAAAAATGTGGAGGTGCCCCATCATGCTGAAAATACATCCCTCGGATAGCAACGTCGCGTTGGCAAGCAAATTTGGCAAAATATTTTGTAGAAAGTTCAAATAGCCTGCCCTGTTAAAGGACAATCAAAAAAGTGAGGACCTACTAATTGGTTATTTATGACACCAATCCACACGTTAACCGAAAACCTTAACTGAGAACGACGTTCTTAAATAGCATGGGGATTTTCTTCTGCCCACACATGTGAATTTCGTAAATTATTTATCTCGTCTCTGGTAAATTGGGCTTCATCTGTAAATAGTGTCCTGTATAGCGTTGGTCGATTATTGTTAATCCATCTACTATTATTTTTTTGTAAGACTCAACTTACTTTTGATTGGGTAACATTGAGTTCTCGACTTACTTGTCTAGTGCTTATTGTAGAGTTCATAGTAACGGCGTCCATAATGTCATCTTCCTGCGCTTCATCTACATGTCGCTCTGTTGTTCCACTAGGAAAAGTGCCATTTTCTCGCAAATAATTAAAAACTGACTCAAATGTTGGATGACTGGAAGTTCGACGATTAGGAAATCTCCTGCGATATTCTCTACTAGCAGCCCTACCACTCCCATTACAGAATCCATAAACAAATATTGTGTCTGCATATTCTGTGGTTGAAAACTGATGTGACATTTTGAACGAAAGTAACAAAAGCTCTACCAAAACTAACACGATGTACTTAACGTAGATATGACAGAAGAAATATGTATTCTTGTACACATAAATAACAATTGATAATGACAATAATGACAATGGGTATAAAATATCAAGAAACGTCAAACGGTCAATGCCAACCTTCTTTTGAAACTTTTTTAGATTTATTTTTATTTAGTACAGTTTATGCAATGTATTATTATTTGACATAAAATTTTAATCATTTACAATCAACGAAAACTAACACATACAAAAGCTTTGACTTTTTAATCAATTTAATTTATTATTTATCGAAAATAATGCCCCAATACGATCTATGAGTAAAAATTAAAAATTGCAAAACAATTGATTCTATCGTAGAGATAATACAAAGTGACAGTAAAGATGTTAATTTTCTACGCATTAGATTATGTTGTAGGAACTCATTTTAATTAAAATGTTTGAAATTTATAACATTTGTTTAAATTAATACCTTATAATTTGATACTTCATTATGGTTGCTCTATTTTTGGTAAGATTTGATCGTTCACTAAAACTTTAATAAAAGCGCGACAACATTGTCGCATATGTCGTTTTCATGTCGCCAGGAGCACAATGTTATCGCCGCAAATACATTCTTCAAATTACCTAAGCGACGCCTTTATACATGGAAATCGCCAGCTGACAAAGACAACAAAATCGTCAGAAATCAAATTGATTACTTCCTAATAAAACACAGATATCGAAACTCAATTCAGGCAGTAAAGGCATATCAAGGAGCGGACGTATCTTCTGATCATAGTCTTCTTATTGCTAGATTTCAACTTCAACTAAAAAAGACACAAAAAAGCCGCAATAACAATAAACTTAACATACAGAAACTAAAGTCAGAAGAAAAAAAAGAAAATCTGAAACACGAAATCAACACAAATCTAAACAGAAACCCAGGAAATAACTGCAACGTAGAGCAGCAGTGGCAATTCTTCAAAACCTCTATATTGGAGCCAAGTAAGAAACTACTTACAACAACTAAATATAAGAAAGAAGAATGGATGACAGAGGAAATTCTAGAGTTGATGAATGAAAGGAGAAAAAACAAAACCATCAATAAGACGCGCTATAAACAGCTTCAAAACCAAATAAGAAGAAAAATTAGGGAGGCTAAAGAGACCTACTTCTCTGAAAAATGTAAAGAAATAGAAGAACTTCAAAACAGATATGACAACTTCAACCTACATAAAAAAGTCAAAGAACTAGCCGGAGTAGGAAATAGAAGAACCTCAAATATATTGCTCGACAAAAATGGAAATATTATATTGGAAACAGAACAAAAACTACGACGATGGAAAGAGTACATCGAAGATTTATTTCATGACCAGAGAGAAGTTAGTACATCTGTAGATAGCCAAACGGGAGATGTAGGTCCAGAGATAACCAAATCAGAGGTTAGTCAGGCATTAAACTCAATGAAAACCAATAAATCTGCTGGACCAGATGAATTACCAAGCGAGCTACTAAAGTTGGTCAACGAGAAAAACCTGGACATAATAGTAGAACTATTCAACGCTATCTATACTACGGGAATCATTCCTAGAGAAATGTTGACATCAGCATTTGTGTGTTTGCCAAAGAAGATGAATGCCAAAGAGTGTAGTGACTATCGAACCATAAGCTTAATGTCACATACCTTGAAAATTCTCTAGAAAATTATCCACGCCAGAATACACTCTAAACTGGAGCTGGATATTAGTGACACTCAATATGGGTTCCGCAATGGTATGGGTACCAGAGAGGCATTATTCTCCTTCAATGTGCTGACACAGAGATGTTTGGATGTTAACCGTGCTCTTTACGTCTGTTTTATAGACTACAATAAAGCGTTTGATAAAGTAAAACATGATTGACTCCTGGAAATTCTAAAAAATAAAAACCTAGATGAAAGAGATTTAAGGCTAATAACACACCTCTATTACAATCAGCGAGCAATAGTAAGAATCGAAAAAGAAACATCTGAAGAAATGGAAATAAAGAGAGGAGTCAGGCAAGGCTGCATTCTATCACCTCTATTATTTAACGCCTATTCTGAAGAGGTAATTCGAGAAACTCTGGAAGATGAAACAGTCGGCATAAGAGTAAATGGAGTCTTAATTAACAACATCAGATATGCAGATGATACAGTAATAATAGCCGATAGTCCCGGAAGACCTGGAAAGACTCATGAACAAAATAGTCATGTGTAGTAGGGAGTACGGACTCTCTCTTAATGTCAAAAAGACGAAGTTTATGAAAATTTGTAAAAACAACTATAATACTAACGAAATCTTGATAGTAGAGGGCCAGCAGATCGAAAGAGTAAAAAAGTACACTTACCTAGGAACACTTATAACAGAAAATAATGACTACACGGCAGAAATCAAAGTCAGAATCGAAAAAGCACGTTCTAATTTTATAAAAATGAAAAAGGTCCTATGTGGCAAAGATCTAACATTAGCTCTTAAAGTACGCCTAATAAAATGTTACGTATACAGTGTACTATATTATGGAGTGCAATCATGGACGTTAAATCTAGATACCATGAGACGACTTAACGCCTTTGAGATGTGGACCTATAGAAGAATTATGAGGGTTTCCTGGGTAGATAGAGTTACAAACAATGAAATACTGAGAAGAATAGGTAAAGAGAAGGAAATTGAACTTACAATTAAAGAAAGAAAGCTACAGTATCTCGGACATGTGATGCGGGGCGATAAGTATGGCATCCTGCGACTCATAATGCAAGGAAAAATAGATGGCAGAAGAAGCATCGGAAGAAGACGAATTTCATGGCTGAAGAACCTGAGAGAATGGTTTGGATGCAGCTCAAAACAACTATTTAGAGCTACTGCCTCAAAAATTAAGATAGCTATGATGATTGCCAACCTCCGTAGCGGAGATGGCATCTGAAGAAGAAGAATATAAAGTTCCTCATGACTCACCCTGTATATGTTTCGTGGAACTTAAGAAGGCATTTACCGGGTCAGAAGACCGGGTCAAACTAAAAGACTTTATTTACTTATTGTACGCAAGAGAGATACCTCTAGGAATAATCTGCTATGCAGACGAAGCAATACCACTGTCTCAAAGTGAAGATGATTTACAACGTTTGCTGCACCAATTTAATATAACCACCAGAAAATTTAACATGTTAATTTCCCCAAAAAAGACAAAATGCATGGTAACAACAGCAAATTTACTAAGATGTAAATTGGAGAATTAAAACAAGTGATAGAGTTTAAATATCTAGGCATCACATTAGCTAGCTCGAAACTGAAGTGGACGATCAAGTGAATAGAGCAAACAAAGCCTGCCTGAATGAAACAATATGGAGAAATAAAAATATCGGGCAAGAAATAAAAGGCAGAATTTACAAAACAGTCATCAGACCAATCATGACATACGCGGCAGAAACAAGACCTGACATAGGGAGGACAAAAAGGATGTTAGAAACAGCAGAGATGAAAACACTTATAACAATAATTGATGGTAAGACACTATGAACATTAGTTATGAGAACATAACTTATGAGAACATTAAAAAGTGAGTAAGAAATAAAATAGTAGAATAGGCCGATCATATAAGCCGAATGACAACAAATAGAGTAGGAAAGACGGCAAGAGACGGTTCCCCAACAGAAAGACAGTCGGTAGGAAGACCACGAAAACGATGGAACGACAATTTACTGGAGGCACATTTAAAAACAGACAGTGTCATGTCCATAAAAACATGAAAAGAAGAGAAGAAGGAGAAATAATTTAGGCTGTTGAAGACTGAAGCAAGGGCAATAGTTTGACGAAATCAATCTTTAACCGTTGTCTGTTTATGATGTTTTCTTATGATCTCGTCACATGAGATATTGGGTCAAACCAAACGCTGAATTTTTTTGGCTTGATTAAGGTTAAACCGACTGATTTTCTACCCTGTGATGCGCCAGTGGCCGAGCCAAATCTACCCCTGTAGCTGTAGCCTATTTTTCGTTACTCCCTAAGCTCCATTCCTTAAATAAATATTTTTATAGAAAGAAATATTGGTTCAATTTATCATGCAAATTGGCTGGAAGTCAAATCATTTGTATTTCTGTCGTCAAGTTGTATGATTATTCCAGATTTAGCAGGAATGACAGCTCATCGGAGGCTTAAATCTAAACAGCACTTATAAGATGCAAGTGTAATTTTATAGTTAAATCGAATTTGGGATTTTTTGAATTATTTACACCTGGGTCTCTCATTATTTATACACGGACGAAATATTTCTGGCCGAAATTAACCAGAAACGCGAGAGATATTTTTAACACCATACACTTTTTAACGGCAAACAAATGAGTGTATAATCTTTTGATAACGGGCTAAAAAACGTAATTTTTTACTCGCAAAAATAACTACTTAAAAATCGAGAAAAGATACAGCAAAATTTACGAGAACCCGAATACGATAGAGCAATGAATTTATAAACAACCCAACAATATAGAATGCAGTGAGAATAAAAATGAAAAACTAGTAGACTATCAATATGAATAAGTGAAAATAAGTAAGTCTTTTAAATAATACAAGGTGGGCCAAATCTCTGGCTGTACTTTACCATAACTAAATGTTGAAGTATATAAAAAATGTTTACAACAAAGCTGTTTAGAATTTGTTTTTTAAATAGAATATGCTGAATATGTTTTTTAAAGATATTAAGACTTTGTATATGATTTTATAGTTCTAAAGTTAACAATTTTCAAAATATTTACTATTTTATAAAAAAAAAGGCTAATGTTTAAAGGGATGTGTAATATTATTTTCAACTAATTTGATATATTGTCTTCTTTTTTTTTAGTCTTTATAGAGGGGGGTCTGAAATCTTCAAAAGACATCTCAGTCCAGGACGTCGCCTGACTAACCTTAGTGCAGGATTCGTTCTTCGTACTCCCGGCGATAGTTCTCGAAGTACTTTAAAATGCCCTCTCGTCGCCGAGTCTACGCTGAACGCCTACCTGCTAAACCAGACCCTCCTCTATCATCCAGCGATCCAGAAGCGGAATGGCCGCTATATGTCCGGCATCACTTCCGAAGCACTACCGTCATTCATCTACAGACTATCAGAAAGGAGGCTCCCTGTATCGTTCCAGGTAGTGCGTGGAAGACCCTCACCGCTCCTATACTCTGTTTTTTAACCAGGAGGAGTAAACCAAAAAGGCAGATTCACACCCACGAAAGTTACTAGAAAAGTCACCAAATACATCTTCTTTTTTTGTTGATTATCTCGGCCTTTCGGTAAACGAGTAATCAATATCGGACAACATTACACGTCAATTCTAACCTAACTTTATTTATGTTTGAATAATAATTTTTTTTCAATTCACTTCGAATATATTTTACAATTATTACAATAAAAAAGGACGTTTTTCACATTTGGCCCCATGTATATATATATATATATATATATATGTTGAACAATTATTCCGGGAAAATATCCGTTGGTCATTTTTTAATTGCAGACGTTTCGCCAAGGTCTCACTTGGCATTTTCCCGGAATAATTGTTCAACATATTACTCCATCCGTGAAACACTTCAAACTAACATATATATATATATATATATATATATATATATATATATATATATATATATATATTTAAATATCGGGTGATCCAGTTTTATAGATCTCTTGAGACAATGGTATTTAATTATAATTTAGAGAATATTTTGATTCAGAGAGTCAATAATGTTACAGATCTAAGTCTGGTTTTTCACAAAAATTTGTCTTTTAATTTGCAAATAGATCTTTATGAAACAAAGCAATGCAAATGCATGTATCAAAAAGTTAGAGAAAGCTCAAAGATTTCTGAAACACTGTTCTTTTAAATTGCCGAGACCATATGCTTATTCTGGTGTGATCAATTTCTTGAGTCTAGTTTTTTTTCTTACCAGAAGAGTTAACTTTGACTGCAAAAATTTACTTTGTATAAATGAGTGTGTACTTGCAATTTCCTTAGTGCTGGATTCTTGTTTTATTTTAACAGTGAGTTTGTCCCATTTGTTATCAATAAATAAAATTTACTAAAATTACTGGATTTCTGTGAGATAATCAACAAATTCAATCTATTATTCCAGCATAATTTTGCAGTTTTCTTGTGATGATCTACAACCAGAAGAAACAAAACCAACTGTATCAATATAAATAAACTATAACACAACATTACTTCACTAATGTTCTTTTATTGTGATGAAAACAAAATGAAAATATTTATTAACAAGTATACACTAAATTTAAAAGATAGTTGCCGTTTTTCTTATAATAATTACATATAAATAACATACATTTATAAATTAATTAACACTTTAAACTATATTTAGTATAAATATCATCTAGAAAAATATCACATTAAATACTATTCGCATATCACCAAGTCCAAGTTATTACAAACAACCTATTATTAATCTTCCAAAATATTCTCTCCATTTATGTCTTAGTGAGGTTCATGAACAACTACGCCATTTTGAATTTCTTCAATTAGTTTTTTAGGAAAAACTAAATCTATTTCAGATATTTGAGCAAGAAAGTTTTGTTTTTAGTCAGCAGTCCAATGTATAAACCATTCTTTGAATAATTTCACCTAAAAAAGTAAGATAAACAATCTATAGTTATGCTGTGCAATATTTGCTGCAATGAATCTGCTTATATGTCAAGTAAAAAATATTCTTTTTTTTCTTTTCTTCCCTTTTAATGTTCTTATATCTGTTGAAACAAAATACTCGACAACATACATAGGGTATACAATTAAAAATTTAAAATTTATTTTTTTTAATAACTTACTTTATGAGATCATTACCTAGTATACTCATCGTCATACATACCAAGTATAATATCTTTAAATTAGAACAGTGAAATGTAAATACATGATACTTAACATGGAAATATTTATACACTGGTATGTTTCCACAAACATGTAACACAAAGGCTGTTGTACTTATGTCTATAAATAGGAAAAATATTTTGATCAAACAAGAAGGGTACTATTATAATCATTGCTCATGTAGCTCATAAATTTTAATTACAAAAACTATTTAGTAGTAACAATAATATACCCGATTATAAAAATGAAACCTATAAAATGTTTTAGATAATTTTACTATATAATTGTAGCTAACCCATATTTATTTACTTCAAATTGATTTGCTTCAAGAATTTATATAATAATGAACGAAACATATTTTGGAAGATCTGAGCGGTTGTTAATTTCACTTAAAGTGGGCATTTCATTCTTGAAAAAGAAGCTGTGTACTATCTGTCGTATAGATGTTTTAACTGTTTCATCATATGTTGCAATCGACCGCCAATCTTTTTAGGACATCTTACTGCTCCAGTCTGCTTATATTCTTTAATTGTTCGGTAAATAGTTGAATTCGCAACACCTAAAATTAGCACATTACTTTGGTAAGTCTTGATTTTAACAATAATTATTCTGCAAAATTAACCTGCGGCCTGTTTTATTTTTGCTACCGTGGCTGTTATTTTCATTCCAGAATTATCAATTTTCATTTATTTGTACATATTTAAATACATTGTTTCTCATTTGATGATAAATGGCCCAAATCTACTTGGCGTTTTTTAGGTGGAGAAGAATAATTACCACTAGTACTACTTGGCATTGAATCCATATTGTTATCTTAATAACACTAATATGTCGCTAAATAATTCTAAAAACAACTGTTTTTTTATATAAATGCAGACGAAAAATCTAAAAATGTAACGAATAACGTAGAAAATACAAAAAATTGTCGATATAAATTTTTAAAATTTTACAAATGTCATTAGTGTTAATATGCCATAATTTAGTGGAGTAAACTTGCCTGCGGTTGGACCAATTACAAACAAGCATTACGGTGCGTAAAATTTGAATTACTCCTCCTGGTTAAAAAGCATACCATAGTACAATATCACTCCCAGACTGGCATTTTCTCCTTCCCCACAGTCTGACTCACACAGTCTAACTCATACAGTCTGACCCATTTCTCTATCTTGACTTCCATGACTTCCAGCATCTTTTCCTCTTACCTTTGCCGTTGGTTCAGCTGCCTTTCTTCCTCTTCTTTTTCTTGATAACTGCACGGAGATAGTTGTGTATACTAGTCTAACCTACTTTATTTTCAATCATTCTCTCACTCATTCCTCTCACTATAACAAAATTCACACCTGTCTCTCTTTCCATTCTGTTCCTTTCTATTATCCATCTGTTGCATTCCAACATTGTATGCAGTAAAGGCATTTATCTGTGTCAGCCTTTCCGAACCTAGAGAAGTAGGCCCCAAAACACCCGTGCCCTGTAAGCACCTGCGTCAGGAAATAATCCAGTCGCCTGTGGCCACAGTCCACTCAATCTCTTATATTCGGGATCAGCATTTTCGTGCACTATGCCACATTCTGCGTGTTATGTAATTCGTCTTGCCATCTTTCAATGGACCTTTCCCATACCTTTCTTCTCTCGGCCATAATAATATTTGGGCCTCTTTTCTTAGAGAGCTCTTTTCTTTCCACCGCCAGAATATTCAAGGGACACATCCGGTGATGGTTCACAAGGCTGCCGCAGACACAGTACTGTAGGCGCATGCCACTCGCAACAGACTTTTTCTGTCCACTTGTGTCATGAGCCTCCTATAGGCCGTTATCTCTACCGCCCCTCTTCAGACTGGTGCCGCGTAGAGGACGATCGACTGAACAACAACGTGTAAGACCCCCTTCTTTTGGATTTGGGTCTCCCAATGTTGAGCACCACTCTTCCCAACGCAGCCGCACTATTTGCAGCCTTCGGCCACCTCCCGCACCATTTTCCATTCTGGGGTAATGTCACTCCTAGGCACTTTATGTGTTTCTTGGGTGTTAGACATGCTCCCGTACATTATAATTCAACGCTTTGTTTGTTCCTTTTCCCCTTCAGAATAATGACTGACTTCGGTTTGCTCTGCCGCAAGTTTCAGTCCGTGCTGGGTTATCCATTTCTTTACGACGCCGCCTGCGTTCCGAACCCGGTATTTGAGATCTGGCTCATCCTTGGCCACTACCAGTACAGCGAGACTTTTAAGGTCATAACATATCTCTACTTTACCTTTTTCAAAAACACCAACGCTCGTGTAAAAATAGTTATATATTAATTACAGTATACCATGAGATAGCAAATATCAATTTTTATTTCTGTCAATTCATTAATATCAGTGTCCCGTTTTACGTTTTGTTAAGTTTTTAACATATTTTACAATAACTTTCTGTTCCTAAACTTTTACATTTGAGAATCTTGACAAAGGCAAGGGTTTCCTGCCGAAACGTTGATTTCAATGGACAATAAAATCTAGTTTCAAATTTAATATCACTTATTGAACCCAAACCCAAGAAACACACACACACACACACATATTTATATATATATATATATATATATATATATATATATATATATATATATATATATATATATATATATAATTCCCAGTAAAAAAGTCCTTCGGTGTAAACATGACCATTTACCAATACTTTATTAAAAAATGTTATTTTGTGCTGTTTATTTATCTTTAAATCACTTATACCGGATTACAAACCCTGCCTGTAGATTCTTTATTGGTTTTCTATAAAATTCAATTGAAATAAAGACGATAGGTGGCTCGTAGGAAGTGATAGGCCGTCTAGATTTCGAGCAGCAGTTTAACGAATTGGGGTCGAGTGGACAACGGTTTCTGATAACACAATAGAAAAGCTTTTTAGACGATTTCGAAATGCCCTGCGAGGGAAAAGATTTATAACAAACGTATATTTACTCATTTGTCTTTCTTGCGGAAGTTCGACGACTTTTATTTCCCACGTGTTTATAGACAACAATATATATCTGGTAGTTTTAATGCTTTAAAGTATAAACTATTTTGATTACACCTAACTAATTCTGCCTAAAGAAATATTTAAGGAAGAGTAGGAGAGTCAGTAGGAAAGATTGTAAGACTACTTTTGAAAGTATTTATGAAGAAATACTATCGGAACAATAAACCAGTATGTTAATACATACATTCTACATAGGTATATACAAACCATGATGATGATGATAGTGTGTTTGGCATAGAAACTAGTCCTTTTGCCACATATTTTCAAATGATTTGAATGGTTTGTAGGCGAGCATAATTTGAACGATACGTGCATTTGAAGGAGATCATTAAAGACGATAGGCACGAAACAATTTGTTGTAAGATTGCTAATTACCTAGGGGACTGCTAAGAATAGATAGTGTAGGCTACAAGGAACAAGGATTTGAATAACCCATCATCAGAGGGATAGTTTTACTATTCATCAGTTTTTCTTTAATTAACAACAAAATTTTTCAATTGCTTTAGAAAAGATAGAAATATTTTGATCAGGAGATATAGAACAATAATTTTGATTTGAAATTTTTAATTTATATTGTATGTACCATTAATTTTTGAAGGTTCACGTACGTAGAACAAAATTTTGAGAATTTATATGAGACATTTTTTTATTATTGAAGATATTTGAGTGTGACCTTTATTTCAATATAATTTTATTTCAATATATAATGTATCATATATGTTTTTTATTATTCCGGTATTCTTTGGACCTTAGCTATCATATGTAAAGCATAGATATTGAAGCACGAGTATAACCCTAAGATAAGAGAATTAAATAGTGTGATAGAATCATAATTGCATTATTTAAATAAGTTTAATTGATTAATTAATTAGGTAATTAATTGCTTGGCGCACCTCAGAATTTTAATATCACATTAACTGGCTTTCAAAATGAAAATATCGCAAGCTTTAGATTTGATAATAGGGAAGGAGAGCCGGAATAATATCTAGTATTCAAAAAAATAATCATTTTAATAAAATAGAACTGACCAACAGTGGGAGATGTTGAAATATACTACTGTGGAGATGGTATATCTAAATTACGCAGAGATGTGGAGAATGTAATTAATGCCAACTATAGATCAATTGAACCTGAGCAGCTAGGTTTGTAAATTGTTGAAGAATACAGTAGTAATGTTGATCAAAGTATGAAATTAATTAATTCTTAATGGGTATACTCAGTGCAGGAAGTCTATACAGCCGAGCTGGGTCCACTACGAGGTGAAGCTGCAATAAAGCTTTTAAAAATGGGTTTAATGCTATTTCAAATTTACCATAATTTTACTGCATTAGCACAATAATCATGCCCTCCAGGGTTGCTAACACTGGGTTAGAGACATATCACCCTCCTAGTGTTAACTAAAAACATGACTGTTTGCCTACAAATCGAGGCCAAGTGTTGAATGTTAAATTGGATGAAACAAAGCGTTAATTAGCAAACAACTACAGGTTAAAATATCTTCTTTTTTTATTTGAAACTACTTCAACCACAAGGGTTATTAGCAATGGTCGATTTTACAGGCAACATAAATATAAAAAAAAATAAAGAATACAATTAGATTTTGTTAATTAGTCCTGAGCATACAAAAAAAAAGATTGCGGTCACTATATTCACTTAGAATGTCTTTTATTGTTGTAGGTAACTGTTCATATTGCCTTTCAATTGCGTATAACGGAGACTCCACTAATAAGTGACGTACTGTTAGATCACTATCACACGCGTAATACAAAGGTTTGGGCTACTTCTGTAGTAGGAAATCATGTGTGATCATGGTGTGACCTAATAGTAGACTGGAGCTGAAGTTTTAAGATTGTGACACGAATTTCCTTTGAAATGTGTTTCTTGCAAACAGAGGATGGATGGATAAAATTTATTTATAAGAATTTTAAAATCTTCTAAATGAGTATGATACCCATTTAGGTTCCATTGAATAATATAATTAAAAATAGTTTAATTAATAAGTCTTCGGAGAGGAATAGCTAGGATCATCGGTAGAAGTATTACTTAAAATTTGTTCTATAATTTTGTGTTTTAATTCTACAACAAAGAGATTTAAGATATCTTGGACTTAATATAGGATGTATTTTCTTTACAAAGTTATTTTAAAAAGAAATCAATAAGTTCTTCCTGTGGTAAGTATCCAGTGTTGGTGTTTTCTTTGAAGAATTGACTGGTGAATTTGGTTAGATCTTATATTAGGTTTCTGTTGTTTTCTTGTTGAGTTTTTGGTTTATTGCTTAGTGGCTTCGGTTCAGCGAAGGCATTTTCGTTATCTCTTATTGAGGGGGGGGGGCGGTATATTATTTCAGATATGTTTCGTTTAGGATGCTGGAATAAAGATGTATTTTGATCAAAGGTCATTGGGTAGGTCGCAGCTTATCAAAATATGCTTATTTGATTGAGAGGTAACAATTTTTCTAGACGTTTCAGCCTGATTAAGAGAGGATTGTGTCGAGGAATTTATAGACAAAGGAACTGATTGTTGTACTGTAGCCTCAGTCTCAATAGGTAAGGATTGTGTAGAAGAAATTGTCGAAAGAGAAGCTGATTGATGTACTTTCTGTAGAGAGTTTAGATGAACATTATTTTGGGTGTTGTTTAAAGGAGTCTGATTATTTTTATTGGGACACTAAGATGCAAAATGTCCTTGCTGCTTTCATAAGTATCAAGATTACTTTTCGATGTAAAAGTTAATTAACATAAAATCAGGTAATAATCAAGTTAGTTGGAGCTATAAAAGTGTAATCGGAAACTCGAAATATGCTTGAATGCTGGATTTGAAGTCCCTATCCTGATAAAGTCAATTGGAGTTATTAGATGTATACTTAAGTTTTTCAGTTGTTCTTCTATAACGCTGTGCGGAATACTCGGACATACGTTGGAAATAATAAAGTATTCATTTGGAATTATGAGTCTTCGGGCTTGAATACGTTCTTGAAAAATTACTACAATTCCATTGTCGTTCGCTAGAAACTCATCGACTGCCTTTTCATTGGTAAAGAAGATACAAATATGATCATTTATAATTTTAGAAATAGAATGTATTTTTCTGCGATCCTTTTTAGAAGTTACTGCATTAAGGTAAACTTCAATATTAGATTTTGGGAGTCAGTGAAGTAGAATTGCTTGTTTTTGGTTGGAAATTTATTTGTAGGTTGATTAAAAGCTGTAAAATATAATTTTGATGGTTGGTTTGCAAGTAGATTGACAGAACTTTTCATGGTGAAAGTTCCCGCTGCTGAATTCATTTTCATGCTTGGGCTAAATAACCTAAATTCGGCCCTGGTGCTTATAATGGATCATTACCGGAAGAACTGGTATTTAATCTCACGCCAAATAGGCAAAATAGTTGTTTACCCTTGATTTATTATAGATGAAATAGGAAAATCAAACTTAGAGTTTTTAGTCCAGAAGAATTAATACTTTTACACTGCACCTTAGTTTAAATTTTAGATATAAACAAAATTCTACATTTGAATCAAAAATTGCCTTATTTTGTCCAAACTAACAAGCTAATATTAAATATCAATTATCGCTAATTTCTAAAATGTTTACTGTTCGGAAGTTCGATCGAGGATGTAAAATATCTTCTTGTTTTATAATAATCTTTTTTCAAAACGATTTTTGGATTGGAGAAACGTTCAAACAAATATTAAATGTAATTGTCATTGCAATCAATTGTGGTCTAATCGCATATAAATAAAATATTTAAAGGAAAGAGGTGTAGAACCATGTATTATTTATCTAGTGTATATCTCTATAGTACTTTGTTACGTAATTTAGAAGTTAACAGTTTTTTGTTATATTATATTTTACATCTGTAGTATTTCTTTTTGTTCTATTTTTCGTTAATCCTTTTAATTGTTTTGTTCATTATCTTTATAGTGATGCCTAAAGCGTATATGTATTTTTAACTATTATTAGGAAGGAGAAATTAGTCGGAAACTATGAGATACGTAATTGAGATGAAATTCCCGACTTGGATTAATATATTTGCAATGACTGTATTCGACATAATTCTAATTTAATCACGTTAAGATAATATGAAGTCAAGAGGAGTCGAGCGTTAGATGAACATTTAAATTAATTTTCTATATAGGGGTTAAAACGCGGCTATATGGGGATTACAAGGGGTTACATACTAAGAGCAATGCAGAATTGTATAACTGGGCATAATATGATAGTATTAACCATTTGCACAACATTTCCAAAATCTTCCTCTAGGCATTAGTTGCTTCTGAATTAATTTAGTCCAGCTTATTCAGGACGCAATTTTAGGGGAATTTAATCGGTTTAAGCACCGATCTTTCGAGTTTACATTTTGTTTTATTTTAACTTCATATGCGATTTCTATTAGAACTGGAAACTGCGCTAGAATTTAAAATTGTTTATGATATTCGATTACTTGATCGTTCTACCACACAGTGCTGTAACGGTTTAATTTTATTCTCAAGATATTTAGTAATAAATACATCTAAAATGTCATAATAAATCTATAGATCGGCTTGAAATTGGTCTACCATACGCATGCTTGGGGCAGTTTGAATGGTTGTGGTACTATGATGATGAACTTCACCCAATAAGAATTTTCTAGAATAGTTATTGAAATAGATTATAAAAATTTTAGTTATCATGGAGATTGGATTTCAAGATTGGGCAGTGGAGGATACACACAATCAAATAATAGAACTAACCATGACGTCAGCTAGCGAAATACCTACTGTCTAAAAAGGGAAACAAGTCCCCAACGCCTAAGTATCGCAACTTGAAATATACGAAGTACGTATGAGAGTGGCAAAACCCATAACCCATTGTAAGAGAAATGAAAAGTTTAAAAGACATAATGAGAATTAGTGAAAGTCCTGGCCAAACTCTAAATTCTAAATTCGATTTACTTAAATATAAAGTTTATTATGTTGGAAACAACACAACATATAATAAAAACGGCACCGCAATAATACTTGCCTTATGTACTGAAATCATTCTCCGGTGAAATCCTTTATTTCCTTATCAGAATGAAACAAATTAAATCAATATAGGTGAATATTAAAATACTACAGATAGACGCTCCAACGATAGATAAAGATGAAGCAATCAATGAAGAATTCTACAAACAACTGGGAAGTCTGACGAAAATGACCAAAAACATGAAGTAATATTGGTGATGGGGGATTTCAATGTAGATGGAGTTACAGACCATCACCTAGTAAGAGCAAAAATTAGGTTAAGAATATCTTCAGAGAAACCTAAGGCCAATGAAGCATTGGGACAATGGAACATCGAGAAAATGCAAAATGGGGAAATCCGAGAAAAGTACAAACAAGAAATTAAACAGCATCTAAACACAGTAGACCAGAGCAATGTTGTCGAACGGCTGTGGCAACAAATGGAAAAATCAATTACGGAGTCAGTAGAACCAATAATAGGAAAAAGCAGCAAGAGAACAAGGAAATGGTTTGATAGAGAATGTCAAGAAAAACTTCACGACAGACAGATAAAGCGAAACATTATGCTTCAACAACAAACAGCAGAAAGTAAAGAAAACTATGAAACTTCACGCCGAGAAACAAGAAAATTACCTGAAGAGAAAGAAGAAAGTACGAACAACAGAAATATAAAGAAATGGAAAGGAATAAGCAACAGTCAAATAGTCGAGCATTTTACAAATCAGTGTCAAACGAAAAGAAAGGCTTCATACCTAGATGCGTGTCTGTACTCAGAAAAAATGATGAATTAATAATAAATGAAAAAGAACTGCTCCAATCATGACAAAAATATTTCAAGAATTAATTAAGCATACATCAATGGAAGAACATGGAGAAAATATGTATTTTAGGCTAGACCTACCGGTAGAGGACTTCAAAATAGATGAAATATTGCAAGCAATTAACAAATTGAAGAACGGGAAAGCTCCAGGCTCTGACAATATACTGGCTGAATTCCTTAAGTAAGGAGGAGAAACTTTACATAGACAAATACACAAACTAATAACACTTATGCTCTAATAACAAAACCAAGTGCTCTAATTATAGAGGCATCTTCCTACTTAATACAACATATGAAATCTTATCAAACATCCTATTAAGTAGGCGGACACCGTTTGTAGAAAATTTCATGGCGGAATACCAAGCCGGCTTTAGAAAACAGAGATCGACCATAGATCAGATCTTTACTCTAAGACAGCTTCTTGAAAAAGAATGGGAATTCAATAGAAATATCCAAAATCTCTTTATAGATTTACGGCAAGCGTACGACAGCATTAAAAGGAATCAGATGGGAAAGGCAATGGCAGAACTTTTAGTTATAGTATTTATAAAGTCAGTTGAAACATTTCTCTCCGACTCAATTTATAAGGCAGTTCAATATTACATTTACCGATAAACAAGTTAAAGTATAAATAACACGCGTCAATGTTTTAAACGTATTTGAAAAATCCCCGTACTTCGTAGGAAACAGATGGGAGAAAGAGAGAATGAAAGATACATCCCATCAAATAAATATTGGATATTGATATGTTATTCAAAATTACCAAAATTTAACACGCTACTTGAAGGTTCGGTTCCAGCCGGCTAAGATAAGAAACGATGTTGATTCATGCCAGTGCTGTACAGCTAAAATGTCTATTATTTTACAAAGTATAATTAAATCATTATACAGTCAATATGGCCTATTGCCATTTAATTATAAATTATTTTTGTTGCCTAATATGACGTGTTAAATTTTTTTTTATACACTTATGTACTTTACGACAGCTTTAAGTAAATTAAAACTGTCCTTTTTCTGTTCTTCATTAATCTATATTTGATTATAGAAATAAATGATGCGCCCATGTCTGGTAATATGATATTATTCTTTTTATGTTTGTCGGCAACCAGTTTTTTGGGTGTTTCAACTGACTTTATAAATACTATACAAAAAAAACTTATCCAGCTTGTTACGTTATGTTTGAATAGCTGAAGTTCCAGAGTACGGATAGGTAACAAACTCTCAGAAGCTTTCGAAGTAAGCAGTGGCCTGAAACAAGTAGATGCGCTGTCACCTCTCCTTTTTAATATCATCCTGGAGAATGTAGTAAAAGCAGCACAACTTAAAACAGAACTACTGACAGTAAATGGACCAAAATTACTACTAGCATACGCAGATGATATTAATATTGTGGGAAACACAGTCACCAATGTGACGGAGACTTTTAATAAATTGGAAGTAGGGGTAAACGAAGAGAAAACCAAATATATATACATCAACAGACAAAAAGACGAGATAGAATAGGGCAAAATGTTACAATAGACCCATATAACTTTGAACGAGTGGAGAAGTTTAAATATCTTGGAACAACAGTCACTGCAGATAACGATATCGCGAAAGAGATTAAAGGAAGAATTCAGGCAGCAAACAGATGTATGCACAGCATTCACAATATAATTAAATTTAAAAGCCTAACACGAACATCAAAGACTAGAATGTATAAAACGATGATTAGACCGGTGCTCATGTATGGATGCGAGACGTGGACCCTGACCAAAGAAACTGAAAGAAAACTTATATATTTTGAGAGGAAAATCCTCAGAAGAATCTTTGGGCCTTATTACGACATTAATAGCAACCAACACCAAATGAGAACAAAATGCTGAGGTCAAGCAGATGTATAGAGCGAACGATATAGTTTAACAGATTAAATCCCAACGTCGAAGATGAACTAGCCATATCCATAGACTTCCTAATAACCCCTTGTCAAGTTAATATGGGAGGAAGCCCCCACATTAAAAAGGCCCTTAGGACGTCCACGAATACGATGAATAGACAGTAGATGGTCAGATCTAAGAACAATGGGGCTACCAACTGACCCAACTATTATGGATGAACGTTCAAGATGGAAGCAAGTTGTGCAGTCAACCAAGACCTACCTGGGTTGTAATGCTACGAGAAGAAGAAGAAGGATTTCAAGGCTAAGGTTGGCAGAGGTAAGGTGAATGAGGACGTGGGAAATTTCAGAAAAAAAAGATAGGGGCGATAGACTTAGATGCTTCTGCCAGAAATATAATCTGATTTTAAGTAATAAATTCTTTAAGTTCCCCAATCGTTGAATTTTTAAATGGAACTCGTCCGCCAACTCACGCGAAAACATCAAAAACATATCCTGGTGCCGATGTTCCTACTGTTCACAATATGTAGGTATGCAGAGTGCTCGTGAGAATAATGAGTGTAAAAGGGTCCAAGAAAAAATCTGATTTAAATATAATTGAAATAAAGAATCTCACTAATCCAGAAACCGAAATAAAAGTACGAAAACAACTGCAAAGGGAAATAAAGGACATTAACGAGAACACGTGTATATAATAAAAAGATGGGAAAAATCACTGACAAGCAAGATTAAAGTCATCCAAAAGCATAAAAGAGCGATGGAAATTTTATATTACAGCTATAAAGGATCTTAGACACATGGAAGTCCTACATAAAAAAAATATTTGCATCGGACAAGACTGATAATCAGCCATAGCATTTTTCATATAAAAATGCTTGTACGTCATTCAAGATTTACGACGTCAGAAACCCACAGAGTTGGCAAAACATCAGAATAGTTGGTAAGTGAGCAATTTTTAACATGTCAACTATTTGTCAAACTATTATATTAACAGTAAACACACTTAATTTTAAGACTACTGCAACACACTAAAATACATAAAAAAACATTTTATTCAAAATTATATATTCTAAATTTTAAACTTACCTCTTTTAAAGCTTAAATAGTAAAAAAGTCCGCCATTATTTCTTGTTCAAAATAATCTATCTTATATGAAAGCTTATCAGCTTTCTACACACTACTTATTGGTTTTGGCACAGCACAATTACAATACTTACCAATAATTAGGTTTTAAAGCTATTAATTTATATTTAATATATATTTATAAATGCAATTTATTAATATACATTAATTTATGAACAAATTGTGTAAGAAATCAAAACATAAACAAAATTCTTACTCTAAAAAAGCGGCAACACTTTATACACTTTTGCCACACGCTGAATTGTCAGTAAAATTTAAAGTATTCCCAGTATGTACCAGTTGCGTACAATTGTTTAATCTATTTAATTAAAATTATTATTTTGTGGAATGTTAGACTTAAAGAAGTTATTTCATAAAATTTATATTATTAATAATAACAAATGTTTTTGGTTATTTAATCAATATAATTCAAAAATTTCCAATATAATGATGATTACATTTTTCTGATTATTACACCATGTTGACGCCTATGAAAGATTGAGCAGTTCCGTATGGGTTTTGTATTATTAGCCGTGTTAGGAAAATTTGAACTCTAAGGTTGACGTTCTGGAAATTTTAAATATAAGTGACGTCAATTTATATAAATTGTGACGTGCAAGCATTTTTGTATGAAAACTACTATGTGGGCCTTCTATCCTTAAATCAGTAATCGAATAGGTCATTGCAGCACCAAAAAACAAGACAGGAGGTCCGGACAATGTACACTGCGAAATACTATGTAAATCCTATGTAAATGAGACAAACAATTCATTGATGATCTTGTAATTTTTTAGTCGCCAGGATACTGACAGTTGTCGATCAAAATTTGGAGAATAAAAGAAAGGAAACTTACTAAAGAAGACGTTTTGTATATGAATCCATACACATCACTAGTCATCTAAAAACAATTAGATAAGCGAAGCTCAAAAGAAAAATGTGTCAAAGGTTTACCTTACAAAGATATATAGCTATAAAAAGATGGAAGTGAAGAAGAAGCATATCATACGAACCATGAAAGTTAAACGTTCAGTTTTTTATAAGAGAAGACAGAACTTAGTTTTTATGTAAAAAATGCAAAGAACAGAAGTGTATAAAGCTGAGTAAATGGATAGAATACTTTCTTACATAGAAGGAAACAAAATTCTAAACGCACTGATGTTGTTTGTTATTTAAACACTATTACGTTTTACATTTGTAGCATTATTTGGCCACATTGTTTCAATTTATTCCGGCACTTACCACGAGGCTTTGCAAAACGTCAACTGCGACGTGGGGTGCTCATAGCACCCCTTAAAACTTTTCTGTGATTTAATTGTTTCTTCTTCTTAGAGTGCCGTCTCCCTAGGGAGGTTAGCAATGATAACGGCTATTTTTATTTTTGAACTTGCTGCTTTAAACAAATCAATCGATCTGCATTGATACCAATCACGTAGATTCTTTAAGCATGATTTCTGTCTTCAGTCAACAGATCTTCTTCCTTGAATCTTTCCATGTATTATGAGTCTCAAAATTTTATATTTTGGTCCCCTTATCACGTGGCCTAGGCATTCCAGTTTTCTGGTTTGTATAGTGGTGATTAGTTCTGTTTTTTTACCAACACTCTCCAGTACTTCTTTATTTGTAATTCTATCAGTCCATGATATTTTTAATACTCTGGGGTATAAACAGAGTTCGCAAGGCTCGATTCTTTTTGAATAGCATTTTTTTTAAGTCTCAGCTCCATATAATAATATTGAAAATATATAACAGCGAATGGTACGTAGTCTGATCTCCAAATTTAGATTTTTGCACGTTAGGAGTGGCTTCATTCGTATAAGTGCTGATCTGGCAATCTCTATTTGCCTGTTTATTTCTGCAGTATGATCATTGGTTTCATTGATCAAGTTCCCAAGTACTGATATTTTTCTACTTGTTCTATCACGTTATCATTGATTGAAAATAGGTGATATATATTTTGTGGTATTTTTGTAATTGCATTTTTAGCGTTTCTAGTAATTACTATCTCAGCACTATTCATACTTAAGCTTTCTGTAAGATGTTGTAGATCTTCTATACCCGTTGCTATGAGCACAGTATTATCTGCATATCGTAAGTTGTTAATTAATCTTCCGATAACTTTCGCTTTGATATTATTGAGCGTGTTTTGGAAAATAGAAATACTGCTGCATTTCTAGATGTCTCTTAAGCATTTGACGAAGTTTGGTATGTAGGTCTTATCTGTAAAATTAAATCCATATTTTCTCATCCCATAAGTTCACTTTTAAGATCCTACCTGACAGATCGATTCTTTCAAGTCAAAAGAGGTGGAGAAATCACTAACCTGTTTCCAATTTGTTCTGAAGTTCCACAAGGAAGCATACTAGGACTCACCCTCTACTTAATATACACATCAGATCTCCCAATGACGACCAATATAACAATCGCTACATATGCCGATGACACAGTTATCATGGCTTCAAATTCTACAGCAATTGAAGCATCCCAGGTATTACAAAACCACCTACTTAAACTAGAGAGCTGGCTAAACTGTGGTGAGTCCAAGTTAACAGTTTAAAATCAACACAAATAACGTGTCACGTTAACACACGTGTAACATTTTAAAAAAAGGTGTCGCGCCACCAGTTTTTATAAACAACACTCCACTACCAGTTCATACCGTCGTTAAATACTTGAGAATTCATTATTTCAGAAACAGACGACTTTTAACAAAATTTAAAAACACGTCAATTTTAATCTTTGAATGGCCATAAACTGCTATATATGTATTGGACATTACGTCATCAGTGTCGGCGTAATAACGTAATCGACGATTTTTTTAAACATAAACCGAGGTCACGCGACAGTTCATTTAAAAGGTCTCCTTATGGCATTTGCAGCGGTATAATAATTTGAATATTTATTTCTACAGGGGTAACCAAAACTTTTGGTTTATTAATACAATTATTTTTCAATAAATGTTTACTTAAATACAATTAATTTACAAAAAATGTTCAAATTGACGACCTGCAGCAATAATAAAATGGAAAAGATTGACAATAAATTATTTCCTAACGTTTTCGATGACTTCGGTGTTATTTGTGCAATTTCCGTTCTGTTGCACTCATTCAACTCTTCAACATTATTCGGTCGATTTTGATACACTCTGCTCTTTAAATATCCCCACAAAAAAAGTCTAACGGAGTCAAATCTGGAGACCTTGGTGGCCATTTAATGGGCCCCCTTCTACCTATTCCCTACCTGGGAAAATGTTATTAAAGTAATTTCATACCTCAATGTGGTAGTGTGGGGAAGCCCCATCATGTTGGTACCACAAACCGTTTCTATTTGAAAAAATATGTGGTAACAGATAATCCTGAAGAAATTGTAGATAACGAAAAGCAGTTAAGTTTTCTGCCTAAGAAATCTGCCTAGAACTGGCATGGGGATTTTTTTGAAACGTCAGTACAACGTCCAGTCTCTTGGCTTCGGATATTGATTTATACCACTTCTGGGAAGATCTTTAACATGACCCGTTTTTCTGTTTTTTTTTTTTAAATTTTACTTACTGTTGATTGAATAATTGGTTCGCGATTGGGATATTTAGCATTGAGTCTGATAAACTTCTGCTTGAGTCCTCACTTTATCTCCATAACCAATCATGATTAAAATCTCGATTCTTTCAGTTTCTGTTAGTTTCATTTTTGTAAATGCTGTTATTAATGTCATCAAAAACCTAAAAGGGTAAACATTTGACGTCTATTATTTGACAGATTTACAGATTATTGACAAATTAAGACGAGTCAATGACAATATTGATTTAAATATTTTTGACAAGTAACTTGGAATACTTACTACAATAATTAATTGCTGATTATAATAAATAATACAATAGCACTGTTTCTTATCCATGTATTTTTTTCGGAACCAGCAAAAAACACTATTTTGTTTTATTCCCAGAGGCATTTTTAAGTGTTTTTATAGTTCAGTGAATGATTATTTATTGTAACTCCATCTTACTTAACAAAATTCATAATTTTGGTTAACCCTGTAAATATTCAAATGATTATATATCTCATTTGAAAGATCTCCTTATCGCAAAGGTGATAAGGAGATCTTTCAAATGAGCTGTCGCGTGACCTCGGCTTGTATTTAAAAAAAAATCGTCGATTACGTCATTACGCCGACACTGATGACGTAATGCCCACCACAGATATAGCAGTTGATGGCCATTCAAAAATTAAAATTGACGTGTTTTAAAATTTTTTTTAAAGTCGTCTGTTTCTGAAATAATGAATTTATTCCATACATTTGCATCATACTATATGTGTGTCAGTGATGTTTCTCTGTATTAAACTTTGTTTGTTAAGTTGACGTTTTAATTAATTATTATATCATATATTATATTTATATTATGTCTTACATGGGTGCTTGCCACTGGGCGGCTTCCCACTATGTTATTCTACATAAATTATATATATTGCTTATTGTTTGTAATGAGACAGATTGCAATAAACATTGGACGTTAAATAAAAAAAATGTATTATTTTCAGCAGTACTTTTATAGTATGACTAATGAGGCTCAGTGTTCGATAATCAGAGCACTCTTTTGCTGCTTGTTTTTTAGGGATGGTTATAAAAATGCTGACTTCAGCTTATCCTCCACTAGTTTAACAGTTCTACTGCTATTTCATATAATCCAGCTGCTTTATTGTCTTAAGAGTTTTTGATAGCATATTTGGATTTAATTATGGATATTCAATTCATGTATTTTCTGAATTTTACCTCTTTCATCTTGGAAAAGTTCTCTAACGTACTCCTCCCATCGTCTCAATTTCTCTGGTAAACCTATTAGTAGTACTCCTTTTTTGTCTTTTATATGTCCTTGCTGTCTATTTCGACCCATTTCAGTCACATATTGTGTGACATATTTCTCAAATCATATTTTGTTTCTAGTTATATCCCTTTTTATTGTTTCATCAAACAGATTTTTTTAGATGTTTTGACTTTTTTTTTAATTGTTCGTTGTATTTCTTTATAGTTCTGTAGATCTTTTCCTTTATATCTCCTTCTTTCTTCCATCTATAATAGTATTTCTTCTGTCATCCACTGTTTTTTAGCAAGAAAACGTTGATATTGTTTGATTGCATGACAATAAAGTGAATAAATTATTGTCCTAACTAACCTAACAATTTGGTTAAAATAAAAAGAGCAATTATCAAAATCTTCGTCAACTTTTAAATAAAACAGATCCGCACTCAGCCGAATTGATGAAACCGAAAAATCGAAAACGACCAAAATGAATAGTAATAACGGCAATGTTATGATTGAGACTGAGAACTCACCAAACACTAAAAAATACTCCACATCATTGATTCACTCACCAACAACTTTTCCTAGCAAAGATCAGGCAATTATCTTTTCTGCAATAGAGGACCTCAAATTACAAGATAATTTATTAGAACTGGGACCACTTGTAGATCCAAAAAACATAATTTTTTGATCCAGAATTTCAAACAACCGTGTTTGTGTATACTTATCAAGTAAATCAGCTGTAGGCAAATTTTTAAAAGTACATAATTCTGTTAAGATTAATAACACAGTAATACCAGTTCGAAAGCTAGTTACCCCGTCACAAAGACTTGTTCTATCCAACGTAAGTCCCACAATTCCACATAATTGATTGGAAACCGAGTTAAAAATCATTGGATTACAGCTAATGTCACCCCTTACATTCTTACGAATTGTAGCAACCGATCCAGCGTATAGTCACATACTTAGTTTTCGAAGGCAGGTGTACATATCTCCTCCAGAAGATAGTTTCCAAACTCCCGATACACTAGAAATTAATCATGATGACTTAAAATATCGCATATTTCTTACAACAAATTCATTCTGCTATAAGTGCAAGCAACCAGGTCATTTTGCATTTCAATGTGCCGGCCTTCAGCTCCAAACTTCAACTTTTTCATAAACTAGATCACAACAACAAAGTTCCTCTCTAAACCATTCCTTAGACAGCAATAATGTAGGTGAGTCTATATCAAATACTACTAACCCTGAAATGATATGTGAACAAACATCAATTACTCCTACATTTAATGAGCCCAATCCCGACATACCCGCTTCTTTTGAATTTCAAACAACTTCGATAACTAAACCTACGATCTCCAAACGAAATTTATCAGAAATTGCAACACCTAGCCTAGAAGATACACCAGATATTACTAATTCCTCATAACCAAAATCTTACTTTCCAACACCTGTTCCAATAGTTCCAAAGAAAAAGTCGAAAAATAAACCCTCATTAGAATTTCTAGAATTGCCCCAAAAGATAACCAATTTTATTGACAATCACAATCCCAAGTTCCCACTCGATAGTCAACAATTCACTGATCTGTTAGAGAACACTCACGGTAGTAATGATGCATTAAGCATTGCTAAAGACTATACCCTACATATTCCATCTCTTATAGAAATTATAAATGAAATACATACCCAGGCTGAAGGTCGAAATACGAAAATTAAATGTACTAGACTACGTAAAAAATTAACTAAACAACTGCTCGAACATGTTGATTCATCTGACTTAGACAGCGATATATCTCAAAACTAATTATTTAAATAAAAATAATTTATGTATAAGTAATAATATTTTACAGTGGAAGTTAAACAGTTTTCACACCCGCCGACCCTTATTTCAGGTACCTATTAGGAAATATTCACCTGATATTATATGTCTTCAAGAAACTAATTTTAAAGGCAACAATGCGTATAACTTGAAGTCATATAATGTTTACTATCAAAATAGACAGACAAATCATACTAGTGGCGGTGTTGCGATATATGCTAAAACCGATTTACAAGTAAACAGAATCACAATTAATACAAACTTAGAAACAATAGCAGTAACAGTAACTATAGGTACTAATCAAAAAATGAACATATGTAACATTTATATTCCCCCGAACCAAAATATCCAAGGAAATGAACTTTCCGACTTGGTTATGCAAATTCCATCACCAAAATTAATTCTTGGGGACTTTAACAGCCATAATCTTCTATGGCGTTCCGCAAAAACAGCTAAAAATGGAAAGTTATTAGCAAACGTAATCAATAGCATGAATTTAACAATAATGAACGACGGATCTAAAACTCGTTTCGACACAGCTACTGGAAATTTTTCTGACTTTCTTGTCTATTTCTGACCCATCGACGTTACTAAATCACACATGGTAAACCGTAGACGATTTATATGGAAGTGATCATTATCCAATAATAGTAACAAAAACTTCCAATCCCACAACAAAAACCAATCCTTTGCAAAAGTGGAAAATTAAGCAAGCCAACTGGAACATTTTTAAAACAAAAATTTCTGAAGAAATACCGAATATATCTATAATTGAAGAAGACATAAACTTAACTTTAAAATTGTTTAATAACTTAATCACTGAAGCCGCCACAATTGCAATGGGAAAAATAAAGTATATAACAAAAAACAAAGTTGTTCCCTGGTGGAATGAAGAGTGTAAATTGGCAATAACACAAAGTAAAAAAGCTTTAAATACTTTCAAAAGACATAAAACCAATGAGAACTTAATAGAGCTAAAGAAAAAAAGGGCATATGCAAAATTAATTACTACCAGATCTAAAAAAGAGTCTTGGAAAAAATACGTTCAAAGTATTAACAGCAATACAAACATGTCATCAGCATGGAAAAAAGTTAAGAAGATATCTGGCGTCAGTACACAAAATGGAATAAAATACCTAGAACGAAATGGAAACATAATTAATGAAAACAAAAAAATTGTAGAAGAATTAGCTGAAACATACAGACAAGAATCTACAAATGAAAATTACAGCAATACTTTTTTACGATATCGGGAAGAAGAAGAAGCAAATCCAATAGAAATTATAGCCAATAACGATGATATAAATACTCCAATTAATAAAACAGAATTAGTAGAAACAATCCAAATGTTAAAAGACACATCACCAGGTCCAGATGGCATACCCGCAATATTCTTAAAACAGTTACCTAACGAAGCTTTAGACTTTCTATTGAATCTTTTTAATACAATCTGGTGTAAACAAAAATTTCCTGACTTATGGAGACAAGCTATTGTCATCTCTGTACTAAAACCTAACAAACCGGCTACAGCGGCAGAATCATATAGGCCTATATCACTTACATGTTCGACTTGCAAACTACTAGAGAAAATAATAAATAATAGATTTATGAGGCATTTGGAACATCACAATATACTTATACCGGAACAAGCTGGATTTCGTCCTTCGAGATCTACTATAGACAATGTTTTACATTTAGAACGTGAAATTAATGAAGCATTCTGTAACAAACAGAAATGCATAGCTGTTTACTTTGACATCCACAAAGCATTTGACTTAGAATGGCGACACAGAATATTAACAAAGCTGCAGACTTGGGGAATTCAAGGAAACATGTTGGTATTTTTGAATAACTTACTAAATGAACGCAAATTTTCAGAACTTTCTAGTATTAAGTCTCAAGACAATGGAACCTCACAAGGAACTGTAATTAGCCCTACACTTTTTTTAATAGCAATGAATGATGTTATAAAAAATCTCAAGAGACCTGCACAGGCTAGATTATATGCTGATGATATGATAATGTTTATCAAAGAAAAAAATATTTACTCGATGGTCAAACTTTTACAAGAAGAACTAAATAAAATCGAAAGTTGGTCTAATGGGAGTGGATTCTATTTTTCAGCTGACAAGACACAATATTATTTTTTCCAAAAAGCCGATTCACACTAACACATCTGCCTTAAAATTCGGAACAAAGTTTTTAAAACGAAGTACAAAGATAAAATATTTAGGCATAACATTCGACAACTTTAAGTTGGAAACCACATATTAAACAATTGGCGATATCATGTCAAAATGGTATAAATCTTCTTAAATGTTTAGCCAACGAACAATGAGGTGCTGATGGAGATACATTATTACTGTTGTATAGAAGCCTAATCCGATCAAAATGGGACTACGGATGCACTGCATATTTTTCAGCGTCGAAGTCGAATTTAAAAATCTTAGACGTTATACACAACAATGCATTACGCATAATCTCTGGAGCTTATAGAACAACTCCTGTTGCAAGCCTCGAGTGGGAACTTGGAGAGTCATCACTACATGAACGACGGAAATTACTTCGTCTATCTTACGCTTCAAAACAATCATCACTACAACCTGACAACCCTTTTCTTACTCGGTCATCGTTATCAAATATCAATATAAGAACACATTTACCATTTCAATTAAGGATCAAAAACATTTTAAACTCTATTGAAATTTTTAACTTTCCCTCAACACATTCAGCAAACGTAAACACGCCACTTCCCTGGTTAATACCTTTGCCTACTTTAAATTTAGAACTATCATCATATAATAAATCTGAAACTAATCCAAAAATATTTATAAGCAATTATAATAGAATACTTTCTTCTTTCGCTGAATATACTCAAGGTCACACAGATGCATCTAAAACAACGTTTGGTATAGGATCATCATTTGTTATAAGAGACATAATAAAAAGTTTCAAATTGCCCACAGAATACACTTTCAACCCGATAGCTAAATTAATTAAAAACAAGATGCAGCAGCTGGAAAACAAAACAATAGTCTTCGTGCGGGTACCATTACAATATAGGCATTAAAGGAAACGAATTAGCAGATAAAAATGCTCGAGAAATAGCATATTCTCCAAATATCAGACCGATAATAAAACCTTAGCAGAAGATCTCAATCCGTGCTTTAAACAAAAGCTGATATGTAATTGGACTAAATGTTAGGAAGAAAATCCTCAAAGTTAAAAGAAATTAAACCAAATTTTGGACGATGGACTAACAACGCCCCTAGCCATTTCCTTCAGGTTGTATTAACCAGGCTCCGATTAGGACACAGCAAACTCACACATGAATATCTCATGAAGAAGGAACCTCAACCAAAATGTACGAGTTGTGACGTGCCGTTAACAATGAAACACGTATTAATGGAATGTCTAGAGTTACTAGACTAACTAATAAAATTCCATCAGTTATAAGAGACATTTTTAGTGAGTGTACCAGTGAAAATATTGTGAAAGTCTTAACAGACCGTAGCATATTTAACCACTGCAGTAGCATTATTTTCATTAAATTCATCCGCTAATAACCAATATGGTTGATGCGGCTGCCTTAAATAAAAAAAAATACACCACCAAAATAATAAATAGGTACTGACACTGTAAACACCCTAGCTAGTGGTTTGTGGGATTCTCAGGCTACTTTGATAAAGCATTTCATGTGAGAAGCGGCAAGTAGCTGTTTAGGCTTCAAGAATATTAACGTTTGAGATGCAATATATAACTTGATGAATTGGCAAAAACAATATACATATTTTTAAATACCAATAATTTAACCTGTCCTCCTCCTCCCTGGTCCTAATCTCTTTTGGGATGTGGTGACACCATCAGGCCTTTACAGTTTTTTCATCCCTTTCCCATCCATTTCCCTTCATCCTTCCCTGTCCTGGGCTAGTTGTTCCGCTTTATGTAACCCTTGGTTAATCAATATTTTTGTTTGATCTACCCAACGACTTGGCGATCTTCTCCTAGGTCTCTTTACTTCAACTCTACCCTCGACTATGTTTTTTCATCGTACCTGTTCTTCTAACAATGTGTCCAAAACACTGCAAATATCTCTGTTGTATTTGTTGAAGCAATCTATTCTTACAACTTTAAGTTGTTCTAATATCGATACGTTAGTGGGATGATCAATCCAGGATATTCTTAACATGCGGCGGTATACCCACATTTCAAAAGCATCTAGTTTATGTTTATCTGCTTTCTTTAGGGTTCACGTTTCGTATGCATATGTGGCTATGGGAAAAATGAGTGCTCTTGAGTGAAAGCCCCCAATTTCTTTAATGTGTTAAAAAATATTCCGAGCTCTGTCTACTATCATGATCTTTGTCTTACTCCTATTTAGCTTTAATCCATATGTTTTGCTTTTCTTCTCCAGACATCTCATTATCTCTTTCATTTCTTCCTGATTTGCCTTGACTATTAAAGTGTCATCAGCATATTTTAAGTTACTGATTTTTTGACCTCCTACTGATATTTCACCCTTTCATCCATCTAGTACCTTTCGCATAATGTGTTCGCCGTAGACATTAAACAGACTTGGCGAGATTATGCATCCATGCCTGATACCTGGCTCTGTTCTGAAATGATCGGAATGGTGTTGTTTATTTTTACTGTGCACTTATTATTTAGACCTCTAATTACTTGAATTACGTGGTGGGGTGTTCCCATTTCTGCTAGTATGGACCACAGCTGCTAGCATTTGACTTTATCAAAGGTCTTTGTGTAATGCACAAAGCACATAAACATAGCAGTATTGAATTCATGTTTTTTTGATTAGCTATCTGACATTAAGGATGTGTTCTCTTGTGCCTTTTCCTGGAACAAATCCCGCTTGTTGTTCTGATATCTGAGGCAATAGAAAAGCTTTTAGTCTTTCATCTATTACATGAAGTAGAGCCTTGCTTGCATGGGATATTGGGGTTACCGTTCTGTAGTTGCTGCAATCTAGTGGAGTTCCTTTTTTGAATATAGGGACGAAAGTGGATGTTGTTCAGTCGTTGGGCCACTCTCCGGTTTCCCAAATCTTTTTGCAGATCATATGCATAACATTTACTCCAATATCTCCAGTATCTTGTAAAACTTCTGTGGTGATCTCATCTGCGCTAGGAGATTTTCTATTTTTTACCTTTTTGATTACTTTTTCTACCTCTGATTTTAGAAGTTTCGGTTCTCTCTCTGGAGTAAACTCGTCGTGATTTGCGGGAACCATCTGCATATAGACTATTTTCTCCATTCCCTCGCAATCCCTTTCTCGTTTCTCGATGTTGGTTTTGATTCATTATTGTTTGTGTGGTTGGTTTAAATTCCCTGGATAGATATTGGACTTTGTTATACCTATAGCTCATGGGATTTATACCGGTTTGCATGTCACTCTAGTTCTTCGCATTCTTGATTTATATGTTTATTTTTATTATCCCTGCAAGCTCTTTTAATTTCTCTATTTATTCTTGCTAAATCGTTTTTACTGCTATCGTTTTGATATATGGGAGATTTGATTCTCCTTCGTTCTTCGAGAAGTTGCAACGTTCTGTCTGTCATCCAGCGTTTTCTTTTGATGATCTTTTTTTCGGTTCTGGTTCTTTCTACAAAGGTTTCTATGACATTTCTGAAACCTTTCCACATTTTTTTTGGGTTGTCTTATGTACTCCACATGCTAATTTTTTCTAATGCTCTAAATGCTTTCGGATTTGAAATCTCCAGTTTGCTTTGATTTTGGTGCGGCATTGTTCTTTTTAGCTTTATCTTGAAACAAGCCCATACTGATTAATGATCGGATCCACATTCAGCTCTTGGTCTAGTTTTTACATTTGTAAAACATATCTTCCATCTGTTTCTAATAAATTTGTAGTCGATTTGGTTCTTGTATTCTCCATTTGGGCTGTTCCACGTCGATAAACGACGGGCATGATGTTTGAACATTGTGTTTAGAATGGCCAAACTGTTTTCGGTTTCAAAATCTATTAAACGTTCGCCTCGTTAATACCTAACCCATAATTTCCTACATTTTGGATGTTATCATTTCTTGTTTCTCCTACCTTAGCGTTAAAATCGCCCATGATTATGAGTGGTTCTTTAGATGAAATATGTTTTATTGTGTCTTCCACTTCATTGTCTAACGCGTCTGAGTTTGGCATATAGACATAGACCTAAAGAATGTTCATTTTGTTTGGTGATGCTAGTAAGGTTATTTTTATAAGTCTATTATTTATCGGTTGGTAATCATACACGTTGGTAATCATACATAGACAAATGCTGAAGATACCTTGGACGGCAAGAAAAACTAATGAAGAAGTACTAAGGAGCGTCAACAAAGACAGAGAACTGCTAAAGACTGTTAAACATCGAAAAATGTCTTATCTGGGACATATAGTAAGGGTAAGTCGATATAAAATTTTACAACTGATCCAAGGCAAAATAGAGGGCCGTAGAGATGTGGGAAGAAAATAGATTTCTTGGTTAAAAAACATTCGTGAATGGATACCAAATGCAGGACAATTATTCTATATTGCAGAAGATCGAGAAGCCTTCGCAATGGTGATCGCCAACGTCGGATAGTTCTGATATGGCACGCGAAAAAGAAGAATCATACACGTATTGTGAAACTTTTTTAGTCACTATAATTGCAACACCATTTCTTTCTGTGTTATTTGCTCTCGATATGTATACAACATGATCTGCCGTTCGGAAGTGCCCTTACCCTTTTCAATGGGTCTCCGAAAGTACGCATATTTCTATATCCTCTCTTTCGACTTCTCGTTGTAGTATATGTAGTTTGCCTGGTTGCAATAATCCTCGAACATTCCAGGTTGCTATTCCCATTGCTGTTCTTAACTGAAAATCTGATTTTCTTTCAGGCGCCAATTTCGCATGTGTTGCCTGGTTGCTTACAAATACATGCCTGGTAGCCCATTGGGTACTAGTTGGCCCGGAACCAACTGCGAACCAATCGATGGTGTAGTCACGGGAATATAATCGGGTGGTTTCCCCTTTCCTCCCTGATCGCAGTATCACGGCCGGTTGAATCATTATGTGATATCCGCCCGTGAGTATATGTCATTAAGCCAACAGTAGACATAATTTCGTTATAGCCTTAATGAAGTAATTTCATAGCTGCTGCCTATGCCATCTCCTCAGTTGGTCCGCGGTTGCTTATTTGGTAAAACCTTATTTACACCTATCCTATATATCTGTAGGGAATTTCCCTATCAGCCACTTGGACGCGCCGTGTCAGGTTGAGGACTCCCCCGCCCGTCCGCCTTCCGCGAAGTACAGAAGAGTCTTTATTTAATTCAGAACTCCTCCTATACATAAGCTGGGATGGACACGGCAAAATTTAAAAGTTTAAAATATTGAACTCATATCAACCTAGTTTTTATTTTGTTTCGGTTTTTGTAAATATAAAAAATTGTCGCTGAAAATTTTCTGGCCGAGAATATTCTCGAGATTATTTTCGTTCTCAAGAATATTCCCTTGAGAATATTCTCTTCTTACATCACTAAGTGGAGTTTGAACCGCATAGCTTATCCACCTTGTCCATGCCGGACTTGATTTGCTTGTAAAATATAATTATATTTGGAAGATTCTTATCCCCTGTTCTCTAATTAATGGAATGGTCTTTTAAATGCATTGACGATAACATCATTACATTTTTATTTTGTTTAAGTATATATGATAAAATTGTCATATTGTCGGTAAACCCAAATTCTGAACTTTTGAGTGTACTTTTTTTAGTTTACACAAACTGTTTAGGTATCTCTCTTTTATTTTTATGCATAGTTACGACATACGTCAATTTATTTTGTAACAATTCTTGCTACTTTGTAGGAAGTGGAACACTCGTCAACGAATTATCTCCAGTAATGTTACGACCAGAACCTGAAACAGCATTTGCGCCTATTTTAAAACAGATTCTTCGTGGTCCGAAGCTGCTGACGTTTCTAAATCCGAATTGTGATCGGTAAACTGAGTAGCATCTATTTCAAAATCAGATAAATCTTTAATCTCTGCTATCCTTAGGTAGAATATTAAAAGATTTGGGCTTTAAACTTAAAAAAGATGACCATAAAAAAGTTTTAATTCAAAGACATCATATCGAATCACAACGAGCGTGTTTCTTAGATAAATACATGGGAAACAGAAATAGTGCGTATAAACGAGACGTTGTATTTTTAGAGCAAACGTGGATGTTTTCTAGTGAAAATAAAATGATGTGTCAGGATGACAACAGCAGAAGTGTGTAATCCAGCTGGTTATGATGAAAAAATATTTATTGTGGTTCATGTCAGTTCAGCAGAAGGTTTTGTTTCATACGTCAGTTTGTTATTTTGCTAAAAACCTTTACTGTAAGTTATCAAGGGGAAATGAACAGTACACCATTTAGTAAATAGATAAGTACACAACTACTTCTTATTTAGAACGCCCATCTTTGTTTGTCAATTACAGCTCTTCAAACCCTACCATAGTGAAATCATGAATGAACAACTTCTCTCTAAATGGTTAAAATCAGACATTATATATTGGTTGACGAAATACAATGTTAATTTTGATGAACATTATTTAAAACTGATGTCGCCTGAGCAAAGTGTGTAGAACATACTAACAAATTAATTGAACAGTGGTTTATTAAAGGAAAAGATATGTGTAACGTTAATATCGAATCTGTAATAATTAACATTGAAGATTACAGTTCAGATTCTAAAGGTGATCAAAATGAAATAAGAGAAACGAAAAACATGCGTTAAAAATCTTCCAACAATATTATTTGAGCTAAATAATGTTTTATTTTTTAAATTATTTTACTGTTACCTGTTACATTCTATTTAGGTAGTTGTCAACGTCAAATTTTATAATATAACTCGTGATCGGAGCAGCAGCCACTTTGTGTCACTTGCTGTTGTGTGAAGTAAATTTCCGACTTATTTCGTATGCTTTAAATGATGACCCACGTTTAAAGAACCATAGACTCAACTGTATAATATGAAATACTAACTTTAAATTTATGGCGGATGCGCTAATTTCAATTCTATTGTTTACAATAGGCGGATGCGGTAAAAGTAAACATTTAAAATGGCGACCGTACCTTACTGTGATTACACTTTTCGATTGCCGTTGTACAACCGACAAATATTTGAATACACCTAGACTAGACCAAAATCTATTCGTTGTTCTCCTTGCACACTTTCCATGTCATAGAAATATGGAAATAATTTAAACGAGTAGAAGTAATGGATTTTGGCAAAAGCCATGAGTCATGCCGATTTAGTACACAAGTTTACCTGTTATTTACAAGGTTATAGCTCTTGTTAAAATCTATTACCTATACTACGATAGAATATAAACCATTTCGAATGAATTTAAAAAATACTTATTTAATATCCACAAGGAAAATGAAATTCATGTAGCTGGCTGCATACCATGGAATCATAAAAACTTTTTTTTTAATCCTTTAAAGGTATATGTATTCTAAATATGCCCTTTCGGGTTACATCACACAACGTTTTTGGAGTAATAAGTCCATCAATAGTGCACTTACCTAAAATAAGTGTCAACACTTTAATGAAAGCAAACATAAATATTAAAAAACTAAAAATAAATTGGTCAAACACTTTTCTTTTGAGGCTAATTGGTATGTTGGCCCTAAGTGTGTCTTGCAGTTTTCCAAAGGCTGCCATGCTAAAGTAATTCGTCTTTGGATTTCACATGTTTGGTGATCCCTGCTGATTCTTACTTCGTGACCCAAATATGTATATTTCTCTATCAGTTCTACCACTTCATTTTGAATAGATAAATGTGTATTGTGGACCATATTTGTCATAAACTTAGTTTTGGACAAGTTCATTCTAAGGCCCACCTTCGAACATGCAAAGTCCAATTCATTTAACATATCTGTGGCTTTTTCTAAATTATCTGTGATATGGACAACGTCATCTGCGAAACGGAGATGGTTAAGTTTCTCGCACTCTATTGTTCGTTTTATCTTCTTTTTTATGTAAAAAGATGGTTTTATAGCATTGTTCCATTCTTTGGGCACCTCTCTTTGCTGCAAACATAGATTAAACAGTTTCCTTAATTGATTTAATAGCATATCTCCTCAATTTACGATAGCTTTTATTACAATTCCATCCTCTCCTGGGACTTTGTTATTTTTCATTTATCTTAACGCTTGTCAAATCTTATCTACATTTATTTCTGGCATTAGTTCGGAACCTTAATTCACGATCTTCTTTGAAATGGCTGTGTGTACTCCTGTTTGATCTTCTCGTCTACTTCCATATAATTTCTCGTAGAACTCTTCAACGACTTATATTAATTCGTGTCTACGTAATATTATTTCATTTTGCTTGTTTCTTAATTTATGAATTTCGTATTTCCCATTCATAAGCTTTCTACGTAGAACCTTTGATCTGTTATTTTTCTGTATAGTACGTTTAACACATTGGACGCCAGCCTCATTTCGCGCTTTTGTTACCAGATACAAGATGGGTACAAGTGTCGACAATATTTTTTCGGCCTATGTTCTTTTTTTTTTCGTTAAAAATATCATCTACTTGCCTTCAGAGATCATGATTATTTTTGTTTTATAAATATATATCTGCTTTTGTTTTTGAGTTATTCGTAATTTTCTTGTGATCTCCATGAAGGTCACGCGGTACCACAACTTATCTATATAAGTTATTTTTAGCTGAAATGAATATGTAGTGTCGCTTTTGGTGTCATTATGTTTCTTTTGTTTCAGAGAGTGATCACAGGAAACAATTCGTTAATCTAAATAAAGCTATAAACATTTAAAGTTATTTAATATCTAAACAGAATTCCGTAAAATGTCTAGAAAATCTAACAGTTCAAAACCGTTGACACAGGAGGAACTCGAGAGGTTAATTGCCGAAAGTGATGATAGTCTTGAACATATAGACGATTCATATGCAGATCCGAATTTTGACATTCAACATGATAGTGATAATAATGACTCTAGTGGAGGATACACAAGTAACGATTAAGATACTGGTTCAAAATAAAAAATAAGAAGACTTGAAGAGCTTATGCAGGAACCAGGTCCTTCACGAGTTGAACAGTTTGTACAGAAACCAGGTCCTACAAGATTTAAATAGTTTTTACAGAAACCAGCTCGTTCCCGAGTTAAACAGCTCGCAAAAGAGCCATAATTTGCACAAGATGAAGCACTAGCAGCAGAACCATTTGTTCAAGAAGAAAAAGCCTTGACTTTCACCTGGGAGCCTTTTGAGAATAACCCACCACACTTTGAATTCACTCCTGGGGAAACAAAGGATTCAAAGGATTTCCCCATCCTAGGAAAAATGTTGGATTCAAAAATAATATCTTGTTGGAACTTCATGGTCGGCACCCAACTATATACTTTTTAGACTCCATTTCTAACGTCGTTCTGAATATTATTGTAACAAAGACCAATAAATATGCTGAAAAAGTATTAAGAGCTAATCCAAATACTACCTCTAGACTAAATGCATGGAAAAACACAACTGTGAGTAAAATAAAAACACTAGGAGTTCTGATATGGACGGGACTTTGTAAGTACAGTAAAATCAATTGGTACTGGTCAACAAATCGACTTTTCCAGAATCAAGTTTGCAAGGTTATGTCGAGATATATATTTGAAATTTTGATGAGAATGCTACATTTCGCGGATGACAACGACCGGCAGCCCAATGATCGTTTACATAAAATCTCATCTATTCTCAGCACCATAAAAAATTCCTTCCAAAACGCGTATGTCCCTGGAAAACATGTCTGCATTGATGAGAGTAATATACCATAAAGAGGCCGTCTTTATTTTCGCCAGTACGTTAAAAATAAACGACATCGCTATGGGATCAAAGTGTTTAAACCTTGAGTGGCTGATGGATACACATACGGTTATAAAGTCTACATTGGGAGAGATCTAGAAAGGACAGGAAACGTATCTGATAATGTTGTTTTTGATTTGATGGCTTCTTTGCTTGATTCTGAAAGATATTTGACAACTGATAATTGGTCAGTGTCACTTATATACTCATCTTACGGGAATACTGCAGTCTAACCGAAAGAGCAATCGTGCTGCGATGGTGGGTTCTAGACTAAATAAAGGCGAGATCAAAGCTCGGCAGTCAAACCATGGAGTAACTGTTTGTAAATGGAAAGATAAGAGGGATCTGTTAATGCTCAGTACATGTCACATAGATTTAATGGTTGAAGTCACGCGACGACACGGAGCTGCAATCATGAAACCTGAAATCGTGGTAAGCTACAATAAATCAAAAGCGTTTATCGATCTCCCTGACCAGATGAATTCCTACTCTCCGTACTTGAGGAGAACTCTCAAATGGTACCGTTGTCTCATTCTGGATTACATACTAGGCACAACCATGGTAAATGAATTTGTTATGTACAATGCAAACAATCCAAATAATTAGCTTAGTGTGACGGACTTCAGGCATAAGGTGAAGAACTTCTCTATGCTACGGAAGAAGCACCCCTGGCGCTAGCCCCATCACCTGTCAGAGAACACAGATTGCAAGCTGTTGAGGGAGTTTGTCAGAAAGTAAAGATGAGGTGCACTGGTTGCTATGAACCTCCTAAGCTCAAACGAGATCGTAAATATGCTGCAGCTTAAACCAAAAAAGTCATCACCAAATGTCCATCTTGTGACAAAATCTTCTACCTTTCTTGTTTCAAAGAAAAACATCCTTAAATTAGGTCACATGCATGAGTTAAATGTGCTAAAACGTGTTTAGTTTTACTATAAGCATTGTATTTCTAGTTCTGTTAGTTCAATTTTCATAGTTTGTTTTTGTAAATTGTATGATTCTATATTTTGTCCATAATAAAAAACAATTAACTGTATTATCTTGACTAAATTATTCATATTTTCCTTCCAAAATTCTGTAGACCATTGTATGTTTAATACACATGCTATCAGAAAACCAAGTAGACCAAGGTGTAGCCTGGTACCACGGCAACATTTTCTCCAAAAGAAATACATTGAAACGTTCTCCCTATAGGAGCCACACTTACAGTGTCGTATAGTTACCATGGGGATCACATGTAACCAAGTCCAAATGGCAGTATGATCCCCATATGAGTCACTCCAGACTATAGGATACTATGATCCACATAGATCCACACGTGGCGTCCAATGTGTTAATATTATCGGTTTTAAATTTTCTTCGAAACAGTTTTATTCATTTCTCTTAGAGTATGGCTGTCTGCATTCTCATCGTTTCTCATTTGTCTCCTTTGATCTAGCAGCGTTTCAGTATATATATTATCTGATATTTTACTATCTGATTTTTTTAGGACAGTGCACTCGGTGACTTTCTTGTAAGGCATTTTTGATGCAATTATTTAAGTCGTTAAGATGGTTATCGGAGGTTTTATGCAGTAGTAGCTTATTATTGATATGTGCCTGATATTGGTTGATATCTAATGGAGGTGTCCAGATACTATGAGATTTATTTTTAATTATTATGTTTTTTGATCTTTTTGTGTTAATTTGAACTTTCGCTCGTGTTATTCTGTGGTCACTGCTTGTGGTGAACTTGTTGAGTACTGTTACATCTTTAATTATTATATTATATTGTAACCTCGGAAACCTTTTTGGATGGTGCTAGAAAGGTCACCAATGGAGACACTGCGGACGGCAGCCAGATGGTTGGTGGAGAGCGAGTCGTAGGTTCGAAACTAGCTTTTGGACCGAGAATGGGTCCAACGTATGAAATAAGTAAAGATAGAACAAGATAAGATATATTAGAAAAGATACAGAAATAAACAAAAAGATGGATGGGTAAAATTACCAAAGATACGATAAGATAGAAACAGGGCGCCACTCAATTTTTTGGAGTTAAGGAGAAAATTAAGAAACCTTAGAAAAGAAAAGAGATAAGGAAAGATATTTAGGTTCAGAGATCAAACCCAAAGAAAGATACCAACAGTTAATTATCAAATAAATTTGGTCAACACATTAGATAAACAAATAATAAATATATTAGGTATTACATTTACCTACGAAACTTAATCAGCCTGATCTTTCTACTGGTCAAAGGTATAGTAATATTTAAAGGTAAAAAGCAAATACTGAGAGTTACTATTTTATCAGGGAACTTATTAGGAGGCGACAAATAAAATACATTCATAAAACAATAACAATTTATTCAACAACAAAATTATGACGCTGCTGAATGTAACACAAATAATAAATGTATACCAACAACTATAAAATGGTGGTATACATACAAAAATAAGCAGTAATATAATTAGAAAATACCTTTATAAAGATATATAATACAATAATGTACAAATAAAGTTTTGTGGGCGTACCTCGAGATATTACAGTAAAAAAAATGAACAAAAATTATAACAAACACAAAAGATAACAAAAATTAATTAAACCTAAATTCATAAAAATACCAGAAAGGTTACAGAAATGAAAACAAAAATTTAACCAAACCGCACTTGGTTAAGTCGATTAGCTATCTCGCACTAATACTTAATGCTAAACTGAAACTTAAATGTTCATATTTATTACTTATTGAATATGAACAAAAATCAGCAATCTACAGGTGAAGACATGGATGAAATTTGATTCATACCATAAGATATTATTTACCCAGATAATTGGAGATACTAAGATTATGGTAACTTATAGTAATTTATGATGACTGCTGCCTAATTCGCTGAAGTTAATACTATACTTAATACTTTACTTGTATCAAACACTGAATTTAATTACCATTAAAGGTACTTTAGAACTATATATAATCTAATATAGTATCAGATCGAAAAGACTCAAATAAACAAGTGTATACACACTTAGAAAATAATTCACAGACGGTAAGATAACAAATATACAGTAAGATCTAGTCCTTACGCAAAGACTGTCCCACCAGAAGTAAGTTTTTCTTTTCAAAAATTTACCAAACTCACCACCAAAAAAAAAAGAAGGGATATCTCCCACTTAACAATCATATGCCAGTTGTATGTATTTCTGACAAGTTAAGATTCTAACGACATCGGAAAGTCTGAGATATTTACAGTAATAGTAATTGGACGTGATCAAATATACAATCCTTAGGATTATGTTATTGTCAAAAGATTACTATATGTGCCTTCGACAAAAATTACCAATTTATGGAAAAGAACCCGCATACCGAAAAGCATTAGTTCCTTTCATACTCAGGATTAAGACGGAAAGGATTAAAAACCTTTCTTAATTAGGGATATCCCGGGTTATTTTGGTAAGTAATTCTTTCGTCATAAACATTTCTAATCGTACACACGATCATCGGCGTATCATCCAGATGGGTAAAAGGAATAAAAATAATTAATATTTTAATTATATAAAAAATGTTACAATATTATTAATAGTCGATTTAGTTTCTTGTTCTACCGTTTGGACTTTCCCAGGTCTATCTTCTGTGCAGGTTTTTGTAAAAGAAACTGTTCATGTTAAATAAATTATTTTGGAGTAGGAATACTAATAGCGTTTCTCCTCTGTCATCTTTTTCCTAAGGAAACCAATTTTGTCAAGGATGTTTCTAGCTCTTTTTACGTCTATTTTTGAGTTGAAATCGACAGATAAAATTGTAAATTTGAGTACAGAAATCATTAGGAGCAGAAGATATATAGTCAGAAAATATTTCGATTTCTTTGTCTGCATGGTCTGTTGTTGAAGCGTATACTTGGATAATTTTGAGTTGATATCTACTGTTTAACTTCAGAACAAGATATGCCACTCTAGATGATATACTTTGGATGTTTATTATCTTGTTCGTGTGGTTTTTATGGACAAAGAAACCGATGCCTCCAACTGATGTAGTTTTAGGGTCAGTCTGATAGAATATATGCCCTGATTTCAGTGTTTTTAAAGTTTAACCTCTCTTTCTAACTTCGCGCTGGTACCTATGAAATCCCATTTAATTTTATTCACTTCAGTTTTCATTTCTGTGAATCTCTCCTCGGACAGTAGACTTCTAGCATTGGACGCATCCTACTCATCTGGGGTAAATCTGTATTTGTTTTTTGTTTTAAAATCTGACATCGCGGTTTTAAGGGGTATATTGGGATTTAAAACACCACGCCTGCCAGACGGGTTGGTGAGTGTTCGCAGTATCACAGCCGGGTAAATCAACTTGATTGTCGCCTGTGACTTTGTGCTACCGCACCTGTTAGGTTAGAAATGGTATTCCTCAGCCACGGGCCACTAATGACACAGTTGCTGACCTGTGTCATCTCCTCAGTTGATCCGCGGGTACTTATTTGGCTAAGCCTTATTCGTACCTGCCCTGCATAATCTACAGGAACTTCCCTATCAACCATGGGGACCTTACATAACAAATATAACATAACATAATATATTACCCTATATAACAAATATTGTAAAAAGATATATGCGTACCTCGGAGGTAAAGGACACTATGTCCATTTTTATCGAAATTTAGATTATTGCACTTTTGAATATAACTTTTCTGGCTCTACACATACGTAAACCATACTATGTCCAGAGACAATTTTATGGCAAGTTACTGACTTTTTAATAAACACCAAGTTCACTTCCAGTCAGAGGTAAACAACACCATGTGGACTTGGTGTTGTTTACCTCTAGTAAATGTGTGCATTATCATTTACCATCCGGACATAGTGTTATGTACCCTTGTACCTGGCGGAATTGTCATGACCTAAAATCATTGCAACCTTTTTATTTAGATCGCAATTGTGTTAGGTTGATAAAAGTTGTACAATAAGTTCGTTGTTTAATAATTGTAAAATGGATCCGAACTCTCGTGGAAAAATAATATTACAATTACTGTCATGTAATATTCCAAATAAAACAACACTTACAGGTAAGCTATTGTTTTTTAACACTGCTTTTATATTTTTCTAACCTCAAATATTTAGTATTGTATATTATTTTGTATAGGGCTCAGAAGTATCAGTTAGTATGTTCTTGTTACTAGTAAAGAATTTCGTCTGTTTTTTTAAATGACCATAATATGGTATGATTGTTTTCAGTTATTTATGTAACATGCATTGCCATTTATGTTATTGTGTTGTAGGCGTAGACAGGAATTTACCAAGCAATTATCAATTTATACTCGTATGAACAAAATACTATAAGAGATTGGGTAAAATTTATTTACCGTTAGGCGTAACCGGTACCCCAAAAATTATTGTTGTTGTTGATACCAATTAGTCTATAATTATTATTACAAGGATGGATTTGTTTCAGAACCACCTGTCACTACAGTAACTTCCAAGGTAATGGTAAGGAAGTGGACGAAGATGATAATTTGTTTGGAGATGATAATTCGGATATTGATATAACCTATGAGCCTCTAAGCTCAGAATCAGACGACAATGATATGAGACGTATAAGTAAACCAGCGAAAACAAAGGTAAAAGAGAAAGCTATTATTACTCCTAAGCAGTGATGCAGGCAATTCCAATGAACATAATGAAGTTATTTTAGAAGAAGAGAAAAGTGTTAAAAGAAAGGTACAAAATGTAACTAAGTGCAAACAAAAAGGCAAAAAACGTGTAGTAAATGAACAAAATTGGGTCTGTAATGTTCGCAAATCAAAAATAGCTGGTGGTAAAGAGTATATCAGTAAAAAAGGCAAAAACATGCCTGTAATAATGTTAAAGCTTCCTTGCACGTGTCGCATGAAATGCTCTAAAAGATTGCCAGAATACGAAAGACAAAAAATTTTCAACTCATACTGGACTGAGACAAACGTTTCAGATGTTAAAAAGCAATTTATCTTCTCATGTGTTGACATCCAACCTACTCTTCGATTAACAAAAAAAGACCTAAATTCTACCAAATCTAAAAATAATACACTACACTACCATTTTACAGTGAACAATCAGCGATTGAGGGTGTGCAAGGTTATTTTTTCAAACACACTTTGTATATCTAATTTAGTAGTAGTAAATATGTTGAAAAAAATTGAGCCAGGAGGTTTAATAAAAGCTGATCAAAGAGGTAGACACACGCTAATCAATAAAACTCCTACCGAAACCATAAATAGTATACATCAACATAATAAATCATTCCCAAAGTGCGAGATTCATTATTCCAGAGAAAGGAGTAAGAGAGATTATCTTGGCAAAGAACTTATGATAGAAAAGTTGAATCAACTGTACTTTGATGAATGCAATGAAAGACATGTAGATCCAAAGCTAAGAGTAAAAAAGTAATTCGACGAAGATATTTTTAATAAAGATTTCAAACGAAAACTTGGAAACCCGAAATAGACACTTGCGATACATGAAGTACATTCACAGCTCAATTGAAAAATAATCTTACTGCAGATGAACTAACCAGTGTACAGGCTAATCATGATACTCACCTAATTGAATTTAAAACTCGGTATAACTTACAATAATTGCACTTTTTAATGGATAAAGAGTCACAAAAACACAAAGTACTATCTGGTGATTTGTAAAAATGTTTGCTTTCACCACTAACAAACAATTGTATTAGTTTGTACAAAAGGAAGCTTTTGTACAAGCAGTGATTCTTCTGTACAATGTATGATGTGGGACGAATCGAAAGGGTTCCAAGGTGCAAATGAAATTGCCTCGTGAATCTTGAAATGGACTGACAATACAATTCCAGGTAGTCAAGTAAAGGACATCATTTTTTGGACCGATAACTGCTATGGACAAAATAAAAATATAAGTGTTATAATGTACTATTTTTGGTTACTGCGTACATACCCTCAAATAAAGACGATCACTCAAAAGTTTTTACTGAAACGACACACACATATGGAAGCAGACAGTGTTTATGCTTTATTTGAGAGAAACAAAAAGAAACTCTCCAATTTCTCCATTTTAACACCATGAAACTGGCAACAGCTAGTTCGGCAAACATCAGGTAAATACACAGTGCACAATATGGAACTTGCAGGTTTTAAAGACTTCAAAACATTGTTCGATAAGAAATTGTCACCTAATGATCCTTTTTAAGTAGAAAAAAGAATGTTAATGAAGATCCTGTTCTACTGTCAACATGTGTTGACTCCTATAAGTCCAACAAGAACACATTGGAAAGCTCTTTTATAAGACTGATTTCAATAATCAAAATATGTATGAAGTGGACTTCATGAGGTATCGAAGACAGCAAGTAACGTTTCCAGCTCAATTAAATCAAGTCTCAGTAAACCCATTACCAATCAGAAAACAAAAGTTTATTGACTTCATTATCTTACTGCCTTTTTCCGTCAGTTTGTCATGCACTTTATCAAAATTTAACACATAGCGATGTAGCCACAAACGATTACCCACAAGAAGATGAAGATGATATGGAGCCTCTTTAACAATTTTGAAACTTTGTCGTCTATAATTTTACTTTATTTCACTTTTCTTAATTTAATTATTATAACATTATAATATTTACCTCTAATAAAATAATAGTATAGGCTGTTTAGTGTATTTGTATTGTTTATTTCGTAGAGACCTTAACATGCAATGTCACATTATTTAAAAAAGTTATTAGAGGTAAACAACACTATGTGCAACTACACATTTAAAAAAATATATATAAAATGAACGGGAAACTTCAGGTACATAATACTTCATAGAAGCAAAAACGATTATACACACCACAATAATAATATATTAATCTTGTTTAAATATAAGAAACATTTGAGTATTTACTGATTAAAAATTTAAAAAATGTTAAAACTGCTCTCCTGAAAAAGTAAGAAAATGGACATAGTGTCCTTTACCTCCGAGGTACGGAATATTGTTCCTTAAACAGCAAATATTAATTGTAGTGATTCCTGATGTAAGAGACAATATTTAAATAACTGTAATGTGACTTACGTATTTAACATAAAGGTAATTCGACAGACTACTGGTTCACTGGCCGTATCTGTTAAGACACGTTAGTTTCAGTAGAAAAAAAACTGAAATACTGAAATTACAAACGATGATCCCAGTCCAATCCTGATCAACAGCTGTTAAGCAATAAAAATTTTGTATATTGACCTTTTAATGCAGATACAAGAGATACTGATCGTACCCGCAATATAAAAAAAACATCTTTAATATTATCTAAACTAGTATTAAATTGTACATCCTTAAAAACTTTCAGTACACTGTGGTCTTTATTGTCCTATAAAAATTGTTCTTTGTAATACCGCACAATTCCGTTCCATTAAACTTTCCAAATCTAAATGTAGCTCGATTTTATACCTAAGAATAAAACCCAGAAGCGATAATATGATATTAGTTTCAATACAATGTAAACAAAGTTTTAGAGCATAGTTGCCAATCAGATTTGGCAAATCCATTTCTTAGCCAATTTGTAAATTTATTATTCGAGCTTGTCAAACATTCTACTTTATGGGTTTCATAGTTGCAGACTGCTGACTCTCGTAAATAATGCTATAAAAACATTTAGATTGCACAGAAACCACTCATTCTACTTAGTAATGTATTTGGGGCTACTGCGAGATGAAATTTTAGGAATGTAATTATTTTGCCAATATACTCCGACCAGTGGGAGTGTTATTAATTGAACCAATTGTTGCGACGTCGCGTCGTTATAATGTGACGAATATGTATTACTTTAACTATTTAATGTTTAATTTATATCCCATTTGTTTTTTTTTGTATAGATTGTCCTATTAAAATTTAATGTAAAATATTTCGTAAAAAGTATCGAGATGTGGGCATAAAAAAAGCTATTAATAATTGTAGAATAGATTCCAGATATAGACAACTAACACATAATATACAGGGTGTAACAAAAAGGTAGGTCATAAATTAAATCACGTATTCTGGGACTAAAAATAGTTCGATTCAGCCCAACTTACATCAGTACAAAATGTCCACATAAAAAAATATTTTGCAAATATTGAATCAATTCAGTATAGCTTTTTTGTGTGATATTATTTATATCAATAATACAGTTTACTTTCATTTTTCAGAAATATAAGCAAAACATAAATTAAACTTGTTTTCACAATTTATAAATTTCATCCAGAGATATTTTGATTTGTTTAAATACATATCATTTAAAATATTTAAAACTGGAACAAACCTATCACAAAAATTGGCAGCCTCGCACAGTCGCTGTTAAACTTCAATGCAAAAAACCATAATAAATCAAACAGGTTATATGAGCAAAATTTATTATTTTGGTGAATATCAACCACTATTTCATTATAATCCAATGTTCTAATAAAAATTACTAAATATTACACACTAATATGATATAATTAAAAGGTTAGTAGTAATATATAAGTTTGTTTTATAAAAATATGTCTCAAATTAGTGTGGATAATAAGTGCACTGGCACCTTAGGAGGCTAATATTGAAGAAGAAACATGCTTTAACGCCTACATACAAAAAGGAAGAAGAAGAAGAAGAAATACGCCACGTAGACGATTATATATTTTAATTGATCGTCGTTTACGAGAGACAGGCACATTGCGACTGCAACTTGTTGGTAATAATGGTTGACGCTAAAGAGATTTTGGAAGCAATTGAAGAAATCTCTGAAAGCAGTACAAGGGTAGTAGCGGCTTAATTATATGTTTCTCACATGACGGTTTGGAGAAGATTCAAGGAACAGCAGTTTCATCCTTATCACGTAACATCCCTTCAAGAATTACTGGACGAAGATTATCCTAAGAGAATGGGGTTTTGTGATTGGTTTTTAATGAAACACACAAAATGTCAATTTTATTAATCATTTTTTGTTTACAGACGAAGCTACCTTTAACAGAAATGGCATTACCAACCATCATAACACGCACATCTGAGCCGAAGTAAATCCCCACGCAAAAAAAGTCTCTCATCAGCAGAGAAATTTTAAAGTCGATCTTTGGACAGAAATCGTGGATAATAACCTAATAGGGCCAGTATTTCTTTCAAACAATTTAAACGGTGAAAACTATTTACACTTTCTACAAAAGGTGTTAGCAGAGTGCTTAGACAAGGTCAATCTCACAGTCAGGAAATATATGTGGTTTTTACAGGATGGCGGTCCAGTGCATTACCATAATGAAATAAGAAAATATCTTTTCGATCAGTATCCTGGACGTTAAATTGGAAGGCCCCTGATGCGCCCATTTTTTGGCCATCTAGAAGTGCAGATAGTGACCCAATTGACTTTTGCTACTGGTGTTTTATGACAGATACGTATATTCCGTACCAATTATAAATGAACAACAATTAAGGAATAGATTTATGAAAGCTGAAAATTGATTTCGTCAGAAGCCCATGATTTTACAAAATATTTGATTTTCCTTTTTAAAACAGTGTCGAAGGTATATTCCATTTGAAATTGAGATCAATTTGAACATTTGTAAAATCCACACCATATGTGAAAATGGTTAAGTAAGATTGAGACCTGGTGATAATATCAAAATTTATTTATATTTTACATTTCGTTACTCAAGAATTTTAAAAAATATTAAAAAAGAAGCCGCATCTCGATTAAAACGGGCTTAACTAAAAAGTACTAGGAGGCAAAAATGTTTTAAAACTATTGTGTTTAACTTATGGTATAATATATATGGTATATTTTTTTTATACCACAATAATAATTTAATTGAAATGTATACAAACATTTGGGGTGGAGGGTTTAAGGGAGCTAAACCTACATAAAATTTTTATAGGGTTTACAAATCTCACTGTTTTTTTTTTAATTTTAAATTTTTTTTAAAGATAGTTCTGCTATAAGAAAGTCACATGAAAGCCACAAAAATGGACGATAGAAGGCTAAAAAGAAAAAGGAGATCTTCAATGTTTTATATATATTTACTTGTTTACTTGTTCCATAGCTTAATTTTTGTTTGGTATTTTGCGGAAGACTCTCAGTTCTGCTATTTTCAAAAACATCTTCAATAACTGTCTTTTGCCAGGTCTAACCACGGTATAACATTAACTTTAACCAATCTTTTCTATACGGGATTTTATAGAAGAGAAGACAGATGAGCGAATCACGGGACGAGGTATTCGTATTGGATGGATGGAGTGCCCTATTTTAAGATAATTATAAACCTTGAATCCAAAAAACTACAAAGAGGTCCAAGCAATCTGAATGCTATATAAGCGAGGAAACCGGCTACAATCCTGACAGAACCAGTTACCGATAATACAAAAGAAGCCAGACAGGTATGTACGAAAAGAATATCAAAGAAGTGACTAGAAAAGAAAGACACCAATAAAGAAACTCAATTTTTCTACAAATAAATATTGAGCATGTTTTTTAGACTTTAAATGTTCTTATGACTGTATTAATTTAACAGTAATGCATTCAAAGCTATGCGAACTAGGGTTGTTCGCACATGTATCCGCTAATATATAAGAATGATCGCTGGAGTACTCAAATCTACACCAACACATTGGCTACCAGTGCTAAGCGACATTCCACCACCACATCTTCGCCGACTCAATTTGCTTAACAAATAATATAACAATATCCTTTACAACACGGCGCTGCCGATTCATAACTATATAGAAGATGCAACCAAAAGTTCACTGCGCTCCAGAAAATCTCCAATAAAAACTGCAGAATCAGCCGCAGCCACGGGGTTTAACATAATAACCAAATGGATCTATAAATAATCGGCAGCTCAACCAAATACAGCCATACCTTGCATCACAGAGACACCTCCTGGATTTGACCTACCATGTAAGACCAGGTGCACATTTTACCGCATCAGACTTCAACATGGTCGATGTGCAGATATGTTGCAAAAATCGGGCAAGCTACCATCACCATCATGCAGGTGCGGCGAGGTCCAATATATCAAGCACATAACAAAGGAGTGCCACCAGCGAGCCTACGAGGGCAGTTTACTTCCTGTTTGCGACGATCGAGTCGATTAACAAATATAAACAACCTCGACGTTGGCCTATAACTTGGGCATGATTAAAGTATTTTTATATCAAGTCAATTTTAACGTTTATTGTAATTTTGATCAAGTAAAAGGCAAATATCGAGCACAGTTTAACTAATTTAATCTTACCCAAGTACTTTTGCTCCCTAGAGCATCTTCAGGGGCATCTGAAATAAGCCAAGAAACATTTTTTTTAAGAAGAAACTAATTAATTTGATGGTTGATAAAATTTTTTATGTGATTACGTTTTGGACTTACTTCGTCAATTGTGGTCTACCCAACAAGAATAAAATGTTATAAACATAAAATGGTACATCACACTACACTACACAAGGAGAAACACATTAAAATTATTAAAAATAGACGAAGCTACATTATGTACGGAAGCCGGAGACAGAATGGCTCCCGGTCTAATGAAAATGTTGAGGTGACGTGTGACATATGACAGCTTAGATGGGCAGTCACAATCATAGATATGATCTGCACATTTCAAAATTCTATGAAACTGAGCATTGACCAAAGATCCAACAGATACTACTATTGGGAGTCAAATGATGAAATATGAAATTAATATAGAATATTATAGAATATTTGTAAGTAGATTGCATAATCCAGATGTCACACTCAAACCTGTCTATAATAATTAGGATGTTAGTTTCAGAGCGAAAGTACTTGGGCAAGATTAAATTAATTAAACTGTGCTCGATATTTGCCTTTTACTTGAACAAAGTTCATTTATTCAAGAATTCAACCTTATATCAGTTTATTGTAATGTTTATTGTAATATTGTAGGTATGTCGAAACGCCATACGCTAAATAAATCCGCTTATATAGTAAATATTTTATTAACCGAACTTTATATATCAGATATCATAGGTATCAGTTAGATGGTCCAAGAATAAGTCATATAGGATTACCACAGGTGTTTAAATTAAGTCTGAATAATCTTAGACCCTAAATAATTACTATATTTTAAATACGCCCTATATGTAAAGTTAAATTGCTAAAGTTGCACTGCTGTTCTACAGGAGATACGTGAGATCAGTTTTTGATTAGGGAGGTATCTTATAGGGATCAGCAAGCAATACGCATTTACTAAAAATAGATCGTATTCAGTTTAAAACTTTGAGATTAACTCTGGGTTCTATGAAATCAACAACATGCCCTCTGTTGCGAGACGAAATATGGTAAGTGTAAATGGAGGTGATATCGAGAGAATGGTGGAAGTTAAAGGTGGAGAGTGTACACTGGCCAGAAATGTATTAAAAAAAAAATTAAAAGAGAAAACAGAGGCCATAGACAAGGCTATGTGACGAAGTGTATAAAGATATGTGAGGTAGTGCCTACCAAGTAGTAAGTAAAAGGATTGGAGTATGACCTTCTCCGCTAAACCAGGAATTCAGTTAGGAGCCTTTTTCTGTGACAAAATGTGAAACAATGGCAAATTAGACAGATTCCTGACTTAACTAAAAAGATTAACTAAAAAAAATCTTAACTCTTGACTGACTGGAGGTAGGAAAGGCAACAGGACAAGATTAGTTACAACCTATGGTAGAAGGTATTTGTAGAGCTATGTGTGAAATCAATGATAAGCATGGCAACTTGTCGAATGTACCTAAAAGAATAAACTTAATCAAAATATTGTTAAATCATTATTATTGCTAAACGTAATAACCGAGGTGTTTAAAGGCTTTTTATATATGGGACTTCTAGGTATCATTAAGAATGTGGGAGGCTTACTCTAAATACAGTATGGCTTTCGGCGAGATCAATCGACGTGGGATATAATAGTGCTTTACCATGAGTGTGCACGTACTGCAGGGGTCTCTACTACGAACCATTTTCTGGAGCATATATGCTAAAGTACTGCGTGAACCATATACTATGATTGGCAGGAAGGAGACACTCATGTGAAAACATTATCAAGGAGAGTATAAAGATATGATGGATGAGAGAAGCGAGTGTAAGAGATTTAGACGAGTGGATCATAGTGAATATGTGGTTAAACTACTCCTACGTAATTGAAAATATTGTGAATAGTACGCTTGCTATAGCGATAAAAAAGAAAGGGAGATCGGCCGAGCGCAGCGAGAATCTTAAAATTTAGAATCGAGCAGAGTATATGATACATGGCAAGGGGAAAGGGGGTGGAGAAGAGAATGAAGGAGTTATGGTAAAGTACTTACTCATAGATTTTCTATCATGTCTTTTGCAAGGGTGAAGGCTTTTGGTGAGTAAAAATCCCACACTACCATCGAGTATGGTCCGGATTGTGCCTTTTAAAGATTTTTCTCCACCCGCCTAGAAAAAAAACCGTTTTATATATTACAATTTTTACTTCTGTTAACTTATCTTCTGCATATAGAGTCGTTTAGGTACTCATATATTCTGTTTGCGTTATTTATTTTTTGCTTAAACTCTTTTCCTATTTTACCTTCACTTTAAAATTATATTCTAAAGTGAAGGTAAAATAGGAAAAGAGGTTTAGTTTAATAGAATTATATATTTAGAATCTTTAAAATGTACATGATGTAACATTTCTCTTCGCAGATACCCTGCAGAACTAAATAGCTGCTTGAAACCACAATGAGTTGGATCCCCGGCATCCCCACTAACTTTAAATCTGCTCATTCAGCTACAATCCATCCAACCAACATATAAAGCCAGTCACCTCATGAAGCCAATAGTGCCACAAGTATCAATTTCAAATTTGTGTAAAGCTATATGCATGAGTTCATATTTTCTTAGATAATGTTAAAACTTATGAAAAATATAATTAGCTAATTAGTTTTATTTGTCCCAGTTAAGCATATTTTTCAGATTTCCATTTAAGTTAAGACGATCTCACACAAAAGAAGTTTTTCTTATCTTTTTTAGACATCTAATGTCATGGAGCAAGATACCCTGGCATCTCCTGGTCGAATATGACACTAAGCCAGAAGAACTCAGGGTAGTGCCAGATTAACGGTGTTTCGACTAAAACGTTATCCAATAAAAACTAATTTTGGTACGTACCAGTTCCTTACTCTCAAAAAAAAGAAACAAGATTTCAGATCCCTGGTTCAATTTCCTTCTCTCTCCTTCTGCTACTTCTTCATCACCTCAGAGATCAGTCAGTATACTTCACTTTATTTTCTCTCTCTTCACTTATCACTATGTTTATTATATTTTGTTCATCCAGCCTGAAATCTATTCTCCTCTCGAAGTATTCCCTCTCTTTTGCCCACCTATTGCAGTTTAAAAGGTGGGTGGGAGTACCCGGCGCCCCACAAACAGCACAATCCGCCGAGGCAGATTTGCCTATCCTACTTGTGAAGCTGCCAAAACTACCATGCTCGTTCAGAAAGTAGTCCAGTTTCCTGAATTTACATTCCCACCACGACCTCAGATCGGGAATAAGCTTTACACCTTTGCCGCTCTTTGCACAACAAGACAATCGGTATCACCACTCCAATGACATACAGAACTTTATTTGAAGTCGTCTTGTAGGTGTTAGATACCCTTAGGAGCATTTGCCTTTGCGAAGTCTCCAAAAGCTTAGCGTACTTTGCAGTGTTCAGCAAGCTACATCACATTGGGGCAGCGTACGTCATTACTGATTCGAAAATTCCATTTAACACTATGGAGTCTATAGTCTATTTGGTTTCTTCCAATTCTCTCTTCTTGATCTGCTGGTGACTTCTAGATATATAGTCTTCCCTTTGGCATTTTGTATTAGCTATAACAAAATTATTGTTTTGGCAAAATTCGATAAGCCTGTCACCCCTTTCGTTTCTGTTGCCGAGACCATATCCTCCTGTACATTCTTGTACTTTGTCTTCTCCAACCTTTGCGATAAAGTCTTAAATTATAATTGTTACATATTGTGTGTTTATTGGATTTTAAAATGTTGTCTAGGTATTCCTAGAAAGTTTCAATATCGCTCTCTGGTTTGTCCACAGTTGGAGCATAAACTTGTAGGATGTTTATTTTGGCTTTGTTCTGGTTTTGTAATTGTAAAAGTATAGTTCTGTTGGAGTATGGAGTGAAATTTATTACAGCTTCATCAATGTTTTTGTTTAATATTATCTCGACACCATATCTGTGTGAACCGTCTTGACTTCCTGAATGATATACTGTTATATTGTTGATTTTTATCTTTCCTGAGTCGGGCCATTGGACATCGCTGATTTCTAAAATATCTATATTCCGCCTTTCCATTTCTTTAACGGCATTTTGTACTTTTCCAGCTTGATGTAGACTTCTAACATTCCAAGTCGCTACTTTGTAAGGTTTTCGCATATTGATGACCGGGGAGGCCTTGCAGTCTTGTGAGTTTCCCCCTCTGTCGGATCTTGTTTTCCGAGTTTCATGATCAGTAGAGTGTTTGGTTGTATTATTAGTCATGATGATTAACTAGGGATGTTCTATGAGCCTTTAATGCAATGGTTTTTCGTTGCCTTATGCATCTCCACGCCGTTGACCATGTCCGGTTCGTCCGCCTTTAGAAATGATTTTCCATTTCTAGGACAACCCTTCCACCCGAAGCTGTTGTTCAATAAGTGGAGGATTGCTTATAGCGGCAATAACTACCACCTTAGATTTCTGAGGTACTAGCTGTAGAACGTTCTCTCTGATTTACCTACTAATAAGAGGCAGTGTTGCCGCATTATCCATGCCAGTTTTCTGGATAGCCTGCACAACCAGTGTGAGATCATCGGTATAAGCTACAAAAGTGCATCCTTTTGTAATCTGCAGCCAAGAGAACTGAATCATAATTTTTAGTTATAATTAGAGTTGAAAGAGCGGAGGTGAAATAATTAATAGACTCAAATAACATCAAAACGGATGCATAGATTAACTATTTAAGAGCTTAGATACAGAGGAACAATAAAGAACAGTGGAATCAAAAACATTAAAAACTATCATGAACAAAGAAGTTTACATAAGCAACCAGGAAGAACAAAAATCATTTAAAAATCCAGAAAACATTAAAAAGCTGCAGTTAAAGATGTGATACCAAATAAATAAAAAACAACCAAAAAACTACAGAGATATTAATAGGCTAAATACTACTCTAACACTTTGCCATCTAAAATTTTGCAAGAACGAACAAATCAGCTCATAACTTCAGCAGATAAGCAACAAGGTTTATTTACGGGAAGATTGTGTACAGATGCAATATTCATCATAAAACAGATTAAAGAGAAAGCATTAGAATACAATAGATCCGCATTCCTATGTTTGATTGACTTGAAGAAAGCATTTGACAGAGTAAGACTTAAAGATGTAATACATCTCTTGTATAATCAAGAGATCCCACTGGATATTATAAAAACAATTGTAAACGTCTATCAAAACAATAATATGGAAGTCAGAATAGATGGATAATTTACGGAACCTATACAGGCAATAAAATAAGGCAGGGGGATTCACTAAGCACTATGCTATTCAATCTAATCATGGATGAAGTCACAGCTTAAGTGCAAGAACAAAAGAATGTAACAAGACGATTTCAACTCAGAAAATTAGAACACAAATCAATAAAAAACCAATACGATGTAAAGTGGAAGTCTATGAAGTTAGCATTGAACAAGTAATGGAAATAACGTACCTAGTGATTACACTGTCTTGCTATGGAGACATTAAAAAATAAGTAAGAGATCCCCGATACATTAACTATGAGATGAAATCAAAAATAAAAAAAAATCCAGTGTAAGACCAATCATGACTAACTGAACTAGAATACTCAGAAGAACTACGAGAAACACGCTAAGAGACCGAATGATGAGTGACGAGATCAGAATAGAATGTAATGTAGAGAGTTTAAACGGGTGGATAGAAAAAAATGAAACAATCATATCAGTAAAATAGCTAAGATAAGAGACAACGAAAATTGCTTTTATAGAGGAAGAAGAAGAAGAATAAAAAGAAGAAGGAAGTGACACACTACCAATGGCTGGTAGGTTAACATATGTATATATATATATATATATAATATATATATATATATATATATATATACATATATATATTTGTATATATATATATATATATATATATATATATATATATATATATATACATATTTCTGTACCATATTTTTAAAATGAATGCATATAAATTACATAAAACAATACTAGAAATTCATAACTACATATTTAAAACCACAGTCCTTGTTGCAGATATTCAAGCTGGCGACATCTGTATTTATAATTTTAATATGAGTAAGGGAATAAAATCGATATGTATCCCGTTTACAGTACACTTTTTCACCCAAGTCCTTTCGATCGACCTTGTTGTCTAGAAACGGTTTTACTCATAGATGTAGTAAGAATAAACTACATGTACATCCGCTAGGTGGACACACATAAGGAGGCAAAACAATATAATCATTGTTTAAAATTTCACTTGTTTCCCGGAATAATTAAAATGGAATTTTGTGTGAGTGGTTTTAAGTAAGATAATCTCCTGTCCGAAAAATAATAATTTTGACTTATACGAGGATATTTTTAAATCATAATTAGATAAGACATACCTTTTGTAATTGGTATATAGGTACTGGTTAATCTTTAGATTTTTGTGTTTTAAAATAATTTTATATGTATTCCTGACTTAGTAGTTAACCTTTATAGTAGGAAAATGTCGGTTTTTAAGTTAGGTGAATTTTAAGTTAAATGTATCCGTTAAAAAATTACAAGAGTGAGTTGGTGAAGTTCCTCAATAGGTGGAAGTCTTCTTCTTCTTCTTCTTCTTCTTCTTCTTCTTCTTCAACCTTAAGTAATCCAACTTTGAATATCATCCGCCCATCTCATGTGTGGTCTTCCTCTGCTTCTCTTTCCTAACCGTGGTCTCCATTGTTGTATTTCGTGGTTCCATCTCTTATCCTTCAGTAGGGTCTTCAGTAGCTGTGTCCTGCGAAGCTCCATTTTAATTTGGCAGCATGTTCTCCTGCGTCTTTTACTTTAGTTTTGCTTCTAATCCATTTGTTTTTTTTTTGTCTGTAAGTCTCACTCCGAGCATTGATATTTCCATCGCTCTTTGTGCTTTTACTATTTTATCCATATTAGACTTGGTGAGTGTCTCTCTCTTGCCCAAAGTTCTATGGAGTCGAATGCCTTTTCATATTCAACGAAGCCAATGTATAAGTTCAAGTGATATTCATTGGCTTTCTCTATTAGAGTTCTAACTGTAAGAAGATGATCCGCTGTACTGTAACCCTTTTGGCATCCTGCCTGCTCTACCGGTTAATAGCTATCGAGCTTCGACGTTAACCTATTCGTCCATTATCTTTCTCTAAAGATTTTCCTTTGCAGTGTTATCACGGTAGAATATTTGAGTAACTTTTAGAATTTCGTTTTTTTCTCTTATTTCTGTTTCATCTTTATCCTTCAATGAGAGTATTATAGGCTTTCCTAAGTTTGATCTTTTGCATTTCAGGCCTCGGTTCTTTTCTATTAATTTTTCTACCTTGTTTTCATTATAGATCCTTAAATGATCCTTTATTCCCTTCTTCATTTGTTTATTAAATTCTTTGGAACCATTGGTGATTCGCTTTCCTTCGCTTAGAAATGTGCGTCTCTTTTACATTAACCGTTTTGTTCATTCATTTATTCGGTCTTCTTTATTTTTCTTTTTCTTTGCAACAGTCAGTAATGCTTTCAAGAGCTTTCGTTGCGTTTCCTTATTAATTGTGTTCATGTCGGAATATTCTTGTTAATAATGTTCTACAAATTATTTTCTTAAGACTTCCTTGTACTGATCTCCCTCCTGTCGTATTTTAGTTTGATCAATCTCATTACAATAATTATGTGGTCTGTTTTTACTGGTTTTCATCTGTTTATAAGGATCCTTGCTCTTAAAAGGCGATGAGCGCTTCCAGTTGTGAATCGATTGAGAGCAGTTATATCTGTAAAAATGTCTTTGTTCCTACATAAGAAGTAGTCGATCTCGTTTTTCGTCTTTTTATCGGGAGATATTCACGTCCATTTTCGGTTTGCTGGTTTCTTGAAGTGTGTGTTCATGGCATATAAATTTTGTTGTTCTAAGAAGTTATATAATTTTTTTCCTCTTTCATTTCGTGTGCCATAACCATGCATCCATCCATATTTTATTTATATTTGAAAATTATTTGAAAAGAAATTATGAAAACACCTTAGGTGACAATTTTTTAAAGTAAATAACATAGTAAGCCTAATTCTGCAATATTAGAGCATGATAAATTTGGCTCAAGTTACTAATGCCAGTTCTCTTATTAAGAGTGTTAGGGTGTTTAAGTATATAACACATTTCTAAAAACTGCCTTTTAACGAGATTGTGTTCAGAACCAAGAATCCTAACTTCATTAAAATCTACCCTGTGTTGAGTGTTAATTGCATGCTGTGCAAGTGCACAAGTATGCTTAGATAAGTTGATATCACTGCGGTGCGTTGTAAGACACCCTCTTAGTGATCTTCCAGTCTGACCGATGTAACAGGAGTCACACAGCACAAGGTATATGATAAATGACATTCTCTTGTTCCAGAGGGGACAAGGGTGTTTTAATTTTTGAAAACAAATTTCTGACAGTCTTCGCATTCTTAACTGCAATTTTAACAGGTATTTTTTTCTGTTTATACAGTTTAATAAGTTTGTCAGTAACTTGAGGAAAATAAGGTAAAGATAAGTAATGGGTGATAGGATTCCCAAGTGCAGTACTAGGCAGAACAGTGTCATTCATGGAATTATTTGATATTATTCTAAGTTGGTCGCCATTGGGTACATCATTCAAAGAGGAACCATAGCTTTGTACAAAAAAGTATTTATTCAGCCTATTATTTATTCAATCTATTCAGCCTGTAGCTTAAAGCTTTAATTAGGTTTAATTTATATTTGAAAGGATGACAGGAATGGTAGTTAAGGAACCTATTAGAGGCATTCGGTTTCCTATACCAACTTGTGGTTAAGGTGTTATCTTCCATTCTAATGACACGCATGTCTGGAAGGGAATACTATTTGTGAGGGGGTCCTCAAGTTCAACAGTAAACTGTAAATGGGGATCAAATTGGTTAAACAAGTACAAGGTGGCCTGTATCTTGTCTGGAGATAAGGCTAATAATAAATCATCCACATACCGCTTAATAAAAGGGATTGGGAAATCTATAAAAGACCCAAACGGTCAGATACTAAATCATCCAGTACAAAATTAACTAGGATGGGAGAGATAGAGGAACCCAAAAGTGTGTCAAAAATTTGAAGATAATATTTGTCATTAAAGACCAAAAAATTAGTGTCAAATACTAATTGCAACAATTCTGGAAATACATCCCAGGAAACAGGACAGTTAGATTGGATGGAATTCCAATGATTTTTTAAGGAAGTTATAACACTGGAAAGAGGTAAATTAGTGAAAAGAGATACCACATCAAAACTCACTAAAATGTAACCTTGAGGAAGTTTAAAGTTATTAATAAATTCACTAAAGTGAACTGAATCAACAATATTAAAGTTGTTGTTATAATTATAAGATTTAGATAAGATGTCCGTTAAAAATTTTGAAATATTAGTATTATGTGAATTAATGGATGACACAATAGGTCTCATGCTCAATGTAGGCTTATGTATTTTCGGTAGACAATAACATCTGGGCGCATATCCATCGTAATTGTGTACAAATTTAGCAAGTGGTTGATCTACGATCTTTAAGTTTTTTAAATGAGTTATGAATTTATTTATTTTATTAGTGAATTTACAGCAAGGGTTGGTAGAAAGGGGTTGATAGTATCTATCATCATCTAACAACGATTGACTGAGACTGAAATATTGTTCTCTTTCCATGAGGATAGTGACATTGCCTTTATCACTAGTAAGAACGAGAAGATTGGGGTGGGTTTTTAAAAACGATACCGTCTCCATATAAATCTTGTCTAACTCAAACTGTGACAAAATGTGACTGCTCCAGTATTGTCACGGTGACAAAAACCAGTGATTTTTTGGAGCAGTTTAATCTTAACTGCTACCCTGCTACTATTGCTACCTTTGAATATTTCAAAATATATTTTAAAATTTGTAAAAAGTTTCTATGTGACAAAAGAAATGGGTCCGTTGGTTAGAGGACATCCCGGCCAATTTGAAGATCTTCAACTGCCTCCAAAACATCATTAAACATAAAGTAGAGCATATGATTGATATCCATATTTTATTAACTTCCGCTTTTTAAAAAACAAAATACTTCCCTAGGTTTTTGAAAGGTTATGTATTGTTATTTTCGCTCCCATTTACAATTTCTCTTACCTACTATCAGTAGAAATTGTTATTGCCTTAGGGAGTGACATTTCTCTCACACATTAGGAGAATTTTTTTCAAGAATACATCATTTTCGGTTTTAGGGAGCCACGCCTACTTTTACGTCACTTTCTCTTGCAATTTCTACTCCCTGAAATTCAAGAATAAGGGCAATGGGCTGTCTACGGCGATTAGTAAAACTCAGCAGAATATTGTTGGAAGAAGACCTAAGAGACAGAAGAATTGTCAGCATGTGACAAAATATTTTCCACATCTGCTAAGATTATACTAACAGAGTAATCTCTGAAAGATGGCTGCAAACCAAATTTGGGACCCAACGATAACAACTTGAGTATGACCTCAGTATTCGATAAGTTTTTAATCCACTTAGGATTAAATGGAATTTTTTGAAATTGGGGGTTTCTAAATTATTTAATTTTTTGCGAAGGTGTGCCATGGATTTATGATAAATGAAATTAAATTTCTTATGTAAAGATGACTCAAAAGTGTCCAACAAATTGCCAGAAAGGTGATCATCAAGGAAAGCAGTGACATTATTGATTTGAGAAATAATAAACTTAATATCAGTGTGAACCTTAGATATATGGAAATTAAGTAATCGTGTCCTCACCTGTCTGTTTAAAGCTTGGCTTCTACGGTAAAGTGTGCTGTTAGTGGAACCTGATGTAGATGAAAGTATGTTGGAAGTGGTGTCTATGACAAATCTTGGGATGCTCTTAGTTCTCCTACACTCCAAAAGGAAGGTTCTTCTTGTTTCTGCTGTTGCTAGTTTTTCAGTTAGATTGGTCCATTTCTTCTGCTTCTTCACTGCTGGCTCTCCATGGATGCGTCTCCTGGCTCTCCATGGATGCGGAGTATGACCGTCAATCCAATCCATATATTGGATTGACCGTCGTACTCCTTTTCTCGATATATATATATATATATATATATATATATATATATATATAATATATATATATATATATATATATATATATATATATATATATATATATATATATATTGTCACACTTCTTTTTTCCCAACCCAAAAAAAAAATTAATAAAAAGATCCATCAGAATAAAATTTTAAGATATCAGTATAAACAAATTGTATATAGTAATTTAAGATAAGATTTAGTGTAGATACGAATAGAAATTTGTTTCTGTTTCCAAGAAAATTATCAAAAAAACCCCTTTTGTTTATAATTAGAAGACATTCTACCTATAAGTTAATCTTTTCATTGTTTTTATAATCGAGTATTAACTGACCATATTCTAATCTTTTGAAACATGTATAAATTGTGTATTGACAAAAACCAATTTTAAAGTAAGCTATTTAGTTTTTTTCGGTCGTTTTTTGAATGGGAATTTGTGAGCCGACCAGGAGTACCGGGAAGTTAGTTATAATTTGTTCATTGAAGGAAACAGTCGTTGGTCTCAAGATAGGGTGTAATTCGTGAGTTGGATACCGGCATTGTGAAAAGAATTGAATAGTTTTGCAGAAGGAGATAACAAGTGGATTAAAAGAGGTCCTTGTATCTACCGTGGGCATTTTGTGAAAATAGGTGAAAGCAGTTTTACGGCATCAAGTTGACAAAAGAAAGTCCTTGTGTCACTAATAAGTAGCTGAGTTTTTGGAGAAGTGAATCAGGTGTTTTTGGTTAGTGCAGGAGGTTTGCAGAGACGTTGGGAAGGAGCTGAGGTGTAAAAAAGGAGAGATCACATCGTTGAGGAGACTGGACTTTTCTGGGTATATTCCAACATACAATTCAATAGGAAAAAAGTTAATTTCAATTGTACAAAAAAAAGTGTTTTTGTACAATTGAAATTAATGTCTGTGAAGGATCTGTGTTGACATCATGGTCATTAGCATTCAAATTTAAGAACTGAGGTTTGTTTAGACTAATCAAAAGTTTAAAGTTTTGTTGTTTCTTGTTTCAAGTAAAGGAAAATTTAAGTAAAATTGGTTTTCACTTAATATAAATGTATGTAGTTTTAAAACCTTATTATTATAAAAATTTCATTTATTTTCTTGTATGCTGATTGATAAGATAACGGCAGAATTTCATAATTGTTTTATACGTTCATATCAAATAAAGAAACGTAATTTTTTTGTAATATAATATTTTCTTTTATCATTATCCTTCTTCTCTATCACGATAAAGGCCTACTAGAAAATCTTTGAATCCATCGAACATAGGCAATATAAGGAGTTTTATTTTACATTTGATAACAAATAAGTTATATTTTTTTATTGGCTCAATAAACTAAGATCAAAGTCAAAATAAACAATCCTAACAAATGGCCCCCAACGTGTAAGGCGTAGAAACTATTTCTAGTTGAGATTTAAACGGATAGAAAAAGAAAGCAGATTGATTGAAAATTTATTTGCCGATGGTTAAAGTTTATAATATTTGCTTTTATGACATAACATTTCAAATTTCTCTAGGTACAAATTGTTGCATGATATATTTTATGATATTTGATTGATTTTTACAACTGACAAAAGTTTTAAATTTTATTGCATTTATTTGAATTTATTGCATTTGGAGTAAGAGGAAAAGTTTTTATCTTTGCAAGATTACTCGAATTTCATATTTGGCGGTGATAAATAATCTAACGAACATGTCGACCACAAGGAGTCAAAGCAAAATGCAAGAAAGGAAGAAGGATAAAAGAGAAGAGGAAACAATTGTTGATGAAGGATCGGATAATGAAGGAAATGCTACAATAATAGAGGAAAGAAAAGAAACAGACATGTTAGAAAAATTATTAGCAATTATGCAAATACAGACACAACAAATACAAGAGAATCAAAGGGAAATAAAACAGGCCATACAAGAGAATCAACGGGAAACAAAACAGGCCATACAAGAAACCCAAAAAGAAACATCACTAAAAATGGAAGAAAATCAACGGGAAACAAGACAAGTAGTAGAACTAAATAACAGGAATATAGGAGTAAATAACAGGAAACAGGAATAAATAACAGGAATATAGCAGCGTTTGGAAAACTATGAACAGGAAATTAAAGGATGTGTTGAGGGGATAAAGAAAGAACTGATACAACAGATAGAAGAAATAACCCTAAAGAATGCAAAACAAGAGACAGAGATTAATGAAATTAAAAATAAAATGGGAGAACAAGAAAACAAAACGAAGGAAATCAAGATTGTCCAGAAAAAGGAATTAGAAGAAGAAGTTACAAGAAAAATTTGAAATGGCGCTACAAGAAGACAGGAAAGAAGTAGAAAGGAGATTAAAGCAAAATAAAAAACAAATGGCAAAAATTAAACTAAGAGGAGTAGAGAGAAAAGAAGTTATCATTCATGGAACAAGCGAGGCGAAAGTACAATTTGGCGGGGATGTAAGAAAACTGCACCCCGTACCGTTTATGAATAATCTAAAGAAGAAGATACAATACATGGGAAACTTTGAGGCAGCTAAGGAAATGATCAGAAATATTCTCAAAGATGAGGCGGATCTATAGTTCGACAGCAAAGTGGAGGAATTTGAAAATAAATTTCTGAGTTTTTTCTGGGGAAAGACAGAGCAATTACAGATAAACAAGGAGTTGCAAAATGGGAAATACCATGAGAGGATGGGTATATCAGAAAAAACATACGCATTGCAAATGTACAATAACGCAAAACATCTGCAATATCTACAATTATTTATCCGAGCAATTAGTAGAGTTGATTGCAAGACACTTTGTTGACACAATTGAAGATCAAATCAATCTACAAAACTACAAAGACATCGATAGTTTATGCCAATTCCTACAAATAAAGGCATCACGGATGCAGGAAAAAAGAGCAAGAAGGTCACAAGAAAATTACAGACACCGAGAAAATTAGGAATACAGAGAGAGAGGACAAAATTTTAGGAGGGATTACACTACTAGACGAGAATTTATTCCCAGGAGGGAAAACGAAAATAGGGAAAACAGAAAAGGAAATGATGATTTCAGAAATCGGCCATGGAATGAGGACAGATATCGAGAAAATCACAACAGAAATAACACACGCGCATATCCCGAAAACAGAAATTACAATAGACAAAATAAACAGGAATATCGTGGAAACCGGAACGGATATGACAGACCAAAAGAAAATAGAAGAGAGGTAAATCATACACAAATAGAAGAAAATGAGGATGAAAGACACAGCGATGCAAGAAGAAATACGGAAGAACAACAGTCGGTGTGGGGGGTTAACAAATAATGTACTATTACGAATTAATAGTAATTAAATTAATAGGAACTATTCCTTCGATAGCTCTGGCAAGATAAATGAACTTTCACTCATAGGTGCAAATAACAAATAATATCAAAATTTCAACGGTAGCAATAAACAATCAAAAACAATACAAAGGTTAGGTAAAACTAGGTGAACTTACCGTACCACTAATTACCATGATTCACTACCATAAAAAACAAAGAACAAAATAACTTCAATTTGAATGCATCAATGCACTAGCGGAGGGTTGCGTCTTTACTTCTCAACGACTTACGCTCTTGTCTCTTATCGGGATGCATACCCGAGCGGTACCAATAGGGATCGTAGGAATACAGGGGGAGGACAAATGTCTTGATTAATTTATACAACCATATTTTAAACATTCTCCTCCCTTTAAAGGCCATAAGGTCTTTAAAAACAAAACGAATTCTAAATAATATCATTACTTACAACAAACAAAACGATAATTAATACAAACAATTCCTATACAAATCTTAAACAAATATTCAAAACTTAAACTAAATAAAAAAATTAAAATTAAAATGGTGGTTTCGTCGTGCTTCTATTCATAAAAGCCGAACAAAACAAAATCAGTAAAAAATGCTGACCATCTAATCTTCACCTATCGGCACGGGACAGATTCGGACAAGAGGCCGTTTTAATGTTCCGGTGATCGTACGCACGGTAGCCACTCGAGCTACACCGTCTCTACCCTCGTGTAATTTAAAGACGCAAGATCCCCAAGACGCGCGAGAGGCCACTTACATGGAGCCAAATTATCCTCCTTTAAAACAACTAAGGTACCGATTTTAGGTACAAAACTAGGATCTAACCATTTGGACCTTTGTTGCAAGGTGTGCAAATATTTCTTTCGCCATCGAGCCCAAAAGTCTCTATGGATGCGCTGTAACAACTGCCATCTGAACAAACGATTGAAGGATACCTCCGAAAAATCAGGCACAGACAAAGAGGTCAAGGGTTCAAGAGTCAGGAAATGTCCTGGGGTCAAAGCATTGAGATCTTCAACATCATTGATTAATGGGGTGAGAGGGCGTGAATTTAAGACAGATTCAATTAACGTCAAAACGGTATAAAATTCTTCGTAAGTCAAAATTTGTGCCCCGACTATACGAAAAATATGTTCCTTTACAGAACGAATTCCGCGTTCATAAATACCGCCAAAATGTGGAGCAGCAGGAGGAGCAAATGAAAACTTAATATTTTTCTTATCGAGAGCACTCTCCATAAAGCTACTAAGCTGTCGATAAGCACTATGAAAATTAGTGCCATTATCACAAAATACTTGCGATACTCGACCTCTCCGAGCAACAAAACATTGTAAAGCGGCCAAAAAGGCTTCCGCGGTCAAATCATTTGCTAATTCAAGATGTAAAGCCTTTGTAGCGCAACATACAAATAGACACAAATAGACCTTTTGAGTTCTAACTCCCCTGTAACGAGACATGGTTATCGAAAACGGTCCACCATAATCTAACCCACAAATCGAAAAGGGTTTAATGGCACCGAGACGAAATTTAGGCAAATTACCCATAGGGGGTTGTAAGTTTTTGGGAGATTGTTTCCAACATCTAATACATTTGGACAATACTGAATTAATGGCTTGTTTAGAAGACATTATCCAAAACCTTTGACTAACCAAAAATTGAGTACTCTTAAATCCAGCATGTAAATACTTCTCATGATGATAATGAACTAGAAGAGTAGTAAGGCGAGATTTTTTTGGTAACAAAAACGGGTGTTTTGCTTCATACGATAAAGAAGACTGAGATAGACGACCACCTACTCTTAAACACTGAGTGCTATCATCCAAAAATACTCCCAACTTACGAAATGGTTTTGGAAAAATGTTTGATTGAAGATGTTCTTCAAAATACTTTTCCTGTGTAAATCTGACAAGAATAATCAACAAGTCTTCTAATTCTACGAAAGTCAAGGATCCTGACTGTTTTGACCTTTTATAACGAGAATTGTGCGCGAATCGCTACATAAAAGCCAAAATTCTTTGGATCGAGGTAAAAGACGATTTATTTTTCAGCAAACAAGACAAAAAATGTTCCTCATGAGTGGAAACAAATACTAAACCTTTCTTTATCTCTTCCAAAGAGGATTTTTCCTGCAATGAGGGAGGAACCTCTGGAAAATTTAACTGTTAACCAGTCTAATTTTGATAGAAAAGCGGCCGGTAGCATGCCTCGCGAAGGCGCATCGGCTGCACTATTTCGAGATTCGATATAATGCCAAGAATAACTTTGACTATATGACTGGATATACGAAATGCGATTTGAGACGAAAGTTTTGAATCTCGAGGGGGGACTTTTAATCCAGTGCAATACGATTTGAGAGTCTAACCAAGCATACACATTTTGAAATATTATATGCTTCCACGACTCTAACACAAACGACATAAGTTTTACCAAATGAACAGCAACTAACAATTCTAATCGAGGTACAGTAATCTGTTTTATAGGAGCTACTTTCGATTTGGCACACAGTAAATTGACTTGAACTAGGTTACGAGCATCAATACTACGAATATAAACGACACAAGCATATCCCTTTTCACTAGCATCGGCAAATCCATGAAGCTCTAAGATGGGACATGAGGAAATATTCAAAAAACGAGGAATTTTGAACTGCGAAATAAGAGATAATTCGCTCTTATATTGTTACCATACACGAATTATTTCCGAAGGAGGGCAATCATCCCATTTAAGACCGGCTGCCTATAGTTGTTGGATTAAATGTTTAATGAAAAACGTAATAGGTGTTAGGTAACCACAAGAATCATAAATTCGAGCTAATTCGGACAAAAACGATCTTTTGGTAGAAGGGACGTCTTGCAATTTAACTGAAAATTGAAAGACGTCGGACTGTGCAATCCACTTCAAACCAAGGATTTTTAATGAAGGACCATTTTCTTTTAGATCAAAATTAATGGAATAAAGATTAATATGGGATTCAGGAAATTGCGACAACACTTTGGGTTCATTCGAACACCATTTCCGTAACTCAAAGCCTCCTAACTTTAACAAAGTGACTAATTCGTCAACTAAAGTTTGTGCTTCTTCGAGCGTCGAAGCACCAAAATCAAAATCATCAATATACGAAGCATAACGAATAAGCGAGACGGCTTTAGGAAAACGAGAGCCTTCGTCTAATGCTAATTGTTGAAGGGTTCTTAAAGCAAGATACGGCGAAGATACTATTCCAAAAGTAACAGTTAATAAACGATATTCCTGAATTTCCTCAAGGCTAGAAAATCTCCATAACACGCGTTGATAATCCGTGTGTTCAGGAGCGATTAAAATATTGCGATACATCTGACGAATGTCCGCGCACAGCGCAAAACGATTAAGTCTAAAATTTAACAAAAGCGAGACTATGTTCTGTTGTAACTTAGGACCGACCAGTAAATAATCGTTCAAAGATTTGCCAAGACTGGGACTTTTCTGAGACGCATTATACACAACTCGAATTTTATTTGAAACACTATCTGGTTTCACAACGCAATGATGTGGAATATAATACTTTCCCCTTTTCTTTTCGGCATTAGGGACTAACTGCATATGACCTAAATCAAGATACTCCTGCATATGAAAAGAATATTCTTTTTTTAAACTTGGTTGACGAGATAAGCACCGGTCTAATGATAGCAGTCTATTTAAAGCAATATCATAGCTATCTTGCAAACAAGGCGGCGATTCACGAAAAGGCAAAGACACAACATATTTACCTGAGACGTCCCGATTATGTGTTTCCCGATAAATTTTTTCGCACAGAGCGTCTTCTGGTTCTGAAACTGGCTTTTCCGGTCTGTTTTCCACTTCCCAAAATTTCGATAATGAAGAATATAGTGGGTCTTCAATATTTGAAAGCCAAACAAGCGAAGTCGACGAAAGGTTAGGTGTGCTAGTAGGTCCTAACAAAATATATCCAAAAACGGTATTTAAGGCATCAGGTTGTCCCGCTTTACCTTCAATTTTACCTTCTAACAACACCTTCGAAAATATGCTACAACCAATTAACAAATCAATAGATTGACTACAGGTAAATTCAGGATCGACTAACTTTAAATTTTTAATATAATTGAACGATATAATTGAACGATCTGTAATAATAGCTTCCAAGTGAAACACCGGTGACTCCTGATGACGAGATTGGATAGAAAAACTTATTTGACCTTGATTCAGTTTCGTTTGCATCGAATTGAGTCCGTTAACTTCAAGTGAACAAGAAGTTTTAGGCCAGCCTAGTCTACTAGCAGCTTTTCGACTAATGAACGAACTCATTGAACCCGAATCTAGAAGACATCTTAAGGGCTGTTTACACCCCTTACTATCAATTGCATGAACTAAAACGGTGCCGAGCAAGATTTCCTTTTTTGTTTCGTTTTTCCTCCCTACAAAACTAGCAGCACAATGTGATATTTCAGGCGAATTCTGTTCGACTCAACAAAGTGCAACAAAAGTGCAACAAACTATTATGAAGGTGACTATTACATTTACTACATTTAAAGGCCTTTGGACACGACTTGACAGAATGATTAGCCTGATTAAGACATCTAAAACACGAGGAAGATTCTTTCCAAAATTGGTATCTCTCTTTTGGGGATTTTTTTAAAAACAACGAGCACTAGTTTAGAAAATGACTTTGTTTGCATAAAGCACAGCTTATTGACGACGAATTTGTAACAAAGGATGAACTACGATTATACCTTGACTCATTAGAATGTTTATAATTACACTTTGGCTCCGTATAAGTTGGGGCCAGCGACGATTTCTTCGATTCGCTAACGCTACTATTCAAATTATCGTAAGCAATGTACTGAGTTTCAATAAACTCTACGAATTTTTGAAATGACGGGATTTTATTCGATTTATTTTCTAACTGAGATAACTTTACTGAATCTGTGTCTAGTTTCAACAAAAGTAAATTAAACATAATAAAGTCCCAATGTTCTGTCGGAAGGCCTAGTGTTTTCAATGCGGCTAAATTTTCTAAAAACGTGTCTACTAATTTAGTCAGATTTTTCGAATTAACTACCGATATTTTCTGCACGCCCATGATCACATCCCAATGCGCGGTCGCACAACGACGAACATTTGTGTATTAATTTATCGCTATTTATTGACAAATTACGAATCAAACTATACTCGGTTCACAATTTGTTGATAGCTCACTACAAGTTTAATCCTAATTAGAGAACTGAAATACAGAGAGGATAGGTAATACGATATAATAGTAAAAACCAACCTGAAACTGACGATTTAAGATGTTTTCGACTAACCCACCTTGTATCTGCCGGAATACAATATAGCGGTCAAGCTTATAATCCGATTAGGAACGTATTTTGGCCGACCAGTGTCGTAGAGTATATGATTGAAACATTTATTTGAACTAAATAAATATATTTTTTAAATTGTATTTTTGTTTTAATAAAACTTATAATAAAATAAAATATTTTATTCAAAAATAAAGTTTTTTGCCATTTGTAAAAGATATTTATTTAATTAAGGAGAAAGGCACCAAATGTGTTTTAAATGTATCCATTATTTTCGAATTCGGAGAAAACTAATAAATATTTTTGAAAAATTTAAAAGCAGAATGAAAGATTACATTATTACTGAGGGTATTATATATGTGTATACTGATGTATATTACAGAAAGTCCCTGAAAACTTCTACAATGTTTATTTTATTATGTTATGCAACAAGGGTGAAAATAAAAGAGAGAATATAGTATAATTTTTAATTGAAAATATTGCATGCAAAAGAAACTTTTTATTTATGCTAATAAATATTTTATTCTGCCTTTAAATTTTTCCAAAAAGGCTTTTTAGTTTTCTCAGGATTTGAAAAAAAAATCGATACATTTAAAACACATTGAACATTTTGACAGGCGACGTTTTGCGCCTTTCCCCTTTAATACCTTACGATTACAACTACTATCACTTACCTTATATAATAACGATTAGAAAACTATTCAAATTCAAAATAAATAGGATCAACTTCGGAATCCGAGTCGTCTTGAGGGTTAATAATTAGCGGTTGTGTCTCTACGGTCGCATCAATTATGTTATCAAGATCTCGCATTTTTTGTTCTTCTTCTATTACATGTCTTACTGCATCTTTCCAGTTTTGTTCTGTAATGTGTTGTAAAGACTCGTATAACAATTCACGTACAGCTTGTATTTTATATGACGTATTTTTTCTAGCCACATAACTTTTCATTTGTGCCCAAATGAGTTCAATTGGATTTATTTCGCAGTGGTAGGGTGGAAGTCTAAGGACTGTGATGTTTCTCCTTTCCGCCATTTTGTCAACTACGTATTTCTTGAACTTAGATTTGTGTTGCCGGGCAATTTTTAAAAGTTCTGCTTTTACCATTCCATCTTCGTAAGGCAGGTACTTATTCCGCAGCCAGTCAAGAATATCCTGTTTTTTCCACGCAGTCGTTGGAAGTCTTTCTACTAGTCGTGAATGATAAGGTGCATTATCTAATACTATAATTGAATTTGGTGGTATGTGTTCAATCATCTGCACAAAATACTCTTCGAAAACATCAGCTGTCATCTCCTCGTGATAGTCTTTTGTGCTTTTGGACTGAAATTCCAACAAACCATGCTTAACAAATCCTTTTTCACTGCCAATGTGAGAAATAATTAATCTACTGCCTTTACCAGAAGGTGGGAAGATACCAGTAGACCAACCTTCCATAAAGGCTTGCCTGGAGCTTAATATATTTTTATCTGACCAAACTTTTTTTAGAGTATGACCTGAGTTTACCCACGATTCATCCTGGTAGAAGATTGGCCTTCCTTCAGCCCGGAATTTTCGTATGGATCTTAGATAATTTCTTCTCCAACATATTATCTCCTCCCCGTCAATCAAAAGTGATTTTCGGTCTGATTTCTCCCACCGGAAATTTAATTCTTTTAAAACTTGCCACAATTTAGTTCGTCCGATATGAGGCAAATCCGGATCATCTCTAACTTCTTGTAAAATTTTATTTAGTTTTAGTATTTCTTTTTTGAAAAAAAATCCATGAATTTTCCTTCGAATACCATTTTTGGCAAATTCATCAAGTTCAATAGGCTTTTTCCCTCTCTTTAAGTGTTCGTTTGTGTTTGGGTTAGCTATACCGTGTTTTTTTCTTTCTGATAGGAACCTATATATAGTTGACTTCCCTACGCCAGTCATGTTGGCACAACTTTCGACTATGTTGCGAACAGTGTTTGTGGGATTCTGAGAAACCAGAGCATCGTGAACATTCAGGACAATAGTCTCTCTTGGTGAATAGACAGACTTACTGACTGTACGCAACAGTACCGGTGTAAAACTTGATGATGTTGATGATGAAGCCATCACAAACAATCCAACAAAACGAGCACGAGCGAAAGGTACGTATATGTTCGTAGGTATATGGAATAAAAAATCACTCACGCACTGCATATAATTCGCAAAAGAAATATTCGAGACGCTAATTATTACTGCCGTAGAAGCGGAAACACCGACGAGCCGTAAATTACATGCAATCAAAAACGTACTAAACAAACAAATTGTTTTCGTTCGTAATAACTTCACCCTTTTAAGTTAAGTTTCGAATATAAACTAAACAGACGAGGTACGTGGCCAAATCCGGCATCTATACCCATTATATTATTAAAAATCTGGGGAATTCCATCCTAATTATCTTGCAACCGATAGTACCTTCGGATATAAATACCAGGTTTTCTAGTAAAGTGATTAAACGCGAAGATTAGTATTGAAATATCCAAAGAGATAAGGTATTCTTATTTACAAAATTGTTAATGGTTAAATTATTATTTTTATTAATATAATATAATAACCAACATTAGCCGTGAAAGTTTTAATTGTTTTTTACTAAATATATCAGTATTAAAACATTATTAATATTAATATTAATTTTAATGAATAAACACCTCAGGAACGCCTATGATGATACGAATTTTATGACCCTTTGATGATTTTGAGGCATATTTCGTGCTATCAACAATTTGTGAACAGAGAATAAGTGGAGTCCCTTCTAAACATCCTTTCAAATACTTAAACTTTTCTACGTCTGCTAGGCCTGCGTTATTATGTACAACCGAATTATATAAATCTAAAAATGAACTAAACTCCTTAAAATCGCCGTTAAATTTAGGCAGTTCTATTTTAGGCAAGCGAATATTAGATTTTGGAACTACTACCGATCTAAACGGTTCTGGAGTTTTATATTTATTGTAGCTCAAATAATTCCGCACTAAATAGTTTTATTTTATAAAATTGTTCCAAAAATAATTCCCGAACATTTTCTTCAACCCTCGTATCCCCGTCTGGTACAGCAAGAATATTACCAATAATATTTGTGTGATGTTTTAAGAATTCTTCGCGAATTAAATCTAATTCTCCTACCCTAATTTTAAATAAAGGTCGGATCGAAATATCGGATAGCAATTTAAAACCCAAATCGAAAATTACCCAATAATAAACAAACGAAAATGTACAAGAATGTGGTTTAAATCCCCGAAATGCCCGAAATTAATGATTTGAAATTCGATACTTTATTAAAACTACTATAATCTCCTTTTACAAATTCCCATATGGTCCACTTTAAAAGGTCATAAATATTCTCGAGCCTCGAATTTAATAGCTTTCGACAAGAGACAAGAAACCAACCAACAAAATAAATATTTTTCAATAAATGAGTTCAAATCCGGCTAGATAGGTCAATGTGGAGGGTTAAAAAATAATGTACCATTACGAATTAATAGTAATTAAATTAATAGGAGCTATTCCTTCGATAGCTCTGGCAAGATAAATGAACTTTCACTCATAGGTGCAAATAACAAATAATATCAAAATTTCAACGGTTTCAATAAACAATCAAAAACAATACAAAGGTTAGGTAAAACTAGGTGAACTTAGCGTACCGCTAATTACCATGATTCACTACCATAAAAAACAAAGAACAAAACGACTTCAATCTGAATGCATCAATGCACTAGCGGAGGGTTGCGTCTTTACTTCTCAACGACTTACGCTCTTGTCTCTTATCGGGATGCATACCGGAGCGGTACCATTAGGGATCGTAGGAATACAGGGGGAGGACAAATCTCTTGATTAATTTATACAACCATATTGTAAACAGTCGGTTTTTCACGAAAGCACCCACTAAAACCAAAAAACCAGGCAGGATTTTTTTGTCACCCGAAGGAATTTATTAAATTAGCAGGAAATAATGAGGAAAGAAGAGGAGTTAATTTAAAATTTGTAGATGGTTTCATCAAAAATAGACCAATCAAAATTTTGATAGACACCGGTTCAGAAATAACATTAGTAAACAGAAAATTAATAGAAGAAGTGAGTTTGACAAATTTAATTTACAAAATACCAAGGGTAAATTTGGTGGGTGCAAATAAACGGACATTGGCAATGATAAATGAAGGAATACGAGTGAGGGTACGATTGGATGAGAAAATGTATGCATTACAATGTGTAATAATGCCGAACATGTTGCATGACATGATTATAGGAGTGGACGAACTGGCAGAAAAACATGTAGTCATAGATTTCAAAAATAATACGATGAAACTAACAAAAGAAAAAGAAGGAGAACAGGAAAATGAACATGGGAAACAGAAAATTGATAATTCGGAAAAAGAACAAACAGTGAAAATGAATTTGGCAACGAAGCAAGAACAAAGAAGAAAAGGACGAAAACTTAAGAAAAGGATAAAGGAAGTCAATACCGGAGATTCCTCAAAAGAAGGGATGAGCCCCGAAGAAGAAGAAGAAATAGTGTCAACAAAGGAAAATGAAAAGGATACGATTAAAACAGTGGTATTAAGGAAGAGATAGATGAAAAAGAGGAGAAAAATTGTGCGATAGATATGTGTCAAGAATCTGAGGAAAAAGAAAGAAAATTGATATGTGGAGAAGAAAAAGAAAATGAGGTGCGTCTGATGTTAAAAGAACACGAAACTTTAATAAATGAGGAAAACAGAGTGGCAAAAATGTACGAACATTCTTTTGAGGTAAAAAACTTGGGAAACTTTCGATCGAAGACTTACCCGATCTCATATAAATATCGACAACAGGTGAAAGAAGAAATTAATAAAATGTTGAAAGATCAAATAATTGAACGATGTGATTCACCGTATATTAATCCAATTGTAATAGTAAAAAAAGCAGTGGAGAATTGAGACTATGTTTGGATGCCAGAAATATCAACCAGCACACGGTATCACAATATGAATCGCCTCTAAACATCGAGGCCATATTTGGAAGAATTACAGGTTCACACATATTCTCTAAAATTGATTTAAAGCATAGTTTTTGGTTGATACTTTTAGCTGAAAAATGTAGAAACTATACCGCGTTCTTAATTGATGGTATTGTATACAGGTTCAAGGTAGTGCCTTTTGGTTTACAAAGCGCGTGTGCAGCATTGGTACGGGCTCTATTGATGATGATTTGTTGATTTTTTCACGAGATCTACCGAGCCATATGAAACATATAAAAATAATTCTGGAAGAATTGGACAGAGCGGGATTAAAATTAAACATCGAAAAATGTCAATTTTTCCAAAAGGAAGTAATTTATCTAGGTTTTCAATTGGACACTACAACAGTTAGCTTAGCCGAAGACCGAGTCAAGCTCATTGATGAATATCCAAGACCAACGAATTTGAAAACATTGAGAGGTTTTCTTGGCACGATCAATTATTTTAAAAAACTAATTCCCGATTTAAGCCAAAAGGAAATTCCTGTAATAAAATTGCTGAAGAAAGGGATAAAATGGAATTGGAAAAGAGGACAGGAGAAGGCTTTCAATACAAAAGTTTGCAGAAGTTTTGTCACAGATACAAAACGACCAAGAAGTGCCAATATGTTTTATATCTCGGGTGACCAAAACTCACGAAAGAAAATATAGTGTGACAGAATTGGAATTTGCCAGTGTACTATTTTGTGTAAACAAATTAAGATGTTACTTATTGGGAGCTAAATTCACAATCGAGACGGATCATGCCGCTTTGGTTCACATCATGAACAACCGATTGGTGAATAATCGGATACATAGAGGCATTCTATTACTACAGGAGTACGATTTTGAATTCCTGTATATCAAAGGAAAAGACAATATCATAGCCGACAATTAATTCGGTAATTTTTTATCATATGCAAAGGCGGGGATTTGTCATACTTCTTCTTTCCCAACCAAAGAAAATAAATAAAAAGATCCATTCAAATAAAATTTTAAGATATCAGTATAAACAAATTGTATATAGTAATTTAAGATAAGATTTAGTGTAGCTAAGAATAGAAATTTGTTTGGCAAACGACCTTTTCCGTTTCCAACAAAATTATCAAAAAAAAACCATATTTTTCACTAATAAAATTCTGAAAAGGATCGTTTTAGCTCAACAACTTTTCACCTCTGATTGTCCAGGATCCTTCTCCGCCGGACACATCCAACGAAGCGAACAACTAGTAGAACCAATGCAGCGACAAAAGCCAACCCAACAAAAAGCAAACTACGTCCTAAAGACGTGCAAAACCTAAACGGGACACCAAAACACAAACAAAGAGAAAATCCAACCAAAAGCAAAGACCATCCAGACAGTGAATTAAGATAGACTCTTTGACTTCCTCAATTTTTTTTTATTTAATTAGATGGCTTTGGTAAATACCAATTAGCCAGTTCCTTAATTTTAGAAATCCATTTGAAAAAAGAATAAGAAACCAATCTTTGAAAACAACCATTCTTTTTTTAAGAAAGAAATGAACAAATGAACATTATTCAATACCTATTTACTCGGAGAACTGAACTTTACTAATACTTTACTGTATAAATCTTCGATGAAAACATTTATAATAGGATTTGCAAGAAGTTGTGCCAGTGTGTATTAAAAATTTCCAAAATGTTGATTCTTTAACAGTTGAATTCATTACAATTTTCGACGGCAATGAAGCAAATTTTGACGAGAAATGATATTTCTTACTCTCATATTGCCAATTGTATTGTATGAAATAATTTAAATAATAATGAAAATGAGGGAAATATATTCCAAATACAGTGGAGAAGAAGGAACATAATATTCTTGGAAGATAATGAAATATAAACTATTTCCGAAAAAGCTGAGCATTGTGTTCGTAGGTGATGAAAAATCTAAATTAAAGGATTGTATCCTTTTTATGTTTAGATTTATTATTAAGAAAATTGTTCCCAAACTGAAGTGTCCAGATTGTTTCAATGTTTATTTACACCTCAGATCAAACTGATCATTCTTACGGTTCTGTTGGGGAATTTAGCAGGTTAGTGAATAGAAAAAAGAATGGTCGGTTAGTGATTACCACCAAAGTTATTTTTCAGGTAGTTGAAAACATAGAAATAGCCTTGTTCTTGGCAACTGGTGACTTCAAAAATGTTGTGTGTGTGTGAATGCTACGTTATTTAATGACATTTTTCTGTTGTTATTAAATAATCTTTCTTCCGCTAATATTTTCTCTTTATATACTGAATTAGTAGACTTCAGTTGTCAATATATCGAGCTCATTAAGATGGTTAGCCATGAATACCTTAGGGCGTTGATTGCATACTCGAATATTTGGATATTGAATCAACGGTTAGACTTAATACGCTAGGAAAACAGTACTTAAAGTTAAAGTCAATGCTACTTCAAAAAGGCGTGAACTAAATTAAATATATTTTATTAAGTAATTCTTAATCTTTGTATAAAAAACGTAAATTGTTTGGTTAATGTAATTAAATTATTGTAATATATAATACAAAAATAATAAATATCCAAATTCAACAATCAACAATTATTTTTTTTCCTTTTTCTTAAAATTTATGTACCTACTACAATATTATGTAATAAGTAGACTTCGGCAAATATGCAAATAAAAATGTAAAAAATATGCGCATAAATATGCATGTGTTTACCCGAAAATATGCAATAATTTTACAAAATATGCATACAAATAAATAAAAAAATCGTAAAATAGTAACAATTTTATTTAAAAAAAAAAGTGTACATAACTAAATATTTCGTACTATTCATTAAGTTTTACATTTATTTTAAGTAACTACATCATTTTTAAGTATGAATAAACTTATTTAGAATTATGATAACAATAAATGACCAAGTGGTGTTCAAAATTTTCTAACAAAAACTTGTGGCTTCTGTCTGAGTACATATATTTATATATGGAAAAACTTCGTTCAACATCAACTGATGTAACGGGAGCATTTTTCAAACTAACCAAAACATTTGGTTCTAAATTAATTGTTTCCGAAATATTTCCAGCTAGAACACTGACTACTTCAGAAAGAATATGGTAACCTTTATTTTTTTCCATAGTAGCTTCAAATTTTTTTAAAATATCTTTTCCAATATTACCTCTAACGTTCCCACAACATGACGCAAATTCTTTTATTAATGCTGTACTTTCGAACAATGACAGTTTTGGTGATTCTAACTGAGTAATTGTTTTTTGAACAAAACTAAAATTTGATTTTATAAATGAAAGTTCTTGTTGAAGCAAGTTACTCGGAAAAGTTTGTTTAGAATCCAAAAGAGATTGGGAACTTTTATCTGTTAACGTATCAATTATGTTCTTTATTTTAACAAAATGATCTGCATAAAAATTAGCTGCTTCTAACCATGTTCCCCATCGCGTTAAAATAGGTTGTGGTGGAAGAGGAATGTTAGGTAGCATTTCTTTATAAAGTTGAATTCTTATAGGAGATTTAAGAAATACTTTTTTGACACTGGATATCGTGGTATTTACACGAGGAAACTTTTTTCGTATTTCCTCTGCAACTTTGTTTAATCCATGCGCTACACAAGTAACATGTATTAAATCTGGGAAAAATATTTTTAAATTTTGTCCTGCTTTCACCATATAAGGAGCAGCATCCGATAAAATAAGCAATAATTTATTAGAAGGAATAGTTGTCGGAAGAAAAAAAGTTGCTAATGTTTCTTGTATAAAACGCGAAATTGTTAAAGCATTTGTTTTCTCAAGTTGCTGGCATGAAATAAGATGAGATTTTGGTAAGGTATCTTCTTTAAGAACACCAATCAATAAATGAGCAATATACTTTCCTGAGGAATCAGTGGTTTCGTCTACAGATATGTAAAAATAATTATCTGCAATTTCTTCCTTAATATTAATTAACACCGACGAGTATAGCTTGTTCACATTATTTCTTCTTAGAGACCGATCACTTGGAACATTAAGTTTGCAATATTTTTTTAGAAACGAACTAAAATTTAGATTTGCTAATTTTGAAAGCGGTATGTTTGCAGACACTAATGCGCGACACAAGTCTTCATTAAAAGTTTCTTGCTAATCTAATTTTTTTGAAGTAGATTGGAAACATTTAGCCATTGAAGTTTGATGTTTTCCTCCTATTTTTTCTTTTTTTGCAATGTGTGAAGCAGTTCTCACATGTTGGTCTATCTGAAATTTCTTCTTACATGCTATCTATAAACAAAAATAAAAACCTTTATTTTAACCCAACCTTTAAAATAAAAATATATACAAGGTGTTTTTGGTTAATCAAATAACTGGTTTGGAAAAAAAAACACTCGCTAAGTATTTTAAATGCAGTATTAATCCACAAATTAGTTTTTGTTACTAACCATTAGTACATCATATAACTTATTTTAAAATTCAACAAAAGTTTTTTTTCGTTAATTTAATTACAATAAAAATAATTGTGTTTTAGAATAGCTGACTTCATAAAAAAAAGTAAAGGTGAAAAATTTTTCTAAATACACACCATTGTATTGTACCATGGACAATTTTTTCTCACTAAAGGAAGCTATTTTTCATTTAAAAACAACCTACGAGTACTAAATTTCAAGTAAATATGTTTATTGGTTTTAAAGTTATTGTTGTTATTAACTAAAAGAATTTAATTTTTTTTAATTTTAACACCCTGTATCTCGAAAAGTAAATAAGTTTGACCCTTCATTAACTATATCGTTTTGTTCAATTTTTCGAGAAGTATATACAGTCAAACGTTGTAAGTGTCATTTGGAAACACCCTGTATGTATGAAATATTAGATATTTAATAAAAAATATTAGATACTTACAATTTTGCCACAGACTGAACAGTAGATTTTTCCCATATCGATAGACAGCTCTTTATAAGGTTTAATCCAAGTTGAAGCACTGGTTGTTTTAGGCATTATAAAATCACAATCTTCCTTTTTGTTACGCACAACGAGTGTTTACGCTTTGAATATCAAAACAAAAATGATTTACAAATCTGAGCATCAAATTAGAAATGTTTAGGTACCTAATTCAATAAACTGGGAGATTTTGGAAAATCCCTAAATTAGGAACAAAACTATTAGCCGTTTACCTGCTGTTAAGATACAATAAATTATAGATAGATTTGGGGATTATATCATAAAATGCAAATGAGCGAACTCTTAGCGATTATCCAATAACTGAATACCTCAACGACCGAGACTTTCTAAGAATGTTGAGGGCTACTTAAATTGATCTTCTTTGAAATTGTAAATGTTTTGTACCTGTAGAGATTACGTACTTAGATCATTTCTTGATTAAAATGACTACAAAATTTTATACAAGAATTGAAATAAATTGGTATGTTTAAAAATTTTCAAATACAGTATAAAAATCTGAACTAATAGTAATAAGAAATGGTAGGGATAGGTATCTTTTTTTTAATTGTTTTGGCATAAAAAATCGAGATATAGGTATTAATATAAACGATATCTTTTAAAATTTTCATATATATGCAGTCAAGTGTAATTTTTAAATTCTTGTTTTATTATTTTTTTCGCCCCATAAATAGCTCCCTCTAGCCCGCTTCAATTCTATCTTATTACGATCATAGGGAGTTCGACCTCTAGGTTATTTAATAGAACTCTGTAGTTCTACCTAATTTCTGGAAATTGTTTAGTTTCACAAATCTGGGGTAGATGTCCGTGTAAATCGAGAAAATGTTTTATTTCATTTTAATGTTTTAAATGTTTTATTGGACAATCTGTAATACAATTGAACCAAAGGGCGAAGCTATTATATACATGATACATGCATGAAAAATTATGCTATATTATTATGCTATAAAGCATGTACATGTAGTTAATTTTAATTCCTTAAACTTTAAAGTAAATTTAGTTTTTATCAAATCCCAAATTCAATTTTTGATTCGTCTGGTTCTTGCTAAAAGAAATGTTTTAATATTTATTATATCACTCATTTTTATTCAAATCGTTCTCATCCAAATTTTCGTATGTAAACATTTTTTAAATAGTTATTTATTTTATAAGTATATATTTATATTTGTCTATAGTTGGAATCTACAGGGTGGTTCTTAAGTAATTATACAAAAAGAAACCGTAGATTCTACACTTTAAAATATTACGATTTAAGAGGCTACATCAGCGCGTCTTCAATATTAATTCGAGAAATGGTGGCTGCACCGTCTTACAAAAGTTCTGCGAATCTTTGGCAACAGTGCGTCGGCAGTACGTGACATTATCAAAGGCGAAGGCCCAATATTGTGATAATTAGAGTTTGGATCGGATTTAAAAGCATAAAGACACGTACAAAAAGCATAAAGATTTTATGAAAATATTTTATTATTTATTTATTATATAAAAAAGCATAAACATAAGCATATAAATTTTAACAAACCTTTTTTACGAAAATTAGTATAAAACATCTAAGCTTAAGAATTAGTAAGTACCTATCATAAATTTAATAATAATATATAGGGTGTTTCAACAAAAATTTGGCCCTCCCAGAAACTCAGAAACCAAGAGTTTTTCAAAATTAAATAATTTACGAAATAACTGAAGATAATTTTTGCTAATTTATTGGCTGAAAATAAGTAATAACAAAAAACATAAAATTTCATCAAATTAACCAATTTAATGTTCGAAATGACCTCCTGTGATCTCCATACTACGTATATTTTTAAAGGCCCTTCGTACATTTGCAAATACCTCCGTTCTGAATAATCCGCATTCTGTCACAATTCTTTGTCGGAACTCGGCAAGATCTATAGACGGAGTGGCATATATTTTTCATATTAGGTAAAAGGCAAAAGATCCGGTGATCTGGCCGACTACCCGTTGATTCAAACATTGATTCAAAAATTGTCTTACGCGTATATCATAATGTGGGGATGCTTTATCCCGTTAGAAATTCATTTTATCTTTTAAAAGATTATTATCAGATTTGAATGTGTCAGTGAGCAGCGGATCAATAACGTCTTCTAACAAATTTGGTAGTGGTAATGGTATAGTGGTAGATTTTAATTTACAAATTTTGCCAAAATGTGATGCAGTAATTCTTTTTTGTCTCTCTTCAAGCCACTGAACTGAAAAACACTGATCTCGGGTCGTTTTCTCTATATCCATTATTTGTTCGTTTGTTTTTTTTTAATTACTTAGAAACACGTTTTCTTTCGCCTCGTATTCGTACGCTCAAGGGAGTTTCCGTAATTATGGAGTAATAGTCCGGCCCAACATTATACGAAATTGCAGCAGCGTCACACCTCGTGTGATATGATCCTCTCTTTGAAAAATTTACCCTTTTACCCCCAACAAATTTAGATACTATAGAATTGTAATGTTCAGCCAAATTATTATCCATGTTGCTGACTAAACTATCCAAATTAAGAATTAATCTGTTCATACAAATTTCTACATCTCTGTACAAACCACATTGTTTCATTGTCGGCACAAAATTAATATTATGTGGCTTTTTGACACAGCCAAAATACTGGATTTCAAGACATCTTGCATGCTCGTCAAAGACATGTGACGGGATACTTAATATATCTTGATGTAATTTGGAAATAGTAGTTTGATAATCATGCTTTTCTGATAGCCTAAATTTAAGCGCTTTACTGACAGAAAATCTTAAGCACTGTAACCTCGGAAATCTTTTTTGGGTGGTGCTAGAAAGATAAACAATGGAGACACTGCGGACGGCAGCCAGATGGTTGGTGGAGAGCGAGTCGTGGGTTTGAAACTAGCTTTTGGAACCGTGAATGGATCCAAAGGAAGAAATAGGTAAAGATAGGATAAGAGATACAGATAAGAGATAAAAGATACAGAAATAAACAAAAAGATAGATGGGTAAAATTACCAAAGATAAGAGAAGATAGAAACAGGGCGCCACTCAATTTTTGGGGTTAAGGAGAAAATTAAGAAAACCTTAGAAAAGAAAAGAGATAAGAAAAGATATTTAGGTTCAGAGATCAAACCCAAGGAAAGATACCTACAGTAAATTATCAAATAAATCTGGTCAACGCAATATATAAACAAATAATAAATATATTAGGTATTACACTTACTTACCTACGAAACTTAATCAGCCTGATCTTTCTACTGGTCAAAAGCATAGTAATATTTAAAGATAGTAATTGTTCAGAGCTATTATTTTATTAGGGAACTTGTTAGGAGCCGACAAATAAAATACATGCATAAAACAATAACAATATATTAAACACAAAATTATGATGCTGCTAAATGCAACACAAGTAATAAAAATACACAACTATGAAATGGTGTTATATATGTATAAAATTAAGCAATAATGTAATAAGAAAATACCTTTACCAAGATATATAAGGCAATCATACACAAATATAGTTTGGAGTATCTCGAGATATCATAGGAAAGATAATAAACAAAAATTATAGGAAATACAAAAGATAGCAAAAATTACTTAACTCTAAATTTACAAAAAAAAAACAAAAAGGTTACAGGAATGAAAACATAAACCAAACCGCACTTGGTTAAGTCAATTAACTATCTCGCACTATTATTTAATAAAAAACTGAGACTTGTATGTTCATAGGTAATATTTATAGAAATTTCTTGAATGGTTCTTTAATTTACATTCAAAAATCGGCAATCTACAGGTGAAGATATGGATGATACGTCCAGATAATGGCAGGTGATATGATACCATACCATATTACTCGCCCTGATAATTGTAGATAAAGATTACTTACAGTAGATCTTGACGAAGGCAGCTTAATTCACTGAATTTAATACTTTTCTGGTACTAAACACTGAATTTAATAACCATTAAATGTAGTGTAGAACTATATATAATTTAATATAGTCTAAGGAAAGAAAACTCAAATATAAAGTGTATACACACAAAGGAATTAAAAATAATTTAATATATTAATAATAAAAAAAATGTTACATCACTTAGCATTGATTTCAACTAGTTGCTGACTAAACTATCCAAATTAAGAATTAATCTGTTCATACAAATTTCTACATCTCTGTACAAACCACATTGTTTCATTGTCGGCACAAAATTAATATTATGTGGCTTTTTGACACAGCCAAAATACTGGATTTCAAGACATCTTTCATGCTCGTCAAAGACATGTGACGGGATACTTAATATATCTTGATGTAATTTGGAAATAGTAGTTTGATAATCATGCTTTTCTGATTTTCCTAAATTTAAGCGCTTTACTGACAGAAAATCTTAAGCACTTAGCATTGATTTCAACTTCTCTTCGTAAAGCCACTGGTACTTCCATATTCGTTGACGAACTCCTTTTTCTTTCTAAAAGAAAATGGAACCACCGTTATTGTTATAGAGAACATACAAAAACCTTCTCTACAGCTTATTGAATAAAATATATAAAATTAATTTTAATTAAATTTAAATTTAACATTAGCTTACTAGGTATATCCCGAAGATTAGACGAAAAATTCCTCAACAGATGATTACGACATTAAACTTTTTGAATTATTGTTTAAGGGCCATACGGTTTTGTCCGTAATAATTTGCTGTAAACTGAACTATCACCATCGCCAACCAAGGTTGTATATTTTAGTCCACGAGTTTCTAAACTTTGTTTAAACCCTTCTATGATAATGTCTGCTTCTATTGCATTGGATGTTCCAGTCCAATTTTTAACACAGTTGTGTGTAGGTATTGTATTATTTTTATTTACGTGAAATTCACAAAAACTGCAGTATTTGTTCCATACTCCTAAATACAAAAGTTTACTAGTGCGATATTCAATGATGCAAGCCTAGAAGAGTATAAAAAATACTAGTAACAAATTGTACTCCTATTGATTATGTGCATTATATAACCGCTTGATTAAATTAATAATAAAACAATAACTATACTTACAATTCCAGAAGCAGGATTATAATTGACTTTATATGATCGCTTAGACCAAGCTCCGTCAGCTACTAAGGTCATATAAGGAATGCCATTTTCGTCAATTTCCCCTAAACTTCTTGCTAGTCTTGCTTCTTCTTGATCAGCTTGCTGCATAACTTTGAAATAGTAGATTTAATTAGTTTTGACACATTGTCGTGGTAATGGAAGCAGATAATTCTTGTAAGGTGGAAAACCCATTTCCAGTCGACACAGTTCCCAGTGTAATTGCTGAGTTAATGTCCATGTCTTCAGATGTCACATTTTGAGGATTTTCTGAATATATCTGCTGTGTAACATTAAACATTTTACATTTTAACGTAAAAGTTGACATAAAACCTTTTTTAATTTCTTGTATTACTTCCATATTGGTGATACTGCAATTGAATAGATTATCATTTTCTGAAGTAAGAATTTGTTGAAAAAAATAACCAATGTCTATTATCCTTCGACCACTTAAAGGTTCAGGTAGAATACTAAAATAAATTTAAAATAATATAAGTAAGACAAAATTGTTTCGTTACACTTTGTTTTAATGTAAATAATAGAAAAAGTAATATACTAATTTTGAATTTTTTGTAAAACAAGCTTTACTACCATCAACACTGTCGACAACACTCACTATGGGGTCAACACAGTTGCTAGTTGAACACTCAGGTTGCGTGTCAGTTTGAATGCTGTCAGTTCCACTAAAAATATACCTGGTAAATTCCACAAAGTTAGAATAATGTAGATATTTACATCATGGTATTTTCAATATTTTGAAAAACTGGACGGTTACTATTCCTGCAAGAACATGTTTATTTTACTAAGTTAAACAGGGTGCTGCAAACATCTGATTTCCTTTTGTTACGGCTAAACATTGACATAAAAATACATGTTTAATGTCGAGAATACTTTGGTTTTTGCTTAGTGAATGCACGAGCAGTCGCAATATATAACCTTAATTAATAATGTATACATCTAAACAAATGAAGTATAAAGGAAATACTACCCTAAAAATTGCTCGCTCGATCCGAGCTTTACTTATAAGTTTTAACGTATATATCAAACACTTTAGCCGTAAAAAATGAACTACAGATTGATGCATAGCATTATTCTGACCTATAGCAAATAAAAAATATAAGGTCGAAAATATTGTCGCCAATGAATATCTATCTACCCGAAAAAATTGGCATTTGTACTTTAGTGAGGATTTCTGTACCTAAATACAGATTTATTACCAATTTCAGTTTCATGGAAACAACTTTTCACACCTTTTATTTATGACAACAGTAGATTGCTTATACTTACATTATTAAAATTTGTAGTGGCTCTAATTTCGATTTTCGAATCCTTTTAGCACGGTTTTTACTGGACCTTTTCTTGGAAGGCGTGACTTTATTTTTCGCTTGAGAAATTTTTCCCATTTTCAAAAATAATTATATTTCTAGAATAAAAAATCATCCTAAGACTATATACTTGCATTAGAATTTGAAATATTTTTACGTAATATAGACTTACCTATAAAACCCACAATTAATAATATTCTATTTTTTTTTCAAATAGCCCGACAACTCAGTTCTATTATACAAATATTAGCAGTCAAATCACACTGCGATTTAAAATGGGCGTATCACTTACTTTTCTACACTGCTTACGCCAGCCGACTACGGGTTTAATTCATAAACAATCCAAAAGAGTACTTATTAATATACTTATAATACTTATTATAAATACTGCAGCAGTCTCTTTAGAACCAATGATGCTATTTAATATGAGACGATCTTTTATGGAATGGATTGACAAATGAATTAAATAATATCGAACACTTACTTTAAAAAAAGTTTATTATTATTTAGTTTAACTATTTTTTAATTTGGTTTATAAATAAAATATTTTAACTATGACTAATTTAATACAAAACGTAAAATGTTTGATGTAAAATCCAATCATTGTTATTGTGTCAAATCCTTTTACAAATTATTCTGCTGATATATCTATTTTATTTGATATTTCGTTAACTATTAACTTTAATAAAGGCATTTTATACCAAAATTCAGAAATATTGATGTTTTTTCTCATTTTCTTTCGTTGCCTAGAGTAATTGCGTTAAATCTGAATTATTAAGTTGATTCGTAAAATGCGATTATCTCGAAACTGTTGAGTTTTAAAGTTATCAACATGTATACCTTCTTTTGTTAAAATAATGTATCTTTAATATTTTTATCACAAATACCGGTAACCTGAATAACAAAAAAGTTAAGTGCAAATGTATGTCACATATGTGGCATATGTGGCGCCCTCTATCAGCTACATTAAATTGTGCATCAAATTATAATTTCTAATGTTCAATAGTAGCCAGTTTTGAATTTTTATACATAAACGTTAAGAAACATGAAACTTATTTAATTTCCACTTTAACACCCTGTATCTTTCTTAATATCATCAGTTTATTAAAGCAATTTGGCTTAAATCGTAATATTTTAAAGTGTAGAATCTACGGTTTGTTTTTATACAATTACTTAAGCACCACCCTGTAAATATACTCAAGTAGTTCGTTCATAAGTTTACAAGAAAATATGAAGTTTATTTAAATCCTCTTGCAAATTGATCAGCGTTGACACTTGATTTTATGACACAAAAAACCTTCACATCCACTCCAAACGTGATAAAGTACTAACATGGGCGCCGCCAGGATTATTTTTAGGGAGGTGCATCTTCAGGGAGTAAAATCTGGCAAATCATTATATATATATATATATATATATATATATATATATATATATATATATATATATAGATGTATTCTGTGGTGTTTGGGAGAAACATGATAACTCCAAAATAGCGAAAATTTTGTTAAGTGCATCACTGCATTTTGTTTTTGATTTATTTTCGTTTGATCTGACAATGGTATGTCCATCACGTCTAGAAAACGTGCCACAGCTTGGTATAATATCGATAAGTCCCTATTATTCAAATTTTGTTTGGTATAGTCCTGTTAAAATATTATATCATGTACCCGAAAACAAAACTAGACAATAACGTTTTGGTTCATATCTGATAATTGGTACTTATCGTGTCTAGATCAAATAATATGCAAATTATTTTGGTAATTTTATGCTATGTCCCACTTAACATCTTTGATTCAAAGAAATATTATATTTAAGTAGCATTTTCTGTAAAAATTTTTATGTAAGTGGTAAATAACATGTATATATCACACTTTTCTTTTCGTTGTTTTGTACTTATCATAATTATTCATGACCATTTGGTCGTATTCACGAACGTGTCGATCACATTGTGTTAGTGTTAAGGTTTATCTATGGCTATTAAGTTACAACTTAGTAAGTCAGTTTGTCTAAATCTTTCAAAGGCGAATGACGCAGTAAATGCGATCAAGTAATTTGGCAAACATGGCTTATAATACAAGTTCTCGTATTACAAAAATAATTGAGATGTGTTTATTAGAAAATGAACAGTCGTCTTCTAATAATGTAAGTATTTTAATGTTTAATTTTATGTGGTAAATAATTGCTTAATTTTTGTGTACAAGAATATATAAGAATGTATAACAATACTTATATTTGCATTTATTGTATGATTTATAATAAATTTTATTTTTTTAGGTAAGCACAGGTGTTACTAGCAACATTTTGGATGACTCGTTTCTCACTAGTGTAGAACTGGCTGAATCAGCTTCATATCCAGGCCCCTCTGG